>CANTUT010001230.1:2500-340000 GCA_947687605.1 Reutealis trisperma
TTCACCAGCTATCTCAACACCTGGAAAGAGTAATGGTCAATCAAAGCAGCTCCCTACTTATGGCCACTGTGGTAAGCCATATTTTGGAGTTTTGCCAGAAGGTCTCTCGCATATGTTTGAGGTATGGACAGATGGGTCACCTCATCAAAGACTGCCCATTAATGAGGAATTTGGGAAATATATCCTCGGCTCCTCCACCAACTAGACCGTATCAACCTCAAGGGGGTAAGGAGCTAAGAATAAGGGACCAATTGCTGAAAACACACTGGCAGTAGACAATAAGAGTAAGGGTCGTGTCTTTACTTTGAATCAGTAAGAGGCCTGTGCTTTGCATACAGCCATCACAGGTATTATCCCCATCCAAACTTCTAGTGCAAGATGCTTGATTGATTCTAGTGCTACGCATTCATTTGTATCTCCATGTTTTACTAAGAGTCTTGATAGAAATAAGGAATTAATGAATGAACCCTTAGTAGTGTCAACTCCTTTAGGAGAGGTAATGGAAGTGAAGTATGTGTTTAAGGACTGTGGAGTAGACATTAATAGGCGAAAACTTCTGGTGGAGTTGTTAGAACTTAATGTGCTAGAATTTGATGTAATCTTACTAATGGATTGGCTATATGAGCATGAAGCTCGTATTGACTATAGAAAAAAGCCAATAGATTTTTGAATTAAAGATGAGGAGAAGTTTGTGTATTAAGGAGATAGGAATGAGAACACTCTAAGTGTGATATCAACCTTGGGAGCGAGAAAGATGTTAAGCAAAAGGTGCCAAGCATACCTAGCTCCTGTAGTCGATATTGACAAAGAGGCCGCTGTGCGAGGCAAGAGCAAGCCAATAGTGGATGAATTCATGGACATCTTTCCTAAGATCTACCTGGAATACCACCAGATCGTGAGATCCAATTCAACATTGAGCTACTATTTGGTACACAGCCCATATCAATACTGCCATATTGTATGGCACTGGCGGAGTTGAAGGAATTAAAGACACAATTACATGATCTACTTAACAAGGGTTTCATTTGACCGAGTAGTTTTCCATGGGCCGTAAAAGTGTTGTTTGTGAAAAAGAAAGATGGCTCATTTCATATGTGTAGCAATTATCACCAACTCAATAAAGTCACAGTGAAGAACAAGTATCCTTTGCCAAAGATCGATGATCTATTTGACCAACTACAAGGAGTTGGTTACTTCTCCAAGATTGACTTAAGGTCCGAGTATCATCAGTTAAAGATCCATAGAGAAGACATTTGCAAAACTGCTTTCCGTATGAGATATAGTATTATGAGTTTATGGTCCTATCATTCGATTTGACAAATGCTTTAGCTGCTTTCATGGACTTGATGAACCTAGTATTCAGGCCATTTCTTGACAAGTTCGTGATCGTTTTCATTGATGACATTCTGATTTACTTTAAGAGTAAAGTGGAACATGAAGAGCATTTGAGGATTGTGTTATAGAAGTTGCGAGATCACCAACTCTACATAAAGTTATCTAAATGTGAGTTTTGGATGGAATCCATTAATTTTCTTGGGCATGTAGTAAGTAAAGAAGGAATCTAAGTTGATCCCAAGAAAGTGGAAGCAGTAGCTAATTGGCCATGACCCATAAAAGTTTCTGAAGTTCAAATTTTCTTCTGTACGGCTGGCTATCATTGCAAATTTGTACATGACTTCTCTAAGATAGCATCATCATTGACCAAGTTAGTAGAAAATAAGTTAAGTTCAATTAGGAGGAGTCCTGTGAAGAGAGTTTCTAAAATCTCAAAAAGAGCTTGATATCAACTTCGGTTCTAGCTTTACCAGAAGGTGAGGAAGGGTTCACGGTTTACTGCGATGCCTCGAGAGTAGGACTTGGATGTGTCCTGATGCAAAATGGTAAGGTCATCGCCTATGCATTATGATAACTCAAGAAGCATGAAGTGAATTACCTTACTCATGACTTGGAATTGGCTGCTATAGTGTTTGTACTAAAGATCTGGAGACACTATATGTATGGAATAAAGTGCAAGATTTATATGGATCATAAGAGTCTTTAGTACATCTTAAGCCAAAGAGACCTCAACCTGAGGTAGAGGAGATGGGTCAAACTGCTGAAGGACCATGATTGCCAGATTCTCTACCATCCTGAAAAGGCAAACGTTGTAAAGCTATAAATTAATTAGGAGCCTAGCCCATGTGACCTTGCACAAGAGTTCAATCATGAAGGAGTTAAAAGGATTATTTAGTTAGGGCTTGAGGCTAGGGATTAGAGAATCATAAGCTTTTGTGGCCCATTTCCAAGTTAAGTCACAGTTAGTGTCCAAGATAAAGACTTCATAAGACAAGGACCCACACTTGGTAGTTAAAGGATGAGTCTGAGAAAGGGAAGAACTTTATATTTAAAGTGGTTGATGGAATTCTAAGGTGCAGTAAGAGAGTATGTGTGCTTGATATGAATGGACTAAAGGAAAGGATATTGAAGGAAGCACATTAGACATCTTACTGTGCTCATCCTAAAACTACCAAGATGTATCATGATGTGAGAGCTAATTATTGATGGCCTAGATAGAATAAAGATGTGGCTAAGTTTATGGCATCATGCCTAACTTGTCAACAAGTCAAGTATGAGCATCAATGACCCTTTAGATTGCTATAAGAGATTAAGCTACTTGAGTGGAAGTGGTGGCATATCATGATGGACTTCATAGTTGGGTTACCTAGAACCTTCAAAGGATATGACTCTTATGGGTTATAGTGGATCGATTAACAAAGTCTACACACTTCCTAAAAGTTAAGACCACACACTCTGCAGCCCAGTATGCACAACTATATATAGATGTGATCATGAAACTGCATGGAGTACTAATTTCTACCATCTTAGACTGAGGTACTCAATTCACCTCAAAGTTCTAGCCAAAGTTGTAAGAAGCATTGGGAATACAATTGGACTTCAGTATTGGATTTTTACCCTTAGATGGATGGATAGTCCAAAAAGATAATTCAAACACTTAAGGGCAAATTAAGGATGTGTGTCCTTGTGAGACCTCGCTCGAGCACCAGCTTGGTCCACTAGAGAGAACCGGGATGCTTATTAGGGTTTAGACTCACGATGGAACTCTCAGATTTGGATTTTGTTGATTTTGAAAATGATTTTGGTAGTTGCCACCCTAATTTATTTTTAAATGGGAAAATTAAGGAAAAAACCCAATTTTCACTCCAATTCATTAATTTTCATTTAATTACCCAAGGATAAATCACTAGTCTCAAACCAGGTTGAGTTAGGAGACTAGATTTTTGGTTTTAAATAATATAAATTTGGCTCTTAAGTTTAATTTGACTTTAGAAGAATTGATTTCATGAATGAAAAATATTATATGACAATTAAATAAATGTATGAACATGGCATGAATGCAATGAGAAAATTAAAATGAAATATACACAAATTATATTAAAAAAGGGGAAAGGAAATTGATTGGGAATTGGATTTAGATTTCAAATATGCCTACGTACCCCGTTGAATGGGGATCAAAACCCACGTAGTTCATTCAATGATTAAGTAGAGGGGTTTAAGAGTTGATCAGATTGATTTTGGTTTGGGTGTGTTGAGAGTAAGGAAAAAGGGTTGATACCTTTGCTTTTGATTGGTGTGTTGAGAGTAAGGAAAAAGGGTTGATACCTTTGCTTTTGATGGGCAGAGGATTTTACCGGACTAAAGTTTCGTTTTATCGGGACCATATAACTGGATTGATTAGAAGATTAATTAATTAATTAAAATGATTAATTAACTAATTAATGTGATGAAATGGACGGATTGATAATTGATTAATTAAAATGATTAATTAATTAATTTGAATAAAGGGTGGATTAGGAAAAAGGATTAATTTGAAAAAAGAATGATTTTTGGAAAAAGAATGATTAATTAATTAATTAATTGAGTGATTAAAAAACGAGTTTTAGTTAATTAAAAAGATTAATTAACTTAGCTAGGGTGAGGTAATTAATTAATTAAAAAGATTAATTAATTAATTAGAGAGTGATTGGAGGGAGAAGAAGAGAGGAATTTGAGAATAGTAATATACTCAAATTCAAGGGGTGTTTTGGAATGAAGGATGAAGGGCTTATTTATAGGCAAAGGGAGATGAGGGTAGTTTACATAATGAAAATGTGAAAAGACAATGAATGGTAGGGCTAAAAAAGGTTGAAAATTAGACTGGAAGGGGTAAAAGGGTCATTTCCTGCACAAGAGGGCGCCCATTAGCGTCAGAAGGCTGTAGTGCCCTGTATGGCACTGCACTAGGCCTGTGCAGTGCTGTGTCATGCGCTTGCAGCGTGCCGCACACAAGGCATGCGGTGCGACATAACTTTGACGCAACGCTGCATGCTTGCCGTGCGGTGTGCCACATGGCGCTGGCATGTTTTTTGAGATTTTTTTTAGAGATTGGTTGTTGGTTTGGGATATTTGGATGTTCGGTACTAATGTAATTGAAGGCTAAAAAATTTTCTTTTCGGAGGTGCTACCCCCGAACCCCTGCTCACTAACTGGTTAGCGAGACCATCATAATGGCTCTACATAGCACATTAAACTGAGGGTTTATAATTGCGCCCTCATCAAAATTGGCTTTGAACAAAAGGTGATTATGATGACTGTGAACATTGGGAAGAGGTGTCATAGCATACTCTACACTTGTGTGTTCTTGTCATGTCCTTTGGAAGGAGGCCTTCTAGAATAAATGAGATTTTATCAATGGCTATTGATTCGGCCTTGATGTTGGATGCGAGAATGATCTTGGTGAATTTCAATTAAGGCTATCTGTCCGGCCTTAACGTTAGAGGTAAAGATGATATAGGATAAATCTCAATCAAGGCTATCTGTCCGACCTTAATGTTGGAGGTAAAGATGATTTTGGGTTAAATCTCAATCAAGGCTATCTGTACAACCTTAATGTTAGACGTAAAGAAGATTTGGGTAAATCTCAATCAAGGCTATCTGTTTAGCCTTAATGCTAGAGGTAAAGATGATTTAGGTAAATCTCAATCAAGGTTATCTATCCAGTCTTAATGTTGAAGATAAAGATGATTTGGGTAAATCTTAATCAAGGCTATCTGTCCGGCCTTAATGTTGGAGGTAATGAAGATTTGGGTAAATCTCAATCAAGACTATTTGTACAGCCTTAATCTTAGAGGTAAAGATGATTTGGGGTAAATCTTAATCAAGGCTATCTATCCGGGCTTAATGTTAGAGGTAAAGAAGATTTGGGTAAATCTCAATCAAGGCTATATGTCCAGCTTTAATGTTGGAGGTAAAAAAGATTTGGGTAAATCTCAATCAAGGCTACTTATACTACCTTAATGTTAGAGGTAAAGATGATTTGGGTAAAAGATATGGAAAGTGAAACAATATAGATATCTAGGTGATCGTTTCTAGATATTTATGGGTGAAATTGATGGATTTAGACAAAAAAGATGGAAAAAGGAACCACATTAATGTCTAGGTGATCGTTTTTAGACATTTATGAGTGGAGTTGATGGATTTTGATAAAAGAGATGGAAAAAGGAACCACATTGATGTTTAGGTGATCATTTCTAGACATTTATTTGTGGAGTTGATGGCTTTTGATAAAAGAGATGGCAAAAGAACCACATAGATATCTAGGTGACCGTTTCCAGACACTTATAGGTAGAAGATGATTTTGGATGAGATAATTTAGTGAAAAGAGAGCCTCCACTTATGGCTAGTTGGCTCACGAGATTTTGACAAGATTTTGGTAGAGGAAGAGCCTCAGCTTATGGAGAGTTAGCTTAAAAGATTCTGATAGTATTTTGGTGAAAAAAGAGCCTCGGCCTATGGTGAGTCAGCTTGATAGATTATGAAAAAGATTTTAGTAAAAGAAGAGCCTTAGCCTATGACAAGTTGACTCAAGAGATTCTGAAAAGATCTCAGTAGGAGGAGAGCCTCGGCTTATGGCAAGTTGGCTTAATAGATTCTAAAAAGATTTTAGTTAAGGAAGAGTATCGACTTATGGTGTGTCAGCTCAAAAGATTTTGACGATATTTTGGTTGCACCAAGGAAACTTAGGCCTCTAAATGTGAGGGGTTTGGCTTTTTGGAATGCTCAAAGGAACTTTGCTGGGAGTAAAAGGACTTTGGAAGTCACACTTCATTGATTAGATCTAGATAGGTATCATTTAGCTTCAAAGAAGCACAAGTTAGCTTTAGGAGGTGTTGGTTAGCTTTGAGGAAGTACTGGTTAGCTTTAGGAGAGGCTAGTTGATAAGTGCTTGAATTCCTATGTTTTGCCTCTTGATTTAGCATGTTTTATTATTTAAATTGAGTTTAATTTTCTTGTTCAAGTGCTTTTCAGAGTAATTTTTAGGAATTATTCATATTTTGGAAAGCTGTGATCATTTGAGCTCGAATTGTGGTTAAAGATCAAGAAATGGTGCAATTTTTAGGTAATTTTGGCTATGGACATGCCCAGTGACATGCCCATGTCACTGACCATGTCATTTCACTTGAATTGTAGTAGCTATGACACACCCAATGAGATGCCCGTATCAATGGCCGTGTCATTTAAGTAACCTGTCCATGTAAGGCTACAGAGGTCTGACAGCTTTGAATACCTTACAGTATTTTGAGCATAAATTAAGCTATAGAGGTCCGATTGAGGTGATTTAGGTATTGTTGGAAAGCTAAGAGAAAGATCTACAAATTTAAAAGGGAAAAAAAAATTCTAATTCCTTTATTTTTTAACCTAAAATTGGCATGTAATTCAGATATTATATCTTGGCACCTAGCCTAACTGTGCTGACATGGCAAAAATTGGCCAATCCATGCTTGACACCTATCCAAACCCTAATGAGCCTCAAAGAACTATAAAAAGACATAATTTACATTAGAAAAGAGAGCTCCTTCTTGGTTTTTCAATAGCCACCCTCGCAAAGAGGTGAGATAGATTTTTGTGCAGAATTTTCATGGTGATGATCCAATATGCTATAGATTTTGAAGAGGAATGAAGATCAAAGCAAGGATTTCTCATCATCCATGGATTGTTTGAGTTTCCTTTACCTTCTCTTATATTCTTTATTTCAATTCTCTATTATGAACTAATTTGTTATTTATCTAGATAAAGATGAACCCTAGTTCTTAATTGTATGAACTGAATAACTTGTTTTGAATCAATTTATGTTTGAATTGTTTTATTGTCATGATTTATGATATTTATTCTGATTGGCAATTATCGATTTGTTGATTAGATATTGTTTCTATATTGGATGAGTAGAGATACCCTGATATAGATAGATCACTCATGGGAATTGAGGATTGATTGGGATGCTAAAGATAGACCTATAAGACTTCTTTAGATGTTAATCTCTTGAATTTAATGCTGCTCCTATTTGATTATAGGTTGAGAAGACATTCCCTTATAATACTTAGGAAGTTAGGGAGGATTTAATCACTTGAGAAAAGTTTTTATCTAATTTGGTGAGAGTCCAATTCAATTCATTGTTTGAATGATTCATACCATTATTCTTGACATGCATGAGAGGCTAGGGGAATTCAATATCTAGATGAACTTCACTATTGATTTTCTATCATCTATCCTTTATATCATAGATTAGTTTTAAATATTTTAGTTTAATTAATCTTGAAGTTGGTTTAACTAGACAATAGTTTAAGTTTGAACTAGTACTTGTGTCGGTGTCTCTGTGGATTGACCTCGTTACTGCTATACTACCTAAACGATAGGTGCACTTGCCTAGAGCCAGGGTAGAATTAGTCATCGAGCTATTATAAATGTAAAACTCCTAGTGTCGCAAAACGCGCATCACTAGTGAGGCTATTGGCTTGGCTTATACATGATGGTTGCAAATGCTATTACACAGATGATGCATGTATGTTTTAAAATTCATAGACCTTTTATTTTACTTTTATGTCATTCATGATTTGTGATGATGTCTATAATGGATGATTGCATGGATGCATAAGGGTGGGTTCACACATTTGCTTTGTGAATGCAATTTCTCATGTGACTTTTGTATTATGCAGAGTCATGCATTTTTGGACTGAAAAACTCGACAAGGTTGAGGAACTCAACTTGGGTTGGTGTGGAAATTTTGCTATAGTGGCACTACGAGGGGTTGTTTCAGGTTTTAAAATCTTATGGATCATGTTTTTAGTCAATGCATGCTTTATTGATGATCAGATATCGGATAGGATGGTTGCTTGCAACTTGCCCCCAGAGGACACATTTTTAGCACTGCTAATGGCAAGGGATTAGATCTCTCATGACTAGGGGCCATGGGTGTCAAATGGTTTGCCTGTTGTGCTTAGTTTGAATGACTTTCCACTAAGAGATGAGGGTCTTGAGGCAGATAAGGTAGACTCATGTTATGCCCCTAGTTTTTTTTCTTTTTGGAGTCTATGTAGATCACAGCTATCAAGTGATGGCTGGCTGAGGAGTTATAAGGCTATTTATTTTAGGATTTCACTTGGGATCACAGAGAGGTATGCCAGGTAATTGAGAGAGAGTACCAGGCTATCCTACTAAGGGGAATAAAGGATGACGCAGCTGAGGAAGGAGAGACTATATGAGGAGCCATTGGTAGCAAGAGGGCTGCAGCCCAAAAAAAGGGGGTGACTCATTCATTAAAGGAGACTCAAGGATCTACTGGAAGTGCAATACCATAGGTTATAGTAGTGACTCAAAAAAAGGAGATTGTGATAGACTTTGATTCTGATGAGGACACGAGAGATTTGCATCTCAGGAGGTAGAGGAGGACTGGCTAAACCATGACCCTTTTTTTTTGAAATAATTACAGGCTGATAGGACAACACAAAATAGGATAAGCTATAAACGACATTGAAAGGGTTATCCTTTATAATGGGTTTGTATTTTGTAAGATTTGATCATCATTAAATAAGACATCTTTTATTTTTGCTCTAATTTTTGCCTAAGCCATCCTTTCAGGTTTTCAGCTTAGCGAGCATTCTTCTTTTTCTTTTTTTTTTTCTTTTTGTTTAGGCAAAAGAATTAAGTAAATGATGTACTATGCACAAAGAAAATGAGAATGCGATGCAAATAAAATATTTTATATTATGATTTGGACCATACTCGAGTCAGGCTGCCTACATATCCCTTACATCACTTTTTGTTGATTATTTCTTTTAGGAAGAATCAGGTCCATGTAGTTCTGATTATATATGCATAAAAAATAGAAATGAAATGCAGATGTCATCTTCAGGTGATGTATCATTTCAGCTGGTCTGGATTGCTAGGATGGGAGAGTTTACTTGGATCATGAATAGGGGCTTGGATTTTTCTCAGAACTAGATTTCTTTCTTGTGAATCCTTGTCTCTCACCTTCTAGTTGAAGTACTCGGCTAGTCTCCATTGACAATCTTGAATTTTGTATAGAGCATCGATTCCCTTTTCCTTGAGGGCATCTAGCTAGTCATGATACCTTTTGATCTATTCTATCTTTATTCTTCGTAGCTTCTCCTTGACAGGTTTCTTATGTATGTAGGTCAGGATCTTGTGAACTGTGATGCTTAGATCATCCCTATCATGCCCTTGTCTTATGTAGAATAGCTTATGAGCTTTTCCACTACTACCATACAAATGCAATGTATGAGTTTTTTTTTATTTTTTTCCTTCCATGCTATAATTAATTGATCCTTTTGCCTTTTTCATTACTTTTTTTGGTATTTTTTTTTCATTTTTTCATTCTATTTCTTCTTCTTTTTTTTTTTTTTTTTAAAGATGTCCCATTTAAAGATGAATCAGAAAAAATTAAAGCAAATTAGAAAGTTCAAACTTTTTATTACTGATAAAAACTTCCATCATGAGTACATTAAAGGATAAGCCTAGAAGGAAAAATACAGACTTTGAAAGGCAAGACCCGATAGACTCAAATTCAAAGAAAATTTAATAAAAAACAGACTCAAACTTAGACTTAGACAAAGACTCAGACTCAGATGACTCAAACATTAACTCAAAGGACTCGAACATGGATTTGGAGGACTTGGATAGGGGTACAGCAGGGCGGCATTCTTCTCAAAGTGCCATTTGTCAAGTGAAGCTTGAGATGGTCGGGTGAGCTTGGCAGTTCAAAAAAGGGTTAGTGGTGGTGCTAGACTTTGGATCTAGGAGCAGTAATGTCTCTGCTATTAATGAGGTGTTGAATTTCATGTTTTAGAGCCTTGCATGCATCAGTTTTATGCCCTGGCTCTTAATGATAGTCATAGTGCTCATTAGCATTATAACCCTTAGGCAAGGGGTTTAGAGGAGATTGTGGTTCTAAGGGCTTAACCAGATTAGCCTCTAAGGCTTTCTTGTAGACGACACTGAGGGGCATGCCTAGCTCTAAAAAAAGTCCTCATTTCCAACCTTATTGGCTAGTGATAAGAGATAGCATTTACCTCTCTTTCTCTTTTGGTAGTGTAGTTGGTGGTGTAATTATTATTCTTATGATACCTCGAACTAGAGGATTCATCTTTGATTTGTCCTGATTGAATTAAATCCTCGATGGGTGACATCCATCTCAATGTTGTAGTGGTATTGCTTGACAAAAGCATTGCAGATGTCATCCCAAGTTTCCTTATGATTTTGGTCAAGATCTAGTAACCAATTGACAGCTGTTTCAGTTAAAGATTGTTGGAGTAACTAAGTAAGGAGCATGTCATCCACTCTAAAGGGTCTCATAGCACCCACATACATTTTAAGGTGAGTTTTAGGGTATGTAGTGCCAATAAACTTATTCATGACTAGCATCTTAAATTTTAGGGGAAACCATGCATTTGGGAAGAGAGCTAAGGAGTCGACATCTATCATGTCTTCATGCTTTTTAACGTTCTTGAGTGTTCCCTCCATGGCCTCAATTTTCTCCATCAATTTCTTAGTTTCGGGAAAGCTAGAAAAATCTCAACTTTAAAAAGGATTCGCAATGGGAGAGGGAATGATTGTGTTCAAGTCTATGATAGGAGAGGTTGGAGTTTTAAGTGCTTTCCCATTATCGACGAGATCGATAATGGGGGGAGTAAAAGTAGGGGTATGGCTAGTCCTGGCTTGGGCAGATGTAGGCTCAACATGAGTAGAAGGAGGAGTGATAGTGGCATTGGTCATTTCCTTGACCTCATTGATGATGGACTGGCATTAGGAGTTGAGGGCATCAATAAAGGTTACAGACTAGCCATTAAGAGCATTGGTGAAAGTTTCAGCTTGGGTCTTAAGAGCAGTGGTGAGTGTGGCTTGAAAAGTCTCCTCTTGTTTCTTAAGGAGATTGGTGAAAAAGGTTCTCATTGCATCTTAGTCAAAAGGACTGGAGGTGTTAGCCATCAGTACTTTGAAATAGAAAATAGACAAAAAAATGGGTAAGAAAATAGAATTGTGAAGGAAAAAAAGGCATGAATGTGAAGGTGTGTTAGGAAAAGGATTCTTTCCACATAGTTAGTCATGGAGTTTATATGTTGATAGGATGAGTATGTGAGGTATTTTGGGGTTACGGACCATCAATTTAGGTCTTTGACATGTTTTAACTTGTTGAGTTTCCTACGTTATGTATGCATGATTATGACATGATGCGTGCCGAAAAAGGTTTCATAAACATACAAGAGTATCGATTATTACGATACATGGAACCTAAGGTTATAGGCTAGGGCAGTTATATGCACAAGGGTGAAGAGTGGTTTGATTAAGGGTCCCCACCCACTAGAGCATCGATATACCTAACCACATGTAGGGCAAGGAGCCTCGCGTGGGTCCAAAAGTACTGATTGCTTGTTATACCACCGAAATGATCAGGGATTTGTCGTGGGGTGGAATGCTTTCACTATCTCCCAACATTCTCAAAGAGAGTTGTCAAGCCAATGCTACTCACCATCCAAGAGTTTTCCTAAAGCTAAGGTTTAGGCAAGGAGCCTTTATTATGGAAAGTGATGCATGAAAGTCAAATTATACTTAATGAGCCAAATAGAGATTATTTTGGAAAAATTTTTTCTTAACTAAATAATAATTCTCTTATTTTCCTTTTTATTAAATAAAGGTGGCAATTAGTCCCCAGTGGGGTTGCCAGCTATGAGACCCCATCCGAGTATTGGCTCGATCCGCTAGAGGGAACCGAGATACTCATTCGGGTTTAGACTCACGATGGAACCCTCGGGTTTAGATTTTGTTGATTTTGGGAATGGCCACCCTAATTTATTTTTAAATGGGAAAATTAAAGAAAAAACCTAATTTTGACTCCAATTCATTAATTTTCATTTAATTACCTAAGGATAAAATCACTAGTATCGAACTATGTTGAGTTTGGGGACTAGGTTTTTGGTTTTAAATAATCTAAATTTGACTCTTAAGTTTAATTTGACTTTAGAAAAATTGATTTCATAAATGAAAAATATTATATGACAATTAATTAAATGTATG
Organism: Reutealis trisperma; assembly: GCA_947687605.1. NCBI lineage: Eukaryota > Viridiplantae > Streptophyta > Magnoliopsida > Malpighiales > Euphorbiaceae > Reutealis > Reutealis trisperma. The sequence goes on from CANTUT010001230.1 coordinate 14,906, forward strand.
AACATGACATGAATGCAATGAGAAAATTAAAATAAAATATCCATAAATTACATAAAAAAAAAGGGAAATGAAATTGATTGGGAATTGGATTTGAGGTTTGGATTTAGATTCCAAGTGTGCCTACGTACCCCATTGAATGGGGATCAAAACCCACATAGTTCATCCCATGATTAAGTGGAGGGGTTTAAGAGTTTATCAGATTGATTTTGGTTTGGGTGTGTTGGGAGTAAGGAAAAAGGGTTGATACCTTTGCTTTTGATGAGCAGAGGATTTCACCAGACCGAAGTTCCATTTTATCATAACCGGATAATTGGATTGATTAGGAGATTAATTAATTAATTAGCTAATTAATGTGATGAAATGGATGGATTGATGATTAAGAAAAAGAATTAATTTGAAAAAGAATGATTTTTGAAAAAAGTGTGATTAATTAATTAATTAAAAAAATTAATTAATTAATTAATTAATTGAGTGATTAAAAAAGAGTTTTAGTTAATTAAAAAGATTAATTAACTTGGCTAGGGTGAGGTAATTAATTAATTAAAAAGATTAGTTAATTAATTAGAGAGTGATTAGGGAGAGAAGAAGAGAGGAATTTGAGGATAGCAATCTACTCAAATTCAAGGGGTGTCATGGAATGAAGGATAAAGGGCCTATTTATAGGCAAAGAGAGATGAGGGTAGTTTAGGTAATGAAAATGTGAAAAGACAATGAGGGGTAAGGCTAGAAAGGGCTGAAATTTGGACTGGAAGGGGGTAAAAGGGTCATTTCTTGCACAAGAAGGGGCCTAGTAGTGTTATAAGGCTTCAGTGCCCTATGTGGCTCCGTGTCAGGTGCCTGTGGCATGCCACACTCTTGCCTTACGGCATGCCATGTGGCACCGACACATTTTTTGGGATCTTTTTTTTAGAGATTGGTTGTTGGTTTGGGATATTTAGATGTCCAGTAGCAATGTAATTGAAGGCTAAAAGATTTTTTTTTAGGGGCACTGCCTTCGAACTCCCTCCCTACTAACCAATTAGCGAGACTATCATAACGGCTCTACATAGCACATTTAACTCAACAAGTGCTAAGGCTGGGTTTGGATGATAAGGGTAGAAAATTGAGGGTTCATAGTCCTAGATTTTAGTGGTAGATAGGATAAGCACCTACCTCTAATTGAGTTCGCTTATAACAATTATTACCATTCGTCCATCGGCATGGCACCATACGAAGCTATACGGAAGGAAATGTTGCTATCCAGTTTGTTAGGTTGAGCTTAGAGACAATTATGTGGAGATGCAAGAATTGCTTAAGGAGACAACCAAGAAGGTACCATTGATACAAGATTGGCTAAAGATGACCTTCAGTTGACAAAAGAGCTATGCAAACCCTAAGAGAAAGGATGTCCATTTTGCTGTGGGAGATCACGTCTTCTTGAAGGTTTCCCCAATAAAAGGTGTCATAAGATTTGGTAAGAAGGGAAAGCTATTGCCTCGCTTCGTTGGTCCTTTTGAGATCTTGGATAAGGTTGGGGAAGTGTCGTATAGACTTGCCTTACCCCCAACTATAGCACATGTGCACCCGGTATTTCACATCTAAAATCTTAAGGAAATATGTATTAGATCCATCCCATGTCTTGTCACCTCTAAACATCGCAATAGATGAGCAACTATCCTATAAGGTGTTACCAATAGCCATAGTGGATTGACAAGTGAAAAGATTAAGGAACAAGGAGATACCAATGATTAAGGTTCAATAGCAAAATCATAGAATGGATGAATGTACTTGGGAAGCCGAGGAAGAGATATGGTGAAGGATTCTTAGCTTTTTAAGAACATATGAGTAGGTGTCTAAATTTGAGGATGAATTTCTTTTAAGGGGGGAGAATGTAACAACCCACACCCACCCTAAGAGTTTTGTGACAACTTACTTGAATTTAGAGTTATTATGACAAAATGTGTGCTTTTATGAAAATTCATGTCTTATGTGATTGATGAGTATGTGGCATGTTAGATTAGTTCTAATATGCATAATATGAATTATTAATGTAAAATAAGTAATTTATGTGAAGTGCATATGCATAAATTAATTTATAACATATAAAGTGAATTTTCATGTGCAAAGCGATTTTAAGTATAAAATAATTTTTATGAGTATTTTTTAAATAAATATTTTGGGGAGATTTCAATGAAAATAATAAGAAAATAATTTTATATTTAATTATTTATATTTTTAATTATTTATAAATAGCCCATTAATAAATTAAAAAGCCCAACTCACCAAAGCCCAACACACCAAAACACTTATAACCTAGCTCATTAATGGCAAACTTATAATTTTGCACTATAACCCTGATTCTAACCTAATATTCGGCCACCCCATCCCTTGGCAGTCTCCATTCTACTTTTCTTAAGATTTTTATAGATAAATTCTCTCAAAACTTCCCTCTCAACTGAAATTTACAAGGTGCCTTAAAACCTTGCGATTTTGTGATTGCTTCCGTAAGTTTTTCTCTTCTTTCAATCTACTATTTGATTTTTATAAAACTAACCATGAGAAATCCATATGAGGCTGTATATTTATGATTTTATTGATGTTCAATTCAGCCTAGGTGATTTATTGGAAGGAGAAACTGACTTTCAACCGTGAACAAAACCCTTTCTTTGCACATCTACCAAAGGTGAACCTTAAAACCTAAAAGTTAGAATTTTCATGCATGTGCATAAGGGGGGGGGGTGCTAATTTGTATGATGATGAATTCCAAACTGATTTTTGTTTTGTTTAGATGAAAAATTTTGATTTAAAACATGTTTTTACACATTACTACAATAATCAGAAAGTACGAAAAGCAAGAGAATCCATGTTTTCCACCCTAAAACCTAAAATTAGAATTTTCATACGTATACTCCATAAGAGGGTGTTGATTCCTACATATTGGTGTTCTAAAATTATTTTTGTTATATTTAATTGAAAAATATTGGTTTAAACGACGTGTTTACATATTACTGTAATGATCGAAAAATGTGAAAAATAAAAAAATTCATGGTTTTCCATGGAAACACCTATTCGACCTACCATGGGAATTTGATCCCAATGACTATAATTTTTGTAATGTATATCTTAATGATGGTTGGCATGTATATATGAGTAATACATGATTAAATTACATGTTGATTGAAGGAGTAACTTTAGGTAAAGTCTAGAGATGTTTGGCCTACACTAGGGCTTCTAAACCCAAACTACCATGTTTGATTAATATGTGCATATGATTAAGTGGCATATGAATTAGGAATTATGAAGTGTTAATTATGGATTAATGATCTTAAATTGACTATGAGATTGATTGTATAATTTGGTCAAAAGCAATAAGCATGATACTTTTAAGGTTACGTGTTAAGTTGATATATATGGAAGGTGCAAAGTGTACCAAGAATGTTAAATTGAATTGATATTAAGACCATGAGATACTATATTTGGCTATACAAAAGTATTGGTATGAGTTATTATATGTTTCATGTGAGCCTAAGAAGGCTAAGTGTGCAAGACTAAAAGGTCAACATGTTATGTACAAGTGATGAGTGCACTTCTAAGTGTAACTCCAAGTATATGTGAATGTTATATGTGCATGGGGTAGTTATGGTATAAGATAGCATGATGTTAAGCAAATACTAAGTATTGGATTGTAATGTATGATAAAGCTTGAGGATTTTTAGAAGTTCAAGGGCTACAAGCACTAGGAGCTAAGGAACCACAAGGTGAGTAAACATTATGTTCTTGTTACAAGTACAAGCTATCATGATATATGAACCTTTGAAATTCTTAAAACCCAAGTTCTTTTCTATTTTCAATTACAGCTATATGATTTCTTTGTTAATCTTGGGTTGCTAGAGGATAATTGGTCCAAAACCATTTTGATCATTTAATGATAATAAAGAATCTTTGCGATTGTTGCCCTAACTTATATTCTTTTTGGAACCACAATGTTATTTATCTTTTATTTAATAAGCTAAACATCTATTGTTATTGTGTTATATGTGATTGCATTCTTTAATTCTATTGTTATAAGTGATTGTCATTAGCTCTAGCTATGGTACCTATAAATCCTTTTATGCAGAAATCCTCATGCTGATGCGGATAATCATTGGAACTTGTGCACACAGTCTTAACCTGATGGATAAGGGTAGTGTATCCACCTTAGTTAGAAAGGGCTATTCTAGCCATGAAGCTTGATTAGTTTCATGTTTTGATACGTGTTTGGAGTTGGAATTTGGTTTGATGCCACCTCTCTTCTATGTATTCGAGTGAATTTGGCAATAGCCCTCACTCTCCATGTGCTATGTGTAATTTCTACGAACCTTGTTAAATTGCAAAACTATGAACCATGAACTATGATGCATGAATTATGCATCATAAACTATGAGTTATAAGCTATGAGCCCTTTCTAAGGGATATGTGTTATTGTATAAGCTATATTGTTTACTCATTGAGATCATCTATCTCACCCCTTTACCTTGTGTGGTTTCAGGTGAGCAATATGAGGAGGCAAGGTGATAACTCAAGCAAATCTACTTTGCTTGGGGAATTTCCTTGTCCAAGTCTATTGTTGTACTATGATATAAAGAGTCCCTCTTTAATGCTTTGGGAGTTTTATTTTGGAATATTAATTTTTTGATAATTTATGTGGAGTCTTAAATATTCTTTTCTTATGGATTGTATTTAAATTATTTTAAAACTACTCTTCCGCTAGTCAAAGTTTTCTTTATTATTAGACATTTAAGTTAATGTATGAGGTTTTGATATGATCCTATGTAGTGTTTATATATGCATGAGTATGTTCTATGGGCATGGGTGACCTTATGTCTCCACATATTCTAGGACCGTCATATCTCCAAAAGTGGGATGTGACACTCGGCTATGGTGTTAAACAATCCTTAGGCAATTTGTAAGCCATAGAAGGTAGAGGAAGACGGAGAGTCTATGCACTTAATCAAAAAGATGCTTGCATGTCTCACAATGTTGTTACATGTACCATCTTCATCCAATCTACTAATGTACGATGTTTGTTTGATTATGGTGTAATGCATTCATTTACTGTGATGAATGAACCATTGATTATAACCTTAACCTTAGGAGAAATTGTAGAGGTAGAACAAGTATATAAGAATTGCATGGTAGAAATTGAAAATAGAAGATTTCCTGCAAACTTGATTGAATTAGAGGTCTTGGAATTTGATGTTATACTAGAAATGGATTGGCTATGTATGCATAATGCTCATATAGATTGTAAAGGAAAAAGGATTAATTTCAAGGAGGAGAATGGATCCGAATTCACTTTTCAAGGTGATAGGAGTAGCGTCATTGTGAACTTTATTTTAGCCATTAGGGCAAAAAGATTGTTAAAGAAGGATTGTCAAGCGTATTTTGTGCATGTTATAGATATTGAGATAGTAGATAAATCTATTAAGAAGATACCTGTAGTAGATGAGTTCCTTGATGTGTTTCTTGAGGATTTACTAGGAATGCCACTAGATAAGGAGATAGAGTTTACAATTGCGGCTCTTACCTAGAACTCAGCCAATATCGATACTGCCTTATCAGATGGGGCCTTTAGAGTTAAAAGAATTGAAAGTTTAATTACATGACTGTAATAACCCACACCCACCCTAGGAATTTTCGTGATGAATTGCTTGATTTAGAACTATTAAGGTTAAGTGTGTGCTTGTGTAAAAATTTGTGATCTAAGTGATTGATAAGTATGTGGCATATTAGATTAATTTTAATATGCATAAAATGAGTTGCTATTGTGAAATAAATGATTTATTTTAAATAAAAGAATTTCTTTTAAATAAAATGATTTTTCACGCGTAAGACAATTTTTAAGCATAAAATAATTTTATGAGTATTTTTAAAATATTTTAAAATAAATATTTTTAGGGAAAATGTTACAGAAATAATAACAAAAATATTATTTTTATTTTAATTTTTATTTAGCCAAAATTTAAATAAAAGTCCAAATACCCAAAAGTCATTAAACAAAAATCCTCATAATCTAGTTCATTAAGGGTATTAGTGGAAATTTCACCCAAACCCTAATATATAACCTAAATTTTGGCCAAACCAAGGTTCCAGTAGCCATTCTCTTATTCTTCTCTTTCGATTTCTAAACTGATTTGCGTTTTACGATTTATTGACCGTAATCGTAAGTTTTTCTTCTCTTTCGATTTCTAAACTGATTTCTATGAAATAAATTATGGAAAAATTATTTTGAACTAGTTGATTACTGATTTTTACAGATTTAATTATGTTTGGGTGAGTTTTTGGGAGAGAAAATCTATTTTCTACTGAAAACATGATTCTTTCCGCGAGATTCCTCCAAAGGTGAATTCTATAACTTAAAAGCACAATTTTTATGCATAAATATCATTGGGGGGGGGGGGGATTTGTGCATGTTTGTGTTCTAAACTAATTTTTGATTTGTTTTGATGGAAAATATTGGATTAAATAATATTTCTACATATTTCTATGATGACCGGAAAGTTTCGAAAAGCAAAGGAGTTCAAGGTTTTCGTGTTAGAACTTAGAAGTTGGAAAATTTTATTCTTGAATGGACATATGGTTGTCGATTTGTATGAATAAGTGCTCTAATATGATATTTGTTTTGTTTAGATGAAAAATAATGATCTGAATCATGTGTCTGTTTATCGCTGAAATGAACAAAATGCGCAAAAATCACGTAAACTCATGATTTTTCACCTAAGCCTTTAAACTTAGAAATTTTTTGTATAAACCATATCTATGGCTGCCAAATCATGTAGGGATGTGTTCTAAACTGATATTTTCTATGATTAAATGAAAAATAATAGTTTAAACAACCTGTTTACATATTTCTGAAATGACTGGAAAATACCAAAAACAAGAAAACTCATGGTTTTGTACTCTATGATTTAAAAGTTGAATTTTTATGTATAAATAACACCAAGAGTGGTTGATTCTTATGAATTTAAATTCTAAGATGATTTTTGTTGCATTTACATGAAAAATCTTGATTTAGACCATGTTTTTACATATTTCTGAAATAGACAGAAAGTGCAAAAAGAACAAGAATTTAGTTGTTACCTTGGTGATGCATTCGGCTTGCATGAATCTTTTTGTCCCAATGGTTACAAATTTTATGTGATGTGTTTTGATGATTATTGACATGTATGTATGTATAATAAATAATAAAATTATATGTTAGTTAAAGGTATGATCCTGGATAAGCTTAATTGCATTATGGTATATTTAAGGTATACTTAAGGTATCTTAGCAATATATTGTGTTTAGAATGCAAATGTGGTTGAGAAATATGGAACTAGATATTATGATGACTTGATGATGAACATATGGTTATGAGTTGATGAAGTGAAAGGGATCATAAGAGTTAAGCATGACGCTTGAAAGGTAAATTGTTAAGATGACATGTGTGGAAGTGTAAAGTGAATTAAGATAATTGTTAAAGTGAATTGACATTGAGGTAATAATATTGTAATGACCTTAAAAAGGTATTAATGTGATTGTAATGTGATATCAAGAGAGCCTATAAGGCCTAAGTATGCAAGACTTTCAAAGTCAACGTGTTATGTGCAAGTGATGAGTACACGTATGTGTGGACTCTAAGTGTATGTGTATGCTATATATACATGGGGTAGTTATGGGATAGAAGCATCATGAGTAAATAATTACTAAGTATTAAATCAAATATTATGTTAGAGTTTGAGGAGCTCTAGAAGTGCAAAGGGACTACGTATACTAGGAGCAATGGAACCCCAAGGTGAGTAAACGCCATATTCATGTTATAAGTGTGAACAACATCATGTTGTGTTATAACAATATGATATATTGTTATGTGAGCCTTTGTGATATTTGAAACCCAAGTTCTTTCTATTCTAAATATTATTATATGATTTCTTTGACAAAGCTTAGGTGGCCAATGGACATTTGGTCCAAAACTATTTTGTTATCAAATGAGAAATTCTTGTGATTAACACCCTAACTTATATTCTTTCTGGAACTACACTATCATTGTATCATTGTTTGAAAGCTAAACCACTATTGTTATTGGAATACATGTTATTGTTGCCTTATGTGATATTGTTAATTGTGATTACCATTAGCTTTAGCTATGGTACCTTTTACCCTTTATACAGAATCCTCGTGCCGATGCGGGTAATCATTGGAACCTATGCACATGGTCTTAACCCGATGGATAGGGGTAATGTATCCACCTCAGCTAGAAGGGGAGGTTCTAGCCATGGAGCCTGATAAGCTTCATGCCTTATAAGTGATAGGAGTTGGAATTTGGTATAAGGCCACCTCTCCTTAAAGTGTTCGGGTGATAGAGCAATAGCCTTCACTCTTTATAAGTGATAAATGTGATTTTTGCAAACTTGCCAAATTGAACCCTTACTGAATTGCAACCTGATTCATGAACTATAAATCATGAATTATGTGTATAAGGAATATGTGATAATGTATGTGCCCTTTTCGTTTACTTATTGAGATCATCTATGTCACCCCTTTTTCTTTATGTGGTTCGAGGTGAGCAAATGTGAGGAGGTAAGGTGATGGCTCAAGCATTCTACTTCGCTTGGCGAATCCCTTGTCCAAGTTATCAATAATACTATTTTTATGAAGTCTTGTCATTAGATGCTCAAGGAATGTTGATTGATACTTATTGACATATATTATTTTCCTTATGGATTTTATATGTAATGATTTATTTTAGACTTCCGCAATTTAAGGTATTCACCTAAATGTTTTAAACAAGTTATTGTAAGAGGTTTGGTAAGATTCTAGGCATGATTTGTTTATATGTAAGTGGGTTCTACGGGCTTGGGTGACCTTATGTCTTCCCATATTTTAGGACCGTCATATTTCTAAGGTTGGGATGTGACAAAGGTGGTATCAGAGCCGTAGTTTTTTTAAAAGTCTAGTTTAGGCTTGTTTATATGAGATTGTTTAAGTAAAATCCTGGAACATAGTCTATCGCTAGCATAGTTTCGTGAAATCCTAGTAGATTTTAGTAATCCTTATTATTATTTGCTTGCCTTACGATTCTTCTGACAGATGACCAAGAAGATTATGCCTGCCTGAGGACCGCGACCCAAAGCACCCCGTGTGACCTATAAGAGGACTTGGCCAGAGATACTTGAGAAAGTTGTAACTGTGATTCTCCCCATGAAAGAGAAGACCTCTGATGAAGAGGAGGACCCTGAGGAGCGCTTAGATCCTAATTGGGTTTATAATAAGGTTCAAAATTGGAGGATGACTATTCATACTTGAAAGAGGAAAATCGACGTCTTAAGGTCATGATTCATGCACTAAGAGAGGATATGGAGCAACTCAGGTTAGGGATTGTTGAGCATAGAGGAGATTACTTGCCAGTGAGGTCTGCATTTTCAACTAATCCCCATCAAGATAGAGATCTTCTTTGCTACCGATGTGGTAGCAGTGGCCATGTCGCTCTTTATTGCTCTGGAGGTGGAGACGAGAATTAGGCCGAGTAGATATGATAATCGACATAACAACATAGCACTTTACATGATATGAATGATTTTCCTTGATTGCCTAATTACCTAGTATGAGATGATTTCTTTCATTATTATGATATGGTGTGATGTTATGAGATATATGCTACATGATTATGATATGTGCAAAACTATGTGATATGCGATTCATACATGACATGTGCTTAGTGATGTGACATGGTAAATGCATGATAATGTGTGCTAGGATAAGGGGAGATTAAATAGGTTAGGATAGGGGATTAGTACTAAATTCCCTTATTATGATAGACATAATGCCTCCCAAGAAGAAGGTTCGCACAGTTGCTCAATCTGTTAGGGCTAATGATGATGTTATATCAGACACCACATCGAATGCTGCCTCTGTACCTATATGGTCAAGAGAATGATCCAACTCCAGGGCACCGACTATGGGCTCTAGTGAGCAAGCATCTTCACAAGAAGTGCACGCCATGAGTGAAGAAATAAGGGATTTGTGCAAGGAACTGGATGAGCTACGAGCTCAAAGGTGTGAAGCACCACCAATTTAAGAAAGGAATGGAGTTACGCCATCTGTGGTAGTGACACCTGCTCGAAGAGAGAGGAAACAGCTACCTGATGAGAGGACGACAGTAGTGGAGTTTAAGAAACTGCAATCGCCTACCTTTTGTAGTGAGGAAGGAGACGACCCTCCTGAATTTTTGGATGAGATGGATAAGCTAGTCTGTCATTTATCTTGCTCAGATGCTCAAGTGATCGAGTTGGTAGGACTCCAACTCAAGAAAGAAGCTTGGTATTGGTATGAGAGGAGTATTGAAGAATGACTTTATGGGGTAGACCCACCTACATGGGCAGAGTTTAAGCAAGAAGTAATGGATCAGTTCTTGCCAGAAGGAGAAAGGCAAGACAGAGCATTGCAGTTCGAGCAACTGAAACAAAGGCCAGGAATGTCTGTGTCAGATTATGCTAAGGAGTTTAACCGACTTAGTCAATTCGCTGTCAACATCGTCCCTACCGAAGCAAGTCATGTCAATCGTTTCCTTAGAGGACTGATCACACCTCTGTTCAATTCATTAGCAGCAATAGAGTTTCCAACCTTAGCCAAGCTCATAGATAAGACCAAGGTCATGGAGAAAAGATACAAGGCAGAGAGAGCCGAACGAGCTGAATGAGACTAGAAGGGAAGGCATAAGAACAAAAGTCATAAGGGACAGCATGGAAATGGAGGAGAACCAAAGAAGGAGTTTTCATCATCTGGACTACAAAATAATTACACTAAGCAAGAAATTCCCACTTGCGGTGGATGTGGAAAGAAACATCCTGGAATCTGCTGGAGAGATACTGGTGCTTGCCTTAGGTGTGGGCAAATGGGGCACTTCATAAAGGACTGCCCTCAAACAAGGAGTCAAGGGAATGGGACCATAGTTCGATCATAATCTAAGCCATTCCAAATGCAAGGACAAGGAGTCAAGGAAAAGGGACCAACAGTTGGGAATGCACCGATGACAGAAAATAAGGGCAAGGGTCAAGTCTTCGAGTTAAATCCATAAGAGGCTCGCGATTCGCACACTGCCATCAAAGGTATCATCCCCATCCAAAGTTCTAGCGCAAAATGTTTAATTGATTCTGGTGCTACCCATTCTTTTGTGTTGCCTTGTTTTGCTAAGTACTTGGGTATAGATAAGGAATTGATGAGTGAATCGTTAGTAATATCAACTCCTTTAGGGGAAGTGATGGAAGTAAAATATGAGGATAAGGGTTATGATGTAGACATTAATGGACAAACACTTCTAGTAGTATTGCTAGAATTAGACATACTAGAATTTGATGTGATATTAGGAATGGACTGGTTGTATGAGTATGGAGCTCGTATCGACTGTAGAAAGAAACTTGTCGAGTTTTAAACTAGAGATGGGAAGGAGTTTGTATACCAAGGAGATAGGAATAAGAATCCTCTAAACTTGATATCGGCCTTAGGAGCGAGACGGATGTTAAGGAAGGGATGCCAAGCATACCTAGCCTATATAATCGACACTGATAAAGAAGCTGCCATTCGAGATGAGAGCATTCTAGTGGTGGATGAGTTAATAGATGTCTATCTAGAAGATTTACCTAGATTACCTCCTGATCGTGAGATCGAGTTCAACATCAAACTGCTACCTGGTACGCTACCGATATTGATACCGCCATATTGTATGGCACCAATTGAGCTGAAGGAGTTAAAGATGCAATTGCATGATCTACTTAATAAGGGCTTCATTCAACCAAGCAGTTCACTATGGGGCACTCCAGTGTTGTTCGTGAAGAAGAAAGATGGCTCGTTTCGAATGTGCATTGACTATCGCTAACTTAATAAAGTCACTGTGAAGAATAGATACCCATTGCCTAGGATTGATGATCTTTTTGATCAACTGCAAAGAGCTGGTCACTTCTCCAAAATTAACTTAAGGTCTGGCTATCATCAACTATAGATCTGAGGAGAAGATATCTGTAGGACTGCCTTTCGTACTAGATATGGACACTATGATTTCACGGTTTTGCCATTCAGTTTGACGAATGCTCCTGCTGCTTTCATGGACTTGATGAATTGAGTATTCAAGCCATTCCTTGATAAATTCATGATCGTATTCATTGACGACATCTTGATTTACTCAAAGAATAAAGAGGAACATTAAGAACATATGAGGATCGTGCTTCAAACATTACGTGATCACCAACTCTACCCTAAGTTATCCAAATGTGAGTTTTGGATGAAGTCTATCAACTTTCTTGGACATGTAGTAAGTAAGGAAGGAATTCAAGTTAATCCCAAGAAAGTTGAAGTGGTAGCAAATTGGCTAAGGCCCACAACAGTTTCAAAAGTACAAAGTTTCTTAGGCATGGCGGGATATTATCGTAGATTCGTATAGGACCTTTCTAAGATAGCAGCCCCATTGACCAAGTTGACGAGAAAGCAAGTTAAGTTCAATTGGGAAAAGTCCTGTGAGAAGAGTTTTCAAAAGCTCAAGGAGTGTTTGGTATCGGCTCTAGTTTTGACATTATTAGAAGAAGAAGAAGGGTTCACTGTCTATTGCGACACTTCGAGAGTAGGACTTAGGTGTATCTTGATGCAAAATGGTAAAGTCATCGCCTATGCATCATGACAACTGAAGAGACATGAAGTGAATTATCCTACCCATGATTTGGAATTAGCCGCTGTAGTGTTCGCTTTGAAGATATGGAGACATTACATGTATGGGACTAAGTGTGAAACCTACACGGATCATAAGAGTCTTCAGTACATCTTGAGCCAAAGAGACCTCAACTTGAGACAAAGGAGATGGATTGAGCTATTGAAGGATTATGATTGTCAGATCCTCAATCATCCCGGAAAGGCGAATGTAGTGGCAGATGCCTTGAGTCGAAAGTCGATGGGAAGCCTAGCTCATATGGATGTGAGAAAGAGGCCGATCGTGAAGGAACTAAAGGAATTGTTTAATCAAGGATTGAAACTGGAGATTGGAGGAATTAGAGTTTTATTGGCTCATTTTCAAGTAAGGTCTAAGTTTATGGAAGAAATAAGGGATTCACAAGATAAGGACCCATGCATGCTGAAGTTGAAGGACGAGACGAGAGAAGGAAAGAACTCTGAGTTTGAGGTAGTCAATCGAATTCTAAAGTGCAAGAATAGAGTATGCATGCCTGATGTGGATGGACTAAAAGAAAGGATATTGAAGGAGGCACATCAGACACCTTACTATGCTCATCCTGGAACTACTAAGATGTACCATGATGTGAAAGCTAACTATTGGTGGCCTGGATTGAAGAAAGATGTAGCTAAGTTTGTAGCATCCTGACTAACTTACTAGCAAGTCAAGTATGAACATCAGCGACCCTCAGGATTGCTATAGAGATTCGACTACCTGAATGGAAGTGGGAATGCATCACTATGGACTTCATTGTTGGCTTGCCTAGAACCTCCAAAGGACATGACTCTATATGGGTCATAGTGGATAGATTGATAAAGTCTGCTCATTTTCTAGGAGTGAAGACCATATATTCTACAGCTCAATATGCACAATTATATATAGATGAGATCATGAAACTGCATGGAGTGCCAATTTCTATCATCCCAGATCGAGGAACTCAATTCACCTTAAGGTTCTGGCAGAAGTTGTAAGAAGCGTTAGGAACACAACTAGATTTTAGTACGATGTTTCACCCTCAAACGGATGGCCAGTCTGAAAGAATAATTTAGACACTCGAGGATATGCTAAAGATGTGTATTTTGGACTTTGGCGGTAGCAGGGATAAGTATTTACCATTGATTGAATTTGCCTACAACAATAGCTATCATTCATCCATCAGTATGGCGCCATACGAAGCATTGTATGGGAGAAGATGTCATTCTCCGATTTGTTAGATTGAACCTAGAGACAAGCATGTAGAAATACCCAAATTGCTTAAGGAGACTACCAAGAAAGTACTATTAATTCAAGATCGGCTAAAGACGGCATTCAGTCGGCAAAAGAGTTACGCGAACCTTAAGCGAAAGGAAATCCAATTCGCCATGGGAGATCACATATTCTTAAAGGTCTCGCCAATGAAAGGAGTTATGAGATTTGGCAAAAAAGGGAAATTATCACCTCATTTCATTGGTCCTTTCAAGATCTTAGATAAGGTTGGAGAAGTATCTTATAGACTCGCCCTACCTCTAACTTTGGCGCATGTGCACCCAATGTTCCAGATCTCAATGCTAAGGAAATATGTATCAGATCCATCACACATTCTTTTACCTCCAGACATTACATTAAATGAACAACTATCCTATGAGGAGTCACCAATAGCTATAGTGATTCAACAAGTAAAGAAGCTAAGAAAAAAGGAGATACCCATGATTAAGGTTCAATGGCGAAATCATGGGATAGATGAGTGCACTTGGGAAGCAGACGAAGAGATGCGACAAAAGCATCCTCAGCTTTTCAAGAGAAATTAGGTAATGGTTTAAATTCAAGGATGAATTTCTTTTAGGGGGGGGGGGGGGAGAATGTAACAACCCACACTCACCCTAGGAATTTTCGTGATAAATTGCTTGATTTAGAACTATTAAGGTAAAGTGTGTGCTTGTGTAAAAATTTATGATCTAAGTGATTGATGAGTATGTGGCATATTAGATTAATTTTAATATGCATAAAATGAGTTGCTATTGTGAAATAAATGATTTATTTTAAATAAAATAATTTATTTTAAATAAAATAAATTTTCATGCATAAGACAATTTTTAAGCATAAAATAATTTTATGAGTATTTTTAAAATATTTTAAAATGAATATTTTTGGGGGAAATGTTACAGAAATAATAAGAAAAATATTCTTTTCATTTTAATTTTTATTCAGTCAAAAATTTAAATAAAAGCCCAAATACCCAAAAGCTCATTAAACAAAAATCCTCATAACCTAGTTCATTAAGGGTATTAGTGGAAATTTCACCCAAACCCTAATATATAACCTAAATTTCGGCCAAACCAAGGCTTCAGCAGCCATTCTCTTATTCTTTCTATATATTGGCACAAAATTCTCTCAAAATATTTTTCTCTACTGAAATTAAGAAAACACCTTTCTGTTTCGCAATTTCTTGACCATAATCGTAAGTTTTTCTTCTCTTTCGATTTCTAAACTGATTTCTATGAAATAAATTATGGAAAAATTATTTTGAACTGGTTAATTACTGATTTTTATAGATTTAATTCTATTTGAGTGAGTTTTTGGGAGAGAAAATCTATTTTCTATTGAAAACACGATTCTTTCCGCGAGATTCCTCCAAAGGTGAATTCTATAACTTAAAATCACAATTTTTATGCATAAACATCATAAGGAGGGGGGGGGGGGAGGGGAGGGGGAAATTTGTTCATAGTTATGTTCTAAACTGATTTTTGATTTGTTTTGATGGAAAATATTGGATTAAATAATATTTCTGAATATTTCTGTGATGACCAGAAAGTTTCAAAAAACAAAGGAGTTCAAGGTTTTCGTGTTAGAACTTAGAAGTTAGAAAATTTTATTCTTGAATGGACATATGGCTGCCAATTTGTATGAATAAGTGCTCTAATATGACATTTGATTTGTTTAGATGAAAAATAAGGATCTAAATCATGTGTCTGTTTATCGTTGAAATGAACAAAATGTGCAGAAAGCGCGAAAACTCATGATTTTTCACCTAAGCCTTTAAACTTGGAAATTTTTTGTATAAACCCTATCTATGGCTGATGAATCATGTAGGGATGTGTTCTAAACTGATATTTTCTATGATTGAATGAAAAATAATAGTTTAAATAACCTGTTTACATATTTCTGAAATGACCGGAAAATACCGAAAACAAGAAAACTCATGGTTTTGTGCTCTATGATTTAAAAGTTGAATTTTTATGTATAAATAACACCAAGAGTGGCCAATTCTTATGAATTTAAATTCTAAGATGATTTTTGTTGATTTACATGAAAAATCATGATTCAAACCATGTTTTTACATGTTTCTGAAATAGACGGAAAGTACAAAAAGAAGAAGAATTTAGTTGTTACCTTGGTGATGCATTCTGCCTACATGAATCTTTTTGTCCCAATGGTTACAAATTTTATGTGATGTGTTTTGATGATTTTTGACATGTATGTATGTATAATAAATGATAAAATTGCATGTTAGTTGAAGGTATGATCCTAGATAAGCTTAAATGCATTATGGTATACTTAAGGTATCTTAATAATATATTGTGTTTAGAATGCAAATGTGGTTGAGAAATATGGAACTAAATATTATGATGACTTGATGATGAACATATGGTTATGAGTTGATGAAGTGAAAGGGATCATAAGAGTTAAGCATGATGCTTGAAAGGTAAATTGTTAAGATGACATGTATGGAAGTGTAAAGTGAATTAAGATAATTGTTAAAGTGAATTGATATTGAGGTAATAATATTGTAATGACCTTAGAAAGGTATTAATGTGATTGTAATGTGATATCAAGAGAGCCTATAAGGCCTAAGTATGCAAGACTATCAAAGTCAACGTGTTATGTGCAAGTGACGAGTACACCTATGTGTGGACTCTAAGTGTATGTGTATGCTATATGTACATGGGGTAGTTATGGAATAGAAGCATCATGAGCAAATAAATACTAAGTATTAAATCAAATACTATGTTAGAGTTTGAGGAGCTTTAGAAGTGCAAAGGGACTACGTATACTAGGAGCAAAGGAACCCCAAGGTGAGTAAACGCCATATTCATATTATAAGTGTGAACAACATCATGTTGTGTTATAACAATCTGATATATTGTTATGTGAGCCTTTGTGATCTTTGAAACCCAAGTTCTTTCTATTCTAAATATTATTATATGATTTCTTTGACAAAGCTTAGGTGGCCAATGGACATTTGGTCCAAAACTATTTTGTTATCAAATGAGAAATTCTTGTGATTAACACCCTAACTTATATTCTTTCTGGAACTACACTATCATTGTATCATTGTTTGAAAGCTAAACCACTATTGTTATTGGAATACATGTTATTGTTGCCTTATGTGATATTGTTAATTGTGATTACCATTAGCTTTAGCTATGGTACCTTTTACCCTTTATACAGAATCCTTGTGCCGATGCGGATAATCATTAGAACCTGTGCACATGGTCTGAACCTGACGGATAGGGGTAGTGTATCCACCTCAGCTAGAAGGGGTGGTTTTAGCCATAGAGCCTGATCAGCTTCATGCTTTATAAGTGATAGGAGTTGGAATTTGGTATAAGGCTACCTTTCCTTAAAATGTTTGAGTGATAGAGCAATAGCCTTCACTCTTTATAAATGATAAGTGTGATTTCTGCAAACTTGCCAAATTGAACCCTTGCTGAATTGCAACCTAATTCATGAACTATAAATTATGAACTATGTTTATAAGCTATGTGTTTCCTTTTTAAAGGAATATGTGATAATGTATGTGCCCTTTTCATTTACTCATTGAGATCATCTACCTCACCCCTTTTTCCTTGTGTGGTTCCAGGTGAGCAAATGTGAGGAGGCAAGGTGATGGCTCAAGCATTCTACTTCGCTTGGGGAATTCCTTGTCCAAGTTATCAATAATACTATTTTTATGAAGTCTTATCATTAGATGCTCCGGGAATGTTGATTGATACTTATTGACATATATTATTTTCCTTATGGATTTTATATGTAATGATTTATTTTAGGCTTCTGCAATTTAAGGTATTCACCTAAATGTTTTAAACAAGTTATTGTAAGAGGTTGGTAAGATCCTAGGTATGATTTGTTTATATGTAAGTGGGTTCTATGGGTGTTGGTGACCTTCTGTCTCCCCATGTTCTAGGATCGTCATATCTCTAAGGTTGGGATGTGACAATGACCTACTTGATAAAGCTTTTATTAGGCCGAGTAGCTCCCCTTAGGGTGCTGCAATTCTATTTGTAAAGAAGAAAGATGGGTCCTTAAGACTATGTATTGATTATAAATAGTTGAATAAGGTAATTGTGAAGAATAAGTATCCTCTACCAAGCATTGGTGATTTATTTGATCAATTGCAAGGGGCCAGTTATTTCTCTAAGATAGACTTGCGATCAGGTTATCATCAACTTAAGATCCGACAAGAGGATATTGGTAAGACTACATTTAGAATGAGATATAGACATTATGAATTTATAGTACTGCCATTTGGTTTGACGAATGCACCGGCAGTTTTTACGAATTTGATGAATAGAGTGTTTAAGCCGTTCCTGGATAAATTTATGATTGTGTTTATTGATGATATTCTAGTTTATTCAAGGAGTAAGGAAGAACATGAGGAGCACTTGAGAATAGAACTTTGAGGGAGCATAAGCTTTATGCTAAATTATCTAAATGTGATTTTTGGATGGAACAAGTTTGTTTCCTTAAACATATAGTGAGTAAAGAAGGAATCAAGGTAGATCTTAAGAAAGTAGAAGTGGTGACAAATTGGCATTGATCCATGAATTTTATTGAGGTGAGCAGTTTCTTAGGTATAGATGGTTATTATCGCCATTTTATAAAGGATTTTTCGAGAATAGCAGTGCTGCTGATGAGGCTTACAAGAAAGCAAGTTAAGTTTAAATGGGATGAGACTTGTGAAGAGAGTTTCTAAAAACTTAAAGATTGTTTAATCATAGCCCCTGTGTTGGCATTACCTAATGGGAATGAAGGTTTTTTCCATATACTATGATGCTTCTAGAATTGGTTTAGGATGTGTGTTAATGCAAAATGGAAAAGTTATTGCTTACGCATTTGGGTAACTAAAGTGACATGAGATGAACTATCCCACGTATGATCTAGAAATAGTGGCGGTATCTTTGCTTTAAAGATATGGAGACACTATTTGTATGGAAAGAAATGTGAGGTCTATACGAATCATAAAAGTCTTTAAGATATCTTAAAGCAAAGAGATTTAAATTTGAGGCAAAGAAGGTAGGTGGAATTGTTAAAGGATTACGATTACCAAATACTTTACCATCCTAGTAAAGCTAACATTGTAGCAGATGAATTGAGCAGAAAGTCAATGGCTAGCCTCTCTCATATTGTTATACAAATGAGGTCAATAGTAAAGGTGTTAAATGAGATGTTTAATGAAGGTTTACAATTGGAAGTAGGTGAATCACAAGTGTTTTTGGCTTACTTCCAAGTAAGGCCCAAACTCCTAGATGAGATAAAGATGTAATCAAGACCCCCAATTGATGAAAATCTTCGAGGATGTGAAAAAAGGAGAAGCTCCAGAGTTTTAAATAAATGAAGGTGTTTTGAAATATGGAGATCAATTATACATGCCTAATATAAAGGAGTTGAGGGAAAGAATTCTAAAAGAAGCACATTAAACCTTACATAGTGTACACCCAGGAGCTACCAAAATGTATCACAATATAAAGGCCACTTATTGGTGGCTTGGAATGAACAAGGATATGGTAAATTTATAGCCTTCTGTCTCACTTGTCAATAAGTGAAATTTGAGCTCCAAAGACCATCCAGATTACTTCAGGAAATAAGATTACCAGAGTAGAAGTGGGAACAGATTACCATGGATTTTATAGTGGGTTTACCCAAGACTGCTGAAGGGTATAACTCAATATGGGTTATAGTGGATTGGTTAATGAAATCTGCACACTTCATTGAGGTAAAGACTATTTATTTGATAGCCTAATATGCCCAAATATATGTCAATGAAATTGTAAGATTGCATGGGGTTCCGCTTTCCATTATCTTAGGTAGAGGGGCTCAATTCACATCGAGGTTCTGGCAAAAATTACAAGAAGCTTTGGGTTTGCAGCTTAACTTTAGCACGGCTTTTCACCCATAAATGGATGGGTAATCTAAGAGAATAATAAAGACGTTGGAGGATATGCTTCGTATGTGCGATATTTTAATTGGGATAAACATTTCCCACTGATTGAATTCATATATAACAATAGTTACCATTCCTCTATAGGAATGGCATCGTACGATGCATCATATGGCAAAAAAATGCAGATCTCTGATTTGTTGGACCGAAGTGGGCGAAAAATATCTTGAAACGCCATACATAATTAAAGAAGCAACTGAGAAAGTGAAGATTGTCCAGGAAAGATTAAAGATTGCTTTTAGCCTCTAGAAGAGTCATATCGTCCCTAAGAGGAAGGACGTCCATTTCATGGTTGGTGACCATGTCTTTTTGAAAGTCTCCCCTATAAAAGGAGTGATGAGATTTGGCAAAAAGGGAAAACTATCCCCACGCTTCATTGGACCTTTTAAGATTCTTGATAAGGTTGGGGAAGTTTCATACCAGTTTGCAGAGCATCTAGCATTGGAACATGTGCATCCGATTTTTCATATGTCGATATTAAGTAAGTATATTCCTGACCCTTCACATGTATTGCAACTATAATTGATCCAGATCAACCAAGAGGAGGTTCTAATCATAATACTAGATCGACAAGTGAAGAAGCTTCGAAACAAGGAGATACCAATGGTCAAAATCCATTGGCGTAACCATAATATGGAAGAATGTACAAGGGAAAGAGAATATGATATGCTTCAAAAGTATTCGCAATTGTTTAATCAGTAATAGGTAATTTTTTTTTAAAAGATGCTAAAAGACTAGATCTTTCAATGTTAGCATAGTATAAAAATGAAAGGAAATTTGTTAGGAACCTTGTGATACTATTGAATTGTTTCCTAAGTACATGATCTTATTATGACTAATTGTGCTTTAATAAATTGAATAGAGTTCGTATGGTAGCTAATGAGGAGTGTAAAGAAGTTAGAGGACATAGATTTGAAAGAAAATTAAAAAGGAAAGTTTCTAAGTTTATCATGGGATTTGTTGATGGATTATGGGCTTATTGATGGGTTATGGGCTTGTTATTGGGCCTTGGGTCATTAAAGGCCTAAACCTAACAATAGTAGGCTGGTCCATGGGCCCATAATTATTGTAACCTCAAGTTTATATGTTAGAATAGTTAGCTCAATTAAAGTAGTTAGCCAACACCAAACAAAATATGTTGTAGAGAAAGAGTTACAAAATTTGACCAACTAGTAACAAAAATTGACTGAAGTCAAAATCCTAAACCAAGTTAAACTCTCACCTTCTCTACACATGAGTCTAGGTTCACTTTGAGCACTCCAACACCACATGATGATCATTACCATTGTAGAGAGAATCCTAGCTATCCAACTTGATCAAATCTTAGCCATTCATTAAGATTAAATCCTAACCATTGGACTTAACTTGATCAAATCCTCACCATCCAACCCAATATATATATATAAGCAAAATTAATTTAAGAAACAACATTTAGCCTATCTCAACACCGAAGTCTCACACAAAGGAAAGAAATTCTCTCTACACCAATTATAATAAGAACTTTAGCAAATCAAAGCTAACCACGGTGAGAAACTATATTCACCTTCTCTTTTCTATGTTTTAAGGTTAATTTTGGTATTTTTGTTGTATAAAATCCCTTCTACACCATAAGAAAATTTGGCCAACCTAGGGTAATCATACATAAGATGTGGTTTTGAATGATTTAGATGAAGAAAAATGATTTAGAAGTGTTAAATTGAATTTTGGGAACTTAATTTAAAACTTGGAAATCTTAGAGGCATAAACATAGTTAAAAGAGAAACTTGGTGTTTGAATACTAGATTATGATAATTAAGTGATCATATATGTTATATTTTGTGTTAATTTCATATTTCTACAACTAATTTAGAGATTTGATGAGGAATTATGAGTTTTCCCCAAGTTTGACATAAGTGGGATAATTTAGGGTTCATATGAATAAGAGTAAATTAACTCAAATTAATTAGTGAAAATTGATTGCCTCAGTGTTAATTTGATGAATCTATAGTTAATTTGAGGTTTGAAAGTGAAATTGATAGTTTTTCCCAAATTCTAGGGTTTATGGAATGATTTGGAAATTTAGAGATTTAGATTTAGAATTATGAAATTGAATGAGGAATTTAGCTTGGAATTGCTTAGAAATAAGAATAGATATAAATATGTATATGATAATATTAATACATCTCCATTATAAGTTAAAGTAATGAAACAAGTATAAGGTATAATTAGTAACACCATTAGTTACTAATTGTTATGTAATTGAAATATTATAGATGTAGAACTTCAAGGCAAGGGCAAAGAAATTGCTCAAGACCGTGAAGGGCATTAAACTACTCAAAGAACAAACAAACAATACAAGCAAAGGAGTAAAGGTGAGTACTTAATAATATGATGTAACTATGCCTTTTGCTTATAACCATTGTTTGAATTACCATTCCTTGACATATACTTGAAATATCATTTGATATATGGTTGCTTATTGATTGTTGAACCCTTTGGAAATCCATATCTTCCTTATATGATATTGATGATGATGAGCCTTTTGCCTTTGTCCTATGTTGTGCTTAATGATGAGAATGATTAATATGCCAAACTATTTTCCATTGAATTCTTATTGTAGACCTTGGATATGTCTTTCACTAAAACCCATGAATAAGCAAAAATCCCCTCTGATGTGAGGAATTACATCAGACCTTATGCACTTGATATAAGCCTGTGGGTAGGGCGAGAATACCCAACCTTTGTTAGGGGGAACACCTAACTACAAGACCTGATTAATTTTGCATAATGTGATGCATGTGAGTGAGCAAGGTTTAGATTGCCACTCCCATATTTATGTGTGGGAAGCTTTCCACTTCTAAGACATTATCATTTCTGCTAAAATGCATTCTAAAGTCCAATATGAACAATTTTGATTAACATCACTCTATTGTTATCTTGAATTGATCCAAGTGATGACCCTTATATTGCCTTTATATTATGTTATATTATTATGTATTCACTAGGCTTGTCTCATCCCGTAGTTGTTTATAATTTTCCAGGTCAGGGTGATTTGTTAGCAAGGTAAACTTCGAGCTACGCTTCTTCGCTTGGGACTTGCTAAAAGTGTTGTATATATGTTGCTTGTGTCATTTTGAGGATAAACAATCTAGAGCTCTATGGTGACCAAAGGCTTAGTACTAAAGTATGTTGTGCTATAAAATAATGTAAATAATTGATAATATTTGTTAAGTATATGTATACCTATGATAGTAAGTAAGAATGTATGGATTGTATTTGTTAATATCTATGAATGATGTCATGAGATGGCACTAAAGTATGAAGGTTATAAATGAATGGTTTGAGTAATTATGGGAAATGATAAAGAATGAATGTGGTTTCAATCTTAGGGAATATGACTAAATGGAATATGTAAAATAATGATAGGATCAATGGTATTCTATAGGGTTTAGGTGACCTTATGTCTCCCTGAACTCTAGGACAGTCGCGGCCTAGAAATTGGGTTGTGACAGAGTTGGTATCAAAGCTAAAGGTTTAGGTCTTACTTAGGCTTAATAATTATATGAACTATGGGTTAAACCATGGAGCATAGGAATTCTTGTTGTTGTCAAATTATATTATTAAGTTAGATCTATGTTAATAATATATATTAAGTTACTCTCTCATTTTTTTTTTTGGTGATTTGTGTGTGCATTATTGTGTTATCGTATTGTTGTTATGTTATATTGCTTGATTGTGGATGTAGATACCATAAATCCATAATCCTATTAGAGAAAGGGAAGTATCAGATGTTGCTTCGGCCACTCCACCTGAACTTGAAGAGATGGATCCATAAGAGGATCTTGACCCCATTTAGGTAGTGAGGATTAAAGCATAATATGAGGAAGTGATGAGGGAACTTCATATGTTAAGGGAAGAAGTACAAAATTTGAGAAGGATGATGAGAAATATGAAATGGGAGTTAGCTCAAATTAGGCATATATACCAAAACTCAAAAGCAGAGCCAATCCCACTTCTTTGAGATGTTATGCCTTGATTCCTTGAGCATTTATGTGTAGCCTGTGGAAGATTGGATCATTTGGAGGAAAAATGTCCTATTAGGAGGTGTATACTATCCCCTTCGTTATTGTCCATAGGCTGTAGACATAGGAACCTTGGGTAAAGTGAAGCTGAGAATAGTGAAAGGGGTTCGAGGAATTGAGAAAAAAAAAAAAAGGAGAAGAACAGATGTATTTTTGTTAGGATTTTGGTGAAATAGTTGACATGTATGTATATATAATGGATAGTCTAATTGTAACAACCCATACCCACCCTAGGAATTTTCGTGATAAATTGCTTAATTTAGAACTAATAAGGTTAAGTGTGTGCTTGTGTGAAAATTGGTGATCTAAGTGATTGATAAGCATGTGGCATATTAAATTAATTTTAATATGGATAATATGTGTTGCTATTGTGAAATAAATGATTTACATGAAGTGCATTTGCATAAAAGAATTTATTTTAAATAAAATGAATTTTCCTGCATAAGACAATTTTTAAGCATAAAATAATTTTATGGGTATTTTTAAAATATTTTAAAATAAATATTTTTGAGGGAAATATTCCAGAATTAATAATAAAAATGTTCTTTTTATTTTAATTCTTATTCAGCCGAAAATTTAAAGGAAAAGCCCAGATATCCAAAAGCCCACTATACCAAAATCCTCGTAGCCTAATTCATTAAGGGTATTAGTGGAAATTCCACTCCAATCCTAATATATATTATAAAATTCGGCCAAACAAGGGTTTCCAACAGCCATTCTCTTATTCTTTCTATATCTTGGTAGAAAATTCTCTCAAAATATTTCTCTCTACCGAAATATTGAAAACACCTTTCCGTTTCATGATTTCATGACCGTAATCGTAAGTTTTTATTCTCTTTCAATTTCTAAACTGATTTCTATAAAATAAATTATGGAAAAATTATTTTGAACTATTTGATTACTGATTTCTATAGATTCAATTCTATTTGAGTGAATTTTTGGGAGAGAAAATTTATTTTCTACTGAAAACATGATTCTTTCTGTAAGATTTCTCCAAAGGTGAATTCTATAACTTAAAATCACAATTTGTATGCATAAACATCATTGGGGGGGGGGGGGGGGGGGGGGATTTGTGCATGGTTGTATTCTAAACTAATTTTTGATTTGTTTTGATGAAAAATATTAGATTAAATAATATTTCTGCATATTTCTGCGATGACCGATAATTTTTGAAAAACAAAAGAATTCAAGGTTTTCGTGTTAGAACTTGGAAGTTGGAAAATTTTATTCTTGTATGGTCATATGGCTGCCGATTTGTAAGAATAAGTGTTCTAATATGGTATTTTTTTTGTTTAGATGAAAAATAATGATTTGAATTATGTGTCTGTTTATCACTGAAATGAACGAAATGCGCGGAAAGCGTGAAAACTCATGATTTTTCACCTAAGCCTTTGAACTTGGAAATTTTTGTATAAACCCTATCTATAGCTGCCAATTCATGAAGGAATGTGTTCTAAACTGATTTTTTCTATGATTGAATGAAAAATAATGGTTTACACAACCTGTTTACATATTTCTGAAATGACTGGAAAATACCGAAAATAAGAAAACTTATGGTTTTGTGCTCTATGATTCAAAAGTTGAATTTTTATGTATAAATAACACCAATAGTGGCTGATTCATATGGATTTATATTCTAAAATGATTTTTGTTATGTTTACATGAAAAATTTGGTTCAAACCATGTTTTTACATATTTTTGAAATAGACGGAAAGTACAAAAAGAAGAAGAATTTGGTTTTTATCTTGATGATGCATTCGGCCTATATAAACATTTTTATCCAAGTGTTTATAAATTTTATGTGATGTGTTTTGATAATTGTTGACATATATGTATGTATAATAAATGATAAAATTGCATGTTAGTTGAAGGTATGATTCTAGATAAGCTTAAATGCATTTTGGTATACTTAAGGTATCTAAACCTTATATTGTGATTAGAATGCAAATGTGATTGGGAAATATGGAGCTAGATGTTATGATGAATTGATGATGAACATATGATTATGAGTTAATGAAGTGAAAGGGATCATAAGAGTTAAGCATGATGCTTGAAAGGATAATTGTTAAGTTGACATGAATGGAAGTGTAAAGTGAACTAAGATAATTGTTAAAGTGAATTGATATTGAGGTAATGATACTGTGATGACCTTAAAAAGGTATTGATATAATTGCAATGTATTTTCATGTGAGCCTATAAGGCCTAAATATGCAGGACTTTTAAAGTCAACATGCTATGTGCAAGTGATGAGTACACCTACATGTGAACTCTAATGTGTATGCTATATGTACATCGGTAGTTATGGGATAGGAGCATCATGAGTAAATAAATACTAGGTATTAAATCAAATATTATATTAGAGTTTTAGGAGCTTTAAAAGTGCAAAAAGGACTACGTGTACTAGGAGCAAAGGAACCCTAAGGTGAGTAAACTTCGTATTCATTCTTCAAGTGTGAGTAAACACTATGTTCATGTTACAAGTGCAAATAACATTTTGTTATGTTACAAATATGTGATGACATGCTATGTGAGCCTTTGTGATCTTTGAAACCCAAGTTTCTTTCTATTTTAAATATTATTATATGATTTATTTGTCAAGCTTGGGTTGCCAAAGGACATTTGGTCCAAAACTATTTTGCTATCCAATGAGAAATTCTTGTGATTAACACCCTAACTTGTATTCTTTCTGGAACTACACTTTCATTGTATCATGGTTTAAAAGCTAAACCACTATTGTTATTGAAATACATGTTATTGTTGCCTTATGTGATATTGTTAATTGTGATTACCATTAGCTCTAGCTATGGTACCTTTTACCCTTTATGCAGAATCCTCGTGCCGATGCCGGAAATTATCGAAACCTGTGTACACAATCTTAACCCGATGGATAGGGGTAGTGTATCCACCTCAGCTAGAAAGGGGTAGTTCTAGCCATGGGGCCTGATCAGCTTCACGCCTTCTATGTGATAGGAGTTGGAATTTAGTACAAGGCCACCTCTCCTTAATGTATTCGAGTGATAGAGCAATAGCCTTCACTCACTATGTGTTATAAGTGTGATTTCTGCAACTTGCCAAATTGAACCCTTGCTAAATTGCAACCTGATTCACGAATTATAAATCATGAACTATGTGTATAAGCTATGTGTTTCCTTTCAAAGGAATATGTGATAATGTATGTGCCTTTTCGTTTACTCATTGAGATCATCTATCTCACCCCTTTTTCCTTGTATGGTTCTAGGTGAGCAAATGTGAGGAGGCAAGGTGATGGCTCATGCATTCTACTTCGCTTGGGGAATTCCTTGTCCAAGTTATCAATAATACTATTTTTATGAAGTCTTGTTATTAGATGCTCCGGGAATGTTGATTGATACTTATGGATACATATTATTTTTCCTTACGGATTTTATATGTAATGATTTATTTTAAGTCTTCTGCAATTTATGGTATTCATCTAAATGTTTTAAATGAGTTAATGAAAAAGGTTTGGTAAGATCCTAGGCATGATTTGTTTATATGTAAGTGGGTTCTTTGGGCGTGGGTGACCTTATATCTCCCCATGTTCTAGGATCATCGTATCTCAAAGGTTGGGATGTGACACTAATATAGAAGATAACTGATGAAATGTATATAACCTTTTATATACATATGATGTGTAACCGTTGTATAAAGGTTAGGAAATGAATTATGATCACTTTTGTATACTAAGAAAGGAAATGTTCATTAACTATTGGAGTTGGGATCTATCTTAGGTGAATTTAAAAAAAAAACTTTAGAGCCTCCAAATTAGATTCAAGCGATTGAATTTGGGCCCAAAAGTGGGCGGTGTCTAGTAAATCTAGACATGATTATAGATCTCTAAATGAGTTTTGATTTGATATATTATAGGCCTTATAACTCATCCATAGCTGAAAGTTATGACCTTTGGAAGTTGGCTTTGTGCAAAAGAAGTGTTTTTTCCATTAGTTCGTTTGTCATGGTTGTGAATTTCCCATCATGGTCATGACTTGTTTTCCCGACCCTAGTTACGAATCTCATTGTGTCTCACGAGCATTTTTTTGAAAAATTAATCGCAATCATGAATTTTTGATCGCGGTTGCGACTGTCATTTCGCTCCTTGTGTCGCTATTGCGATTGAGGTTGCAAAATGAACTGTGTCTTGAGGTCCAAATTAATTTTTTATCTCTTAAATTAGTGTCGGTCATGACCATTTGGTCACGGTCGCTATAACAAATCATGATTACTTAAAAAAAAATTGTATAGTAGTCACAACTTAGAAGTTCATACCATGATTTTAAGAAATTATTGTCTACAAGCTTCTTTGTGAATGTAGTTTTTGAAATAAGCATATATTAAACATGTGAATGACTTTACATTTGAACCATCAAGAATAAAAAGAAAAGTTGACTAGGATTTGATATGAATTGAATCAACAACTAACATGTATGGCTCTTTACTATATGAAAGGTATCCATGTGATAATGAATTGATTTATGATGTGTGTAAACAAATTGTTAAATGATATGTGAAATTGTTGAATGATATGTTTATAAGGAATTGTTAAATGTTATGAATGATTAATGTCATAAAATGAAAGATAATATTCAATAGTAGTCAATGTGACGGCAAATGATTCATATATATTTTACATATTGAATTATATATAAAATGAGCTAAAAGAAGGTATTATGGAATTTATGGCTTAGATGCTATCTTATAGAATAGAACAAAAGGGACAAAGATCTCAAGAAGTTGAAAATATCACTCCAGATGTAGCATCTAATGTTGCATCTGTATGGGATAATGATAGAGAGTCATTCCAATCAAGACAACAC
Source organism: Reutealis trisperma (assembly GCA_947687605.1). Classification (NCBI taxonomy): domain Eukaryota; kingdom Viridiplantae; phylum Streptophyta; class Magnoliopsida; order Malpighiales; family Euphorbiaceae; genus Reutealis; species Reutealis trisperma. The sequence continues at coordinate 43,709 of CANTUT010001230.1, forward strand.
ATGGTAGATACAAGAGAATGAGAATTGCTGGGAGACATGGATGTGTTAATGCAAGAGAATCAAGAATGAAGGTGACAAATTGAGGAATTAGGATGAAGGCAGGAAATGCCTCCACCACCTCTACCACCTATTCCTAGAAGTTGAGAATATTCATCCTTTCTCGCCAAGGACACCACGCCGCATTAGAAGAAGAAGATGAAACCCCCTGCATTTGAAGGAGAAGAATGGGAGGATCCCCAAAAGTTTTTAGAGGAATTGGATAAGATAGCTCAGAGACTGTCATGCTCTGGTGAAAAGCTAATTGAACTAGTGGGGCTACAACTCAAGAAGAATGCATGAGAATGGTTCCAGAGGGAGATTAAGGATCAGCTATATAAAGATGACCCTTATACATGGGCTGAATTTAAGCAAAGATTAATGGATGAGTTCTTAACTGATGGAGAAAGGCAGAATCATGCCCTTTAATAAGAGTAATTGAAGCAAAAACCCATAATGTCTGTATCAAAGTATGCTTGGGAATTTAAATGTCTGAGCAAATATGCCTCTCACATAGTACCTACTGAAGCAAGTAGGGTTGATCAATTTCGAAGAGGATTGATTGCTCTACTTTATAATGTCTTGGTAGCCATCAATTTCCCCACTATGGCCAAGCCTATTGATAAAGCTAAGTTTGTGGAGGCACAACACAAAGCTGAAAAAGCTGAACGAGTAGAAAAGGGAGCAGAAAAACAAGGGAAAAAGTAAAAGGCAAAGCAGCCAGCATGTCACATCCTAATTTTGGAGATATGATGATCCTAGAATATGGGGAGACATAAGATTACCCATGCCCATAGAACCCACTTATGCACATATAAATACTGCCTAGGATCATATGAAAATCTCATGCATTAACTTGAATGACCAATGATAAAGGTAATCCTTAACTAGTGGAAGAATAGTTTAAAATACTTTAAATGTAATCCTTAAGAAAATAATAATCAAAACTCCAAATTTATCATCAAAGCATAATGTTCCAAAAAATAAAACTCCTAGAGAATCTAAGAGTGACTCTCCATACATAGTATGTATAATGACTTGGATAAGGAAACCTCCTATGCAGAGTAGACTGCTTAAGCTATCACCTTGCCTCCTCATAATGCTCACCTAGAACCACACAAGGAAAAGGGGTGACATAGATAATCTCAATGAGTAAATAATACAACTTATATAATAACACATATCCCTTAGAAGGGTTCATAATTTATAGTTCATAATTCATGATTCATAGTTCATAGCAAGGTTCACATAAATCAAACTTATAACTTGTATCATATAGAGTGGAGGCTGCTACCTTGTCCACTCGTAATATAAATATAAAGTGAAGGCTGCTGCCTTGTCCACTTGTTATATAAATATAGAGTGAAGGTTGCTGCCTTGTCCACTTGTAACATAAGTATAGAGTGAAGGCAGCTGCCTTGTCCACTCGTAATATAAATGAGAGGTGACAATAACATTGAAGAATAAAATCACATGTAAAATGGTAGCAATAAAAGTTTAGCTTATTGAACAAAAGATAAATAATAGTGTGGTTCCAGAAAGAAAGTAAGGTAAGGCAACAATTGCAAAGGTTCTTTCTTATGATTGAATAAACAATATTGGTTTTGGATCAATTATCCTCTGGCAACCCAAGCTTAACAAAGAATTCATATAATGATAATTTAGGATAGAAAGGAACTTGTGTTTCAAGAATCTCAAAGGTTCACATATCATGATAACTTGTACTTGTAACATGAACATAATATTTACTCACCTTGTGGTTCCTTAGCTCCTAGTGCTTGTAGCCCTTGAACTTCTAATAATCCTCAAGCTCTAGTATACATTATGATTCAATACTTAGCATTTGCTTAATATTATGCTATCATATTCTATAACTACCCCATGCACATACAACATTCACATATACTTGGAGTTGCACTTAGAAGTGTACTCATCACTTGTACATATCATGTTGACTTTTTTAGTCTTGCACACTTAGCCTTTTAGTCTCACATGAAAACACATAATAACTCATGCTAAGACTTTTCTATAGCCAAACATAATAAATCATGATCTTAATATCAATTCAATTTTACTTCCAACTTGTCATACTTAATACTTTTCATATACCTCAACTTAACAAGTAACCTTAAAAGTATCATGCTTATCTCTTTTGACCAAATCCTATAATCAATCTCATAGTCAATTTAAGATCATTAATTCACTATCAACACATCATAAAATCTATTTTGAATGTCACTTAATCATGTACACATATTAATCAAACATAACAATTAGGGTTTGGAAACCCTTGTGTAGGCCGAATCTCTTTAGGCTTTGTCTAGAGTTACTCCTTCAACTAACATGCAATTTAATCATTTATCATTCCTATATACATGTCAACAATCATTAAAATATATCATACAAAAATTATAGACATTGGGATCAAAATCCCAATGTAGGCCGAATGCACATTATCACGGGAAACCATAGATTCTCTTATTTTTCGCACTTTCTGTTCATTACAGTAATATGCAAAAATATGATTTAAACCAATATTTTCCATCAAAATACAACAAAAATAATTTTAGAACACTTTTAATATGAAAATCAACACCTTCTTGTAGAATATATGCATGAAAATTCTAATTTTAGGTTTTAAGGTGGAAAACATGGATTCTCTTGCATTTCATACTTTCTGATCATTATAGTAATATATAGAAACATGATTTAAACTAATATTTTTCATCTAAACATAGCACAAATTAGTGTAGAATATATCAACACACAAATTCCCTTCCCCCCCCCTCTCTTATAGAATATATGCATGAAAATTCTAACTTTAATTTTTAGGGTTCACCTTTGGTGGATGTGCGAAGAAAAGTTGTGTTTACCATTGGAAATTGGTTTCTCCTTCAAATAAAACACCTAGGCTAAATTAAACATCAAGAAAAATAGTAAATATGTAGCCCAATATGGATTTCTTATAGTTAGATTCATAAAAATCAAATAGTAGTTTGAAAAAAGAGAAAAACTTACGAAAACGATCACAAAATCGCAAGGTTTGAAAACACCTTGTGAATTTTGGTTGAGAGAGAGTTTTTGAGAGAATTTTTCTATAAAAATCTGATGAATAACATAATGGAGGCTGCGAAAATAAGGGTTTGGCTGAATTTTAGGTTATTATTAGCGTTATTAGGCAAAATCACAAGTTTGCCATTAATGAGCTAAGTTAAGAGTGTTTTGGTGTGTTGGGCTTTTGGTGAGTTGGGCGTTTAATCTAATTTATGGGCTGATTTTAAATAATTAAAAATAGAATATTTTACTTCTTATTTTCATTAAAATCTTCCCACAAATATTTAATTAAAAATATTTTAAAAATGCTCATAAAATTATTTTATGCTTAAAAATCACTTTGTGCATGAAAATTCACTTTGTATGTAATAAATCATTTTATGCTTTTACACATCACATAAATAACTTATTTCACATCAAAAATTCATATTATGCATATTAGAAATAATCTAACCTGTCACATACTCATCAATCATATAGCACATGAATTTTCATAAAAGTACACACTTTGCCATAATAGTTCTAAATTTAATTGTCACAAAACTCCTAGAGTGGCTGTGGGTTGTTACATAGTAATGGGGAGGCCCAACCCAAAGTAAGGGTCCTGAACATGCTTCCACAATATCCACTCCATACTAGCAAAAAATGGGAGGACAAAGTCAAGTCCGGGCTGGAAGTGTTTTAGTTCCCACAGCCTTAGGCAACATTAATACATATCAAACAAGAAAATAAGGTCAGCCAATACCTACTTGCACTACATATGGATGACAACATTGAGGAGCCCATTGTAGAGCCATAGAAGCATGCTTATATTATGGACAAATGGGACATTTTATTAAGGATTGCTTGATGATTGGCAATCAAAGGATGGCTGTGGAGGCTTCACAGCTCACTATGCAAATGAATTAAGTGGAAAATCACGGATCAGGAGGAGGAGGCCATGGTGTCGGACAATCCTTAGGTAATGTGCAAGCTATGGAAGGTGGAGGAAGAGGGAGAGTCAGTGCACTAAATCAAAAAGATGCTTGCACATCTCATATTGTTGTTATAGGTACCATCTTCATCCAGTCTATTAATGCTCGATGTTTGTTTGATTCTAGTGCAACGCATTCATTTACTTCACCATGTTTTGCTAAGAAATTAAATAGGAATAGGAAGTGATGAATGAACCTTTGATTATTGTAACAACCCACACCTACCTTAGAATTTTTTTCTAATGACAATTTGCTTGATTTAGAATTATTAAGGTTAAGTGTGTGTGCTTTTATGGAAATTTATGTTTTATGTGATTGATGAGTATGTGGTATATTAAATTAATTTTTAATATGCATAATATGAGTTATTATTGTGAAATAAATGATTTATATGAAGTACATTAGCATAAAATAAATTATTTTAAATAAAATGAATTTTCATGTATAAAGGCAATTTTTAAGCATAAAATGATTTTATGAGTATTTTAAAATAATTTTTAAATAAATGTTTTGGGGAAAATTTTAATGCAAATAATAAGAAAAATATTTTTATTTTAATTACTTATAATTAGCCTCTAATTTAAATAAAAAGCCCAAATACCTAAAAGCCTACTACCCAAAAACCCTCCCAACCTAGCTCATAAGGGTATTAGTGGAAATTGCCCAAAACCCTACCTTTAAATATTAAAATTTCGGCCAGCCCTAATGTTCCAGCAGCCATCACTCTAATTTTCTATATTTTGATAGAAAAATTCTCTGAAAATAATTCTCTCTATTGAAATTAACAAAATACCTTTTAATTTTGCAATTTCTCGCCCGTATTCGTAAGTTTTTCTTTCTTAACAATTTCCTATCTGATTTCTATTAAATAAATTATAAGAAAATTATTTTGAACTAGTTGTTTAATGATTTTTACAAATTTAATTCTATTTGGGTTAGTTTTTGAAAGAGAAATTTAATTCTCTACCGAAAACACAAATATTTCCGTGCAATTTCTCCAAAGGTGAATCCTATAACTCAAAATTGAAATTTTTATGCATAAACACTACAGGGGGGCAATTCCTACATGATTGATTTCTAAACTAATTTTTGATGTGTTTTAATGAAAAATATTGGATTAAATCATATTTTTACATTTTACTGGAATGACTGAAAAGTTTCAGAAAACAAGGAAGTTCAAGGTTTTCGCTCTAGAACTTGAAAGTTGGAAAATTCTTTGGTTTGATAACTTTGTGGCTGCTGAATCATGATGTTTGATATTCTAAACTGATATTTGTTTTGTTTGGATGAAAAGTAATGATTTAAATCATGTGTTTATATATTACTGTAATGAATAGCAAGCACAGAAAGTACGAAAACTCATGATTTTCACCCTAAGCCTTAAACTTTGGAATTTTCATGCATAATTATTATCTAAGGCTGCCAAATCATACATGATGATGTTATAAACTGATATTTGCTATGATTGGATGAAAAATAATGGTTTAAACCACCTGTTTACATATTACTGTAATGACAAGAAAATACCAAAAATAAGAAAACTCATGGTTTTGCATCCTAAAACTAAAATTTGAATTTTCCTATACATGTGTCACATCCTAACCTTAGAGATATGATAGTCCTAGAACATGGGGAGACATAAGGTTACCCACGCCTATAGAACCCACTTACATATAAACAAATCATGCCTAGGATCTTACCAAACCTCTTACAATAACTTGTTTAAAACATTTAGGTGAATACCTTACATTGCGAAAGTCTAAAATAAATCATTACATATAAAATCCATAAGAAAAATAATATATATCAATAAGTATCAATGAACATTCCCGGAGCATCTAATGACAAGACTTCATAAAAATAGTATTATTGATAACTTGGACAAGGAATTCCCTAAGCGAAGTAGAATGCTTGAGCCATCACCTTGCCTCCTCACATTTGCTCACCTGGAACCACATAAGGAAAAAGGAGTGAGATAGATGGTCTCAATGAGTAAATGAAAAGGCACATACATTATCGCATATTCCTTTGAAAAGGAAACACATAGCTTATACACTTAGTTCATGACTTATAATTCATGAATCAGGTTGTAATTTAGCAAGGGTTCAATTTGGCAAGTTTGCAGAAATCACACTTGTCATTTATGATGAGTGAAAGCTATTGCTCTATCACTTGAACACTTAAGGAGAGGTGGCCTTATACTCCTATCACTTATAAGGCATAAAGCTGATCAGGCTCCATGGCTAGAACCGCCCCTTCTAGCTGAGGTAGATACACTACCCCTATCCATTGGGTTAAGACCATATGCATAGGTTCTGATGATTAACCGCTTCGACATGAGGATTCTGCATAAAGGGTAAAAGGTACCATAGCTAGAGCTAATGGTAATCACAATTAACAATATCCCATAAGGCAACAATAATATGTATTCCAATAACAATAGTGGTTTAGCTTTCAAACAAAAGATACAATGCTAGTGTAGTTCCAGAAAGAATATAAGTTCGGGTGTTAATTATAAGAATTTCTCATTGGATAACAAAATAGTTTTGGACCAAATGTCCCTTGGCAACCCAAGCTTATCAAAGAAGTCATATAATAATATTTTGAATAGAAAGAACTTGGGTTTCAAAGATCACAAAGGCTCACATAACAATATATCACATTCTTATAACACAACATGATGTTGTTCACACTTATAACATGAATAAGGCATTTACTCACACTTGAAAAATGAATATGATGTTTACTCACCTTAGGGTTCCTTTGCTCCTAGTATACGTAGTCCCTTTGCACTTCTAAAGCTCCTCAAACTCTAACATAATATTTGATTTAATATTTAGTATTTATTTACTCATGATGCTCCTATCCCATAACTACCCCATGCATATATAGCATACACATACACTTAGAGTCTACACATAGGTGTACTCGTCACTTGCACATAACCCGTTGAATTTGAAAGTCTTGCATACTTAGGCCTTGTAGGCTCGCTTGATATCACATTACAATCACATTATTACCTTTTTAAGGTCATTGCAATATTATTACCTCAATATCAATTCACTTTAATAATTATCTTAATTCACTTTACATTTCCATACATGTCATCTTAACAATTTACCTTTCAAGCGTCATGCTTAACTCTTATGATCCCTTTCACTTCATCAACTCATAACCATATGTTCATCATCAAGTCATCATAACATCTAGTTCCATATTTCTCAACCACATTTGCATTCTAAACACAATATATTGCTAAGATACCTTAAGTATACCTTAAATATACCATAATGCAATTAAGCTTATCCAGGATCATACCTTTAACTAACATATAATTTTATCATTTATTATACATACATACATGTCAATAATCATCAAAACACATCACATAAAATTTGTAACCATTGGGACAAAAAGATTCATGCAAGCTGAATGCATCACCAAGGTAACAACTAAATTCTTGTTCTTTTTGCACTTTCTGTCTATTTCAGAAATATGTGAAAAATTTCCAAGTTTAACGGCTTAGGTGAAAAATCATGAGTTTTCGCGCTTTCTGCACATTTCGTTCATTTCAGCGATAAACAGACACATGATTTAAATCATTATTTTACATCTAAACAAAACAAACATCATATTAGAGCACTTATTCATACAAATCGGTAGCCATATTTCCATTCAAGAATAATATTTTTCAACTTCCAAGTTCTAACACAAAAACCTTGAACTCCTTTGTTTTTTGAAACTTTCCGGTCATCACAGAAATATGCAGAAATATTATTTAATCCAATATTTTCCATCAAAACAAATAAAAAATCAGTTTAGAATACAACCATATACAAATCAGCCCCCTTATGATGTTTATGCATAAAAATTGTGATTTTAAGTTATAGAATTCATCTTTGGAGAAATCTCGCGGAAAAAATCATATTTTCGGTAGAAAATAGATTTTCTCTCCCAAAAACTCACCCAAACAAAATTAAATCTATAAAAAATCAGTAATCAACCAGTTCAAAATAATTTTTCCATAATTTATTTCATAGAAATCAGTTTAGAGATCGAAAGAGAAGAAAAACTTACGATTACGGTCAAGAAATCGCGGAATGGAAAGGTGTTTTCTTAATTTCTGTAGAGAGAAATATTTTGAGATGATTTTTCTACCAAGATACAGAAAGAATAAGAGAATGGCTGCTGGAGCCTTGGTCTGGCCGAAATTTAGAATATATATTAGGGTTGGGGTGAAATTTCCACTAATACCTTTAATGAACTAGGTTAGGAGGATTTTTATGTAGTAGGCTTTTGGGTATTTGGGCTTTTATTTAAATTTTCAGGCTGAATAAAATTAAAATAAAAAGAATATTTTTTTTTATTATTTTTGTAACATTTCCTCCAAAAATATTTATTTTAAAATATTTTAAAAATACTCATAAAATTATTTTATGCTTAAAAATTGTCTTATGCATGAAAATTCATTTTATTCTAAAATAAATTCTTTTATGCAAATGCACTTCATGTAAATCATTTATTTTACAATAGCAACTCATATTATGCATATTAAAATTAATCTAATATGCCATATACTCATCAATCACTTAAATCACAAATTTCCACACAAGCACACACTTAACCTTAATAGTTCTAATCAAACAATTTTTCACGAAAATTCCTAGGGTGGTTGTGGGTTGTTACAACATGTCACACATATGGCTACTAATTTATGTAAATTAATGTTCTAAAATGATTTTTGTTGTGTTTACATGAAAAATCTTTGTTCAAACCATGTTTTTATATATTACTATAATAGGAGGAAGTGCGAAAAGTAAAGAAAAATTCAGTTTTTCCTTTGATAATGCATTCAGCCTACTATGGAATTTTTATTCTAATGTCTAATATTTTTATGCAATGTATTTTGATGATTATTGACATGTATGTATGCATAATAAATGATAAAATTGCATGTTAGTTGAAGGAATGACCCTAAACAAGCCTAGAGGCACTTTGGTATACTTAAGATACATATAAGGTATCTTAACCTTATATTATGAATAGAATGTGAATGTGATTAGGAAATATGGAAATAGATGTTAAGATGACTTGATAATGAATAAATGGTCTTTAATTGATGAAGTGATTGATTGAATGAATGGATCATAAGAGTTAAGCATGACACTTGAAAAGCTATTGATAAGTTGACATGTATGAAAGTATTAAGTGTACTAAGATGATTGTTAAAGTGAATTAATATTAAGATAATGATACTATGTTGACCTTAGAAAGGTATTGACATGAGTTATAATGTGTTTTCATATGGGCCTATTAAGGCTAAGTGTGCAAGACTTTTTAAGTAAGCCTGTTATGTGCAAATGATGAGTGCACTTATATGTGCAACTCTAAGTGTATGTGAATGTTATATGTGCATGGGGTAGATGTGGGATAGGATACCATCATGATTAAATAAATTCAAAGTATTGAATTAAATATTATGGTAGTGCTTAAGAAGTCTTAGAAGTCCAATGGGCTACGTGAATTAAGAGCGAAGGAACCACAAGGTGAGTAAACACTATGTTCATGTTGCAAGTGTGAGTAACATTATGTTATGTTACAAGTATGTGATATCATATTATGTGTACCTTGATATTCTTGAAACCCAAGTTATTTTCTGTTTCAAATGAACTTAATGATCTCTATTTTAAAGCTTGGGCTGCTAAAGGACAATTGGTTCAAAAATCATTTTGTTTATCCAATGATAATTCTTTGTGACAATTGCCCTAACTTATTTTCTTTTTAGAACTACACCATTCTTGTATCTTCTATTCAAATAAATTAAACTGATATTACTATTGTGATACATGTTATTGTTGCCTTAAGTGCTATTGATATATGTGAATACCATTAGCTCTAGCTATGGTACCTCTAACCCTTTATGCAAAAATCCTCATGCCGATGCGGGTAATCATCAGAACATGTGCACATGGTTTTAACCCGATGGATAGGGGTAGTGTATCCACCTCAGCTAGAAAGGGGTGGTTCTAGCCATAGGGCCCGATCAACTTCACACTCTTCATGTGATAGGAGTTGAAATTTGGTTTAATGCCACCTCTCCTCTATGTGTTTGAATGATTGAGCAATAGCCTTCACTCTTAATGTGTTATACGTGTGATTTCTACAAACTTGTTTAATTGAAAGCCTTGCTAAAATGTTAACTTGATTCATGAATTGAAAATCATGAACTATATGCATAAGCTATGAGTTTCCTTTTCAAAGGACTATGTGTTAATGTATGTGCTATCTTGTTTACTCATTGAGATCATCTATCTCATCCCTTTTCCTTTTTCCTTATGTGGTTCTAGGTAAGCAGTATCAGAAGGTAATGTGATAGGTCAAGCATTCTACTCCGCTTGGGGGAATTCCTTATTCGAAGTCTTTAATAATACTATGATATGAAGGGTTATCATTAGATGCTCTGCAAATAATTATTTTGATGTTTAATTGAAATGTTTTGTTAAGATTTCAATTGGACTATAAATATTATTTTCTTATGGATTATATGTGAAGTATCTAATTATTGTCTTCCGCAACTAAAGGTTTTCACATAAATGTTTTAAATGAGTTATTATATGAGGTTCAGTATGATCCTAGGCAAGAATTATGTATGTGTAGATGGGTTCTATGGGCGTGGGTAACCTTATGTCTCCCCATGTTCTAGGACCGTCATATCTCTAAAGTTGGGATATGACAATTATATCCACACCTTTAGGAGAAATTGTAGAGGTAGAACAAGTATATAAGAATGGCAAGGTAGAAATTGAAAATAGAAGATTTCCTGCAAACTTGATTGAATTAGAGGTCCTGGAATTTGATGTTATACTAGGAATGGATTGGCTATGTATGTATAATGCTCATATAGATTGTAAAGGAAAAAGGATTAATTTCAAAGAGGAGAATGGATCCGAATTCACTTTTCAAGGTGATAGGAGTAGCTTTACTGTGAACTTTATTTCAGCAATTGGGATAAAAAGATTGTTAAAGAAGGGTTATGAAGCGTATTTGGCACATGTTGTTGTCACATCCCAACTTTTGAGATATGACGGTCCTAGAACATGGAGAGACATAAGGTCACCCATGCCCATAGAACCCATTGACATATATACAAATCATGTATAGGATCATACCAAACCAGATACAATAACTCATTTATAACATTATATAAAAACCTTTAATTGCAAAAGACAGTAATTAGACACCTCACATATAATCCATAAGGAAAATAATATTCATAATTCACTCAAAAACCTTAATAAATAACATCTCAAAATAAACATAAAAAATAAATATTCCCGAAGCATCAAATGACAACACTTCATAGCATGGTATTATTAATGACTATAACAAGGAATTCCCAAGCGAAGTAGAATACTTGAGCCATCACCTTGCCTCCTCACATTTGCTCACCTAGAACCACACAAGGAAAAAGGAAAAGGGGTGAGATAGATGATCTCAATAAGTAAATGATAAAGCACATACATTAACACATATTCCTTTAAGAAGGAAACTTATAGCTTACACACATAGTTCATGACTTTCAATTCATGAATCAAGTTGCATTTTAGCAAGGGTTCAATTTAACAACTTTGTAGAAATCACACTTATAACACTTAGAGAATGAAGGCTATTACTCTATCACTTGAACACTTAGAGGAGAGGTGGCCTTAAACCAAATTTCAACTCCTATCACTTATAAGGCATGAAGCTGATCAGGCCCTATGGCTAGAACCACCCGTTTCTAGCTGAGGTGGATACACTACCCCTATCAATCGGGTTAAGACCATGTGCATAGGTTCTGATGATTACCCGTATTGGCATGAGGACTTCTGTATAAAGGGTTAATGGTACCATAGCTAGAGCTAATGGTAATCACATATAACAATAACATTTAGGGTAACAATAACATGTTTCACAATAGCAATAGCAGTTAAACCTTTTGAAAAAAAGATACAAAATGGTTTTTAAACCAATTGCCCTTTGGCAACCCAAGCTTAACAAAGAAATCATTGAGTTCATTTGAAATAGAAAATAACTTGGGTTTCAAGAATATCAAGATACAATGATATCACATATTTGTTACATAACATAATGTTACTTACACTTGCAACATGAACATAGAGTTTACTCACCTTGTGGTTCCTTCGCTCCTATTTCACATAGCCCTTTTGAAGCTCCTCAAAATATATCATGATATTTAATTCAATACTTAGTATTTATTTAATCATGATGCTATCCTATCCCATAACTACCCTATGCACATATAACATTCTCATACACTTAGAGTTGCACATATAAGTTCACCTCATCACTTGCACATAATATGTTGACTTTAAAAGTCTTGCACACTTAGCCTTAATAGGACCATATGAAAACACATTATAACTCATGTCTATACCTTTCTAAGGTCAATGCAATATCATTATCTTAATGTCTATTCATTTTAACAATCATCTTATAACACTTCCATATATGTCAACTTATCAATAGCCTTTTAAGCATCCTGCTCATCTCTTATGACCAATTCCTTTAATTAATCTCTTCATCAATTCAAGACCATTAATTCATTATTAAGTCATCATAAAATCAACTTCCATATTTCCCAATCACATTCACATTCTATTCACAATATAAGGTTAAGATACCTTAAGTATACTAATGTGCCTTTAAGCTTGTTTAGAGTCATACCTTCAACTAACATGCAATTTTATCATTTATCATACATAGATACATGTCAATAATCATCAAAACACATCACATAAAAATTATAGACATTGGGATAAAAATCCCATGGTAGGCCGAATACATCATCAAGGGAAAAATTGAATTTTTTCTAACTTTTTGCACTTTCCGTCTATTATAGTAATATGTAAGAAAATGGTTTGAATCAAGATTTTTCATGTAAACATAACAAAAATCATTTTATAATATTAATCTACATGAATTGGTAGCAATAGGTATGTTTCATAAATGAAAATTCAAATTTTGGGTTTTAGGATGCAAAATCATGAGTTTTCATGTTTTCAGTATTTTTCGATCATTACAGTAATATGTAAACAAGTGGTTTAAACCATTATTTTTCATTCAATCATAGCAAATATCAGTTTAGAACATCTTCATATATGATTCAGCAGCCATAAATAATAATTATACAAAAAATTCCAAGTTTTAAGGCTTAGGGTGAAAATCATGAATTTTTGAGTTTTCCGCGCATTCTGTTCATTACAGTAATATTTAAATACATGATTTGAATCATTATTTTTCATCCAAACAAAATAAATATCAGTTTATAATATTAAACATCACAATTTGGCAGCCATACACTTGTCAAACCGTAGAATTTTCCAACTTTCATGTTCTAGGACGAAAACCTTGAATTTCTTTATTTTATGAAACCTTTTGGTCATTACAGTAATATGTAGAAAGATAATTTAATCCAATATTTTTTATCAAAACACATCAAAAATTAGTTTAGAAATCAATGATGTAGAAATTCCCCCCCCCCTACCCTAGTGATGTTTATGCATAAAAATTTTAATTTAAAATTACAGGATTCACCTTTAGAGAAATCGCAAGGAAAGATTTATGTTTTCGATAGAGAATTAAATTTCTCTCAACTCACCCCAACAGAATTAAATCTATAAAAATTAGTAAATAACCAATTCAAAATAATTTTCTCATAATTTATTTCATAGAAATTAGATAGAAAATTGAAAGAGAAGAAAAACTTACAAATGCGGGCGTGAAATCACAAAATTGAAAGGTGTTTTCTTAATTTCAGTAGAGAGAAATATTTTGGGAGAATTTTTCTATCAAGATATAGAAAAATAGAGTGGTGGCTACTGGGAATAGAGTGCTGGCCAAAATTTTAATATTTAAAGGTAGGGTTTTGCGCAATTTCCACTAATACCCTTAATGAGCTAGGTTAGGAGGGTTTTTGGGTAGTCGGCTTTTAGATATTTGGGCTTTTTATTTAAATTAGGAGCTGATTATAAGTAATTAAAATAAAAATATTTTTCTTATTATTTTTTGTAATATTTTCCCCAAAAACATTTATTTAAAAATTATTTTAAAATACTCATAAAATTATTTTATGCTTAAAAATTGCCTTTATGCATGAAAATTCATTTTATTTAAATAAATCATTTTATGCTAATGCACTTCATGTAAATTATTTGTTTCATAATAATAACTCATTTTATGCATATTAAAATTAATTTAACATGCCACATACTCATTGATCACATAGCACAAAAATTTCCATAAAGCACACACTTAACCTTAATTAGTTCTAAGTTAAGCAAATTGTCACGAAAATTTCTAGGGTAGGTGTGGGTTGTTATAGTTATAGATACTGAGAAAGTAGATAAATCTATTAAGAAGATACCTATAGTAGATGAGTTCTTTGATGTGTTTCCTAAGGATTTACCAGGAATGCCATCAGATAGGGAGATAGAGTTTACAATTAAGCTCTTACCTGGAACTCAGCCAATATCAATACCGCCTTATCGGATGACACCTTCAGAGTTAAAAGAATTAAAAGTTCAATTATAGGACCTACTTGATAAGAGTTTTATTAGGCTGTGTAGTTCCCCTTAGGCTGCTCTAGTTTTATTTATAAAGAAGAAAGATGGGTCCTTAAGGCTTTGTATTGATTATAGACAGTTGAATAAGGTAATTGTGAAGAATAATATCCTCTACCAAGGATTGATGATTTATTTGACCAGTTATAATGGGTTAGTTATTTCTCTAAGATAGAATTGCGATCAGGTTATCATCAACTTAAGATCTGATGAGGGGATATTTGTAAGACTGAATTTAGAATGAGATATGGGCATTATGAATTTATAGTACACCATTTGGTTTGACGAATGCACTGGTGGCTTTTATGGATTTGATGAATCAAGTGCTTAAACCATTCCTAGACAAATTTATGATTGTGTTTATTGATGATATTCTAGTTTATTCGAAAAGTACGAAAGAACATGAGGAGAACTTAAGAATAGTGTTGCAAACTTTGAGGGAGCATAACCTTTACGCTAAATCATCTAAATGTGATTTTTGGATGGAATAAGTTTGTTTCCTTTGCCATATAGTGAGTAAAGAAGGAATCAAGGTAGATCCTAAGAAAGTAGAAGCGATGACAAATTGGCCTCAACCTATAACTATTACTTAGGTGAGGAGTTTCTTAAGTATGGCGAGTTATTATCGCCGTTTTATAAAGGATTTTTTAAGAATAGCTGCGCCATTGACGAGGCTTACTAGAAAGCAAGTTAAGTTTAAGTGGGATGAGACTTATGAAGAGAGTTTCCAAAAACTTAAAGATTGTTTAATCATAGCCCCTGTGTTGGCATTACCTAATGGGAATGAAGGTTTCACCATATATTATGATGCTTCTAAATTTGGTTTAGGATGCGTGTTAATGCAAAATGGAAAAATTATTGCTTATGCATCTAGGCAACTAAAGTGACATGAGATGAACTATCCCACGCATGATTTAGAAATGGTAGCGGTTATCTTTGCTTTAAAGATATGGAGACACTATTTATATAGGGAGAAATGTGAGGTCTATACGGATGATAAAAGTTTTCAATATATCTTAAAGCAAAGAGATTTAAATTTGAGGTAAAGAAGGTGGGTGGAATTGTTAAAGAATTATGATTGCCAAATACTTTACCATCCTAGTAAAGCCAATGTTGTAGTAGATGAATTGAGTAGAAAGTCAATGGGTAGCCTTTCGTATATTGCTATGCAAATGAGGCCAATAGTAAAGGAGTTAAAAGAGATGTTTAATGAAGGTTTACAATTGGAAGTAGGTGAATCACAAGTGTTGTTGGCTTACTTCTAAGTAAGGCCTAAACTCTTAGATGAGATAAATATGTTGCAATATCAAGACCCCCAATTGATGAAAATCTTTGAGGATATGAAAAATGGACAAGCTCTGGAGTTTCAAATAGAAAAAAGTTTTTTGAAATTTGGAGATCGATTATGCATGCCTAATGTAAAGGAGTTAAGGGAAAGAATTCTAAAAGAAGCACATCAAACGTCATATAGTGTACACCTAGGAGCTACCAAAATGTATCATGATATAAAGACTACTTATTGGTGGCCTGGAATGAAGAAAGATGTAGCGAATTTTGTAGCCTCCTATCTCACTTGTCAACAAGTGAAATTTGAGCACCAAAGACCGTCCGGATTACTTCAGGAAATAAGATTACTGAAGTGGAAGTGGGAATGGATCACCATGGATTTTGTAGTGGGTCTACCTAACACTGCTAAAGGGTACAACTTAATATGGGTTATAGTGGATTGGTTGACAAAATCTTCACATTTCATTAAGGTAAAGACTATATATTCGGCAACCCAATATGCATAAATATATGTCAATGAAATTGTAAGATTACATAGGGTTCCACTTTCCATTATCTTAGATAGAGGGATTCAATTCACATCGAGGTTCTTACAAAAATTGTGAGAAGCTTTGGGTGCGTAACTTGACTTTAGTATGACTTTTCACCCATAAACGGATAATCAATCTGAGAGAATAATATAGACATTACAGGATATGCTTTATATGTGTGTTATGGATTTTAAAGGAAATTGGGACAAACGTCTCCCACTTATTGAATTTGCATATAATAATAGTTACCATTCCTTTATAGGAATGGCACCGTACGAGGCACTATATGGTAGAAAATGTTGATCTCTAATTTGTTGGATCGAAGTGGGTGAAAAATATCTTAAAGTGCTAGTCATGATTAAAGAAGCAACTGAGAAAGTGAAGATTATCCAGGAAAGATTAAAGGCTACTTTTAGTCGCTAGAAGAGTTATGCCGACCCCAAGAATAAGGATGTCCATTTCATGGTTGGTGACCATATCTTTTTAAAAGTCTCCCCTATGAAAAGAGTGATGAGATATGGCAAAAAAGGAAAACTATCCCTGCACTTCATTGGACCTTTTGAGATTCTTAATGAGGTTAGGGAAGTTTCATACTGGTTAGCATTGCCTCTAGCATTAGAATATATGTATCTAGTTTTTCATGTGTCGATGTTGAGGAAGTACATTCCTGACCCTTCATATGTATTGCAACCATAATTGATCGAGATCTACTAAGACCTTACCTATAAGGAGCTTTTGATTGCAATACTAGATCGACAAGTAAAGAAGCTTTGAAACAAGGCGATACTAATGGTCAAAGTCTAATGGCGTAACCATAATATGGAAAAATGTACATGGGAAAGAGAAGATGATATGCTTTAAAAGTATCCACAATTGTTTAATTGGTAATAGGTAAGTTCTTTTAAAAATTCGAGGATGATTTTTTTTTTACGGGGGGTAGAATGTAATACACAAGTATTTCATAGCTCATTGTAGTTGTTAATGATGCTAAAAGACTAAATCTTTGAATATTAGCATAGTATAGACATGAAAGGAAAATGATTAGGAATCCTGTGAGGCTGTTAAATTGTTTGCCTAGTACATGATCTTATTATGACTAATTGTGCTTTAATGAATTGAATAGTGTTCATATAGTAGCTAATGAGGACTGTAAAGAAGTAAGAGGACACAAATTTGAAAGAAAGTTAAAAAGAAAAGTTTCTAAGTTTATCATGGATTGGTTGATGGATTATGTGCTTGTTGATGGGCTATGGGTTTGTTATTGGGCCTTGGGTCATTAAAGGCCCAAACCCAACAACAGTGGGCTGGCCCATGGGCCCATAATTGGTGTAACCTCAAGTTCATATGTTAGAATAGTTAGCCCAATTAGAGTAGTTAGCCAACACCAAACAAAATATGTTGTAGAGAAAGAGTTATAAAATTTGACTAACTAGCCATAAAAATAGACCAAAGTCAAAATCCTAAACCAAGTTAAACTCTCACCTTCTCTACATATGAGTCTAGATTCACTTTGAGCACTCCAATACCACATTATGATCATCACTATTGTAGAGAGAATCCTAGCCATCCAACTTGATCAAATCTTAGCCATTCATTAAGATTAAATCCTAACCATTGGACTTAACTTGATCAAATCCTCACCATCCAACCCAATATAATATATAAGCAAAATTATGTTGAGAAATAACATTTAGCCTATCTCTACACCAAAGTCTCACACAAAGGAAAGAAATTCTCTCTACACCAATTGCAATAAGAACTTTAGCAAATCAAAGCTAACCAAGGTGAGAAACTATGTTTACCTTATATTTTCTATATTTTAAGGTTAATTTTAGTATTTTAGTTGTATAAAATCCCTTTTACACCTTAAGAAAATTTAGCCAACCTAGGGTAATCATACATAAGATGTGGTTTTGAATGATCTTAGATGAAGAAAAATGATTTAGAAGTATTAAATTGAATTTTGGTAACTTAATTCAAAACTTGGAAACCTTAGAGGCATAAATATAGTTAAAAGAGGAACGTAGTGTTCTAATACTAGATTGTAATAATTAAGTGATTATATATGTTATATGTTGTGTTAATTTCATATTTCTACAACTAATTTGAAGATTTAATGAGGAATTATTAGTTTTTCCCAAATTTGACATAAGTGGGACAAGTTAGAGTTCATATGAATAAGAGTAAATTAACTCAAATTAATTAGTGGAAATTGATTGCCTAAGTGTTAATTTGATGAATCTATTGTAAATTTGAGGTTTGAAAGTGAAATTGATAGTTTTCCCCAAATTCTAGGGTTTATGGAACAATTTGGAAATTTTGAGATTTAGACTTGGAATTATGAAATTGAATGAGGAATTTAGCTTGAAATTGCTTAGAAATAAGAATAGATATAAATCTGCATATGATACAATTGATACATCTCCATTATAAGTTAAAGTAATGAAACAAGTATAAGGTATAATTAATAACACCATTAGTTACTAATTGTTATGTAATTGAAATGTTATGGATGTAGAACTTCAAGGTAAGGCGAAAGAAATTGCTCATGACTGTGAAAGGCATTAAACTAATCAAAGAACAAACAAATAGGAGCAAAGGAGTTAAGATGAGTACTTAATAATATGATGTAACTATGCCTTTTGGTTACAACCACTATTTGAATTACATTCATTGACATGTACTTGAAATAACATTTGATATATGGTTACCTATTGATTGTTCAACCCTTTAGAAATCCATATCTTTCTTATATGATATTGACGATGATGAGCCTTCTGCCTAAGTCCTATGTTGTGCTCAATGATGAGAATGATTAATATGCTAAACTATTTTCCATTGAATTCCTATTGTAAATCTTGGATATGTCTTTCATTAAAACCTATGAATAAGGAAAAATCCTCTCTGATGTGAGGAATTACATCAAACCTTGTGCACTTGGTATAAGCTCATGGGTAGGGTGAGAGTACCTAACCTCTGTTGGGGGGAACATCTAATTATAAGACCTGATCAGTTTTGCATAATGTGATGCATATGAGTGAGCAAGTTTTAGACTGCCACTCCTATATTTATTTGTAGGAAGCTTTCTACTTCCAAGACATTATCATTTCTGCTAAAATGCATTCTAAAGTCTAATATGACCAATTTTGATTAATATCACTCTGTTGTTATCTTGAATCAATCCAAGTGATGAGCCTTATATTGCCTTTATATTATGTTATATTATTATGTACTCATTGTGCTTGTCTCATCCCATTGTTGTTAATAATTTTCTAGGTCAGGGTGATTTGTTAGCAAGGTAAACTCTGAGCTATGTTTCTTTGCTTGGGACTTGCTAAAAGTGTTATAAATATGTTGCTTGTGTCATTTTGAGGATAAATAATCTAGAGCTCCATGGTGACTAAAGGCTTAATACTAAAGTATGTTTTGTTGTAGAATAATGTAAACAATTGATAACATTTGTTAAATACATGTATACTTATGATAATAAGTAAGAATGTATGGATAGTATTTGTTATTATCTATGAATGATGTTCTATTCATAGTCATGAGATGACACTAAAGTTTAAAGGTTATAAATGAATGGTTAGAGTAATTATGGGAAATGATAAAGAATGAATGTGGTTTTGATCTTGGGAAGATGACTAAATGGATATGTAAAATAATGATAGTATCAATGGTGTTCTACGGGTATTAGTGACCTTATATCTCCTTGAACTCTAGGATAGTCATAGCCTAGAAATTGGGTCATGGTAGAGTTGGTATCAGAGCTAAAGGTTTAAGTCTTACTTAGGCTTAATAACTATATAAATTATAGGTTAAACCATAGAGCATAGGAATTCTTGTTGTTGTCAAATTATATTGTTAAGTTAGATTTGCATTAACAACATATGTTAAGTTACTCTTTCATTTTTTTTTTGTCATTTGTTTGTGCATTATTATGTTATTGTATTGTTGTTGCATTATATTGCTTGATTGTACATGTAGATGCCATAAATTCGTAATCCTATTAGAGAAAAGGAAGTATCAAATGTCGCTTTGGCCATTTTGCCTGAACTTGAAGAGACTGATTTGGAAGAGGATCTTGACCCCATTTGGGATGTGAGGATGAAAGCATAATATAAGGAAGCAATGACGGGAGGAATTACAAAATTTGAGAAGGATGATGAGAAATATGAAATGGGAGTTAGCCCAAATTAGGCATATGTACCAAAACCCAAAAGCAGAACCAATCCCACCTTTTCGAGATGTTTTGCCGGGATTCCCTGAGCATTTATATGTAGCCTATTGAAGATTCAATCATTTGGAGTAAAGATGTCCTATTAGGAGGCATATGTTATCCCCATCATTATTGTCCATGGGCCATAGACATGAGGGCTCTAGGGAAAGTGAAACTGAGAATAATGAAAAGGGTTCGAGGAATTGAGAAAAAAAAATAGGGAGAAGAACAGATGTATTTTGGTTAGGATTTTGGTGAAATAATTGACACATATGTATATGTAATGGATAGTCTAATATAGAAGATAACTGATGGAATGTATATAACCTTTTGTATACATATGATGTGTAACTATTGTATGAAGGTTAGGAAATGAATTATGATCACTTTTGTATACTAAGAAAGGAAATGTTCATTAACTATTAGAGTTAGGCTCTATCTTAGTCGAACAAAAGAAACTTTAAAGCCTTTGAAACAACTTTAAATGATTGAATTTGGGCCCAAAAGTGGGTAGTATCGGGTAAACCTAGACACAACTATAGATCTTTGAATGAACTTCGATTTGATACATTATAGGCCTCATAACTCATCCACAGCTAAATGTTATGACCTTTCGAAGTTGGCTTGCATGAAAGAAGTGTTTTTCCATTAATTAGTTTGTCATGATCACGAATCACACTATATCTCATGAGCATTTTTTTGAAAATTAATCACAGTCACAATTTTTAGTCACGGTCGCGACTATCATTTTGCACTTTGTGTCATGGTCGAAACTAAGGTCACAAAATGCACTGTGTCCTAAGGTCTAAATTAATGTTTTATCTCTTAAATTAGCCTCGCTCATGACCATTTGGTTATAGTCACTATAGTAGGTCATGTTTGCTAAAAAAAAAAAATTTGTATAGTAGTCGCAACTCAGAAGTTCATACCATGTGTCACATCCCATTTTTAGAGACATGACGATCCTAGAACATTGGGAGACATAAGGTCATCCACGCCCGTAGAACCCACTTATACTTGTACAAATACTACCTAGAATTGTACCAAAACCTCTTACATTAACTTAAATAAGCTTTTTTTTTTTTTTTAGAAAACCTTAAGTTGTGGAAACATAGTTAAAATATACTTTAAACATAATCCTTAAGGAAATAATATTTAGAATCCAATTAAAACCTCAAAAGATAACATTTCAAAATAAACATCCAAAAATAAATATTCCTAGAACTTCTAAGGATAACTCTTAATAACATATTAAACTAATTATCTTGGACAAGGAATTCCCTAAGTGAAGTAGGATGCTTAAGCCATCACCTTGCCTCCTCATACTACTCACTTGGAACCACATAAAAAAAAGGGGTGAGATAGATGATCTCAATGAGTAAACAATATGGCACACACGATAACATATATCTTTTTTTTTTTAAAAAGGAAACCCATAGCTTATAACATATAGTTCATGTTTATCGATTCATGAATCAAAGTTTGCAATTTAACAAGGTTTGCAGAAAATCACACTTATTAATTGTGATTGAAGAATCTTGCTTAATTCACTATTGAGTGAAGAAACTGCTCAATTCATTAGAATTTACATAAGTGAGTGAAGACTTTTACTCAATTAACTCATGAGTGAAGACACTACTTTATTCACTAGAATTTACATAAGTGAGTGAAGGCTTTTGCTCAATTCACTCGTCAGGAAGACATTGCTCAATTCACTTGAATTTACATAGGTGAGTGAAGACTCTTGCTGAATTCACTCATATGTATGGTAATCACTTATAACAATAGTACTTAAGAAAGTAATAACATATATCACAATAGTAATATCAATTTAACATTTTGAACAAAAGATACAAGAATAGTGTAGTTTCAGAAAGAATGTAATTTAGGGCAATAATCATAAAGGAGTTATCATTGGATAAACAAAATGGTTTTGGACCAACTGTCCTTTGGCAACCTGAACTTAATAAAGAAATCATAGAGTTTCATTTTAGAATAGAAAGAACTTGAGTTTCAAGAATATCAAAAGTATAAATATCATAGTAGCTTGTACTCATAACAATATCATAATGTTTACTCACACTTATAATATGAACATAGTGTTTACTCACCTTGTGGTTCCTTTGCTCCTATTTCACGTAGCCCTTTAGAAACTCTAAAGCTCCTCAATCTCTATCATGATATTTAATTCAATACTTAGTATTTATTTAATCATGATGCTATCCTATCCTATAACTACCCTATGTACATATAACATTCATATACGCTTAGAGTTGCAAATATAAGTGCACCTCGTCACTTGCACATAACATGCTGATTTTAAAAGTCTTGTACACTTAGCCTTAATAAGTCCATATGAAAACACATTATAACTCATGTCTATACCTTTCTATGGTCAACATAATATCATTATCTTAATATCAATTCACTTTAATAATCATCTTATAACACTTCTATATATGTCAACTTATCGATAGCCTTTCAAGCATCATGCTTATCTCTTATGACCAATTCTTTTAATCAATCACTTCATTAATTCAAGACCATTAATTCATTGTTAATTCATCATAAAATCCATTTTCATATTATCTAATCACATTCACTTTCTAATCACAACATAAAGTTAAGATACCTTAAGTATACCAAAGTACCTCTAGGCTTGTCTAGTGTCATACCTTCAACTAGCATGCAATTTTATCATTTATCATACATAGATACATGTCAATAATCATCAAAATACATTATATAAAAATTATAAATATTAGGAGAAAAATCCTATAGTAGGCTAAATGCATCATCAAAGGAAAAACTGAATTTTTCTTACTTTTTGTTTATTACAGTAATTTGTAAAAACATGGTTTGAACCAAGATTTTTCTTGTAAACACAATAAAAATCAATTTAGAACATTAATCACATGAATCGGTGGCCATATGTGTGACATGTACATGAAAATTCTAATTTTAGGTTTCAGGATGTAAAAAATTGAGTTTTCTTGTTTTTGGTATTTTC
The DNA here is from genome assembly GCA_947687605.1 of Reutealis trisperma. Lineage (NCBI taxonomy): Eukaryota > Viridiplantae > Streptophyta > Magnoliopsida > Malpighiales > Euphorbiaceae > Reutealis > Reutealis trisperma. Next base: position 67,441 of record CANTUT010001230.1, read on the forward strand.
GAGTCATTACAGTAATATGTAAATAGGTGATTTAAACCATTATTTTTTATCCAATCATGGGAAATATTAGTTTAGAACATCTTCATGTATGATTTGGTAGCCTTAGATAATAATTATGCATGAAAATTCCAAAGTTTAAGGCTTAGGGTGAAAATCATGAGTTTTCGCGCTTTCTGTTCCATTATAGTAATATGCAAACACATGATTTAAATCATTAATTTTCATTTAAAAAAGAAAAATATCACATTAGAATCCATTCACATACAAATTGGCAGCCACATGTTTAAGTAATAATAAAATTTTCCAACTTATAAGTTTTAGCAAAAAAACTTGAATTCCTTTGTTTTCTGAAACTTTTCGGTCATTACAGAAATATGCAAAAATATAATTTAATCCAATATTTTTCATCAAAAAAATCAAAAATTAGTTTAGAAATCAATCATTTAGGAATCACCCCCTTGTAGTGTTTATGCATAAAATTTCAATTTTGAGTTGTAGGATTCACCTTTGGAGAAATCGTGCGGAAAGATTTGTGTTTTCGGTAGAGAATTAAATTTCTCTCTCAAAAACTCACCCAAACAGAATTAAATCTATAGAAATCAGTAAACAATCAGTTCAAAATAATTTTCTCATAATTTAATTCATAGAAATAAGTTAAGGAATTGAAAAAGAAGAAAAACTTGCAATTACAGTCAAGAAATCGCTAAATTGAAAGGTGTTTTCTTAATTTCAGTAGAGAGAATTGTTTTGAGAGAATTTTTCCATCAAAATGCAAAAAATTAGAGTGATGGCTGCTGGAACATTAGGGCTGGCCAAAATTTTCATATTTAAATGTAGGGTTTTGGGTAGTTTCCACTAATACCCTTAATGAGCTAGGTTATGAGGGTTTTTGGGTAGTAGGCTTTTAGGTATTTGGGATTTTTATTTAAATTAGGGGATGATTATAAGTAATTAAAATAAAAATTGTTTTCTTATTATTTTCCTTAAAATTTCCCCCAAAAAATTTATTTAAAAATATTTTAAAAATACTCATAAAATTATCTTATGCTTAAAAATTGCCTTTTTACATGAAAATTCATTTTACAAAAAATAAATTATTTCAGGCAAATGAATTTTATTCAAATCACTTATTTTACAATAATAATTCATATTAGGCATATTAAAATTAACTTAATGTGCCCCAAACCCATAAATCACGTCACACATAAATTTTCACATAGTCACACAATTTGTCACAATAACCCTAAATTCAAATAATTTGTCATTAAAACTCTTAGGGTAGATGTGGGTTGTTACACTATGATTTTAAGAAATTGTTGTCTACAAGCTTCTTGGTGAATGTAGTTTTTGAAATAAGCATATATTAAACATGTGAATCACTTTACATTTGAACCATCAAGAATAAAAAGAAAAGTTGACTAGGATTTGATATGAATTGAATCAATAACTAACATGTATGGCTCTTTGCTATATAAAAAATATCCACGTGATAATGAATTGATTTATGATGTGTGTAAACAAATTTTCAAATGATATGTGAAATTATTGAATGATATGTTTATATGGAATTGTTAGATGTTATGAATGATTAATGTCGTAAAATGAAAGATAATATTCAATAGTAGTTAGTGTGATTGCAAATGATTCATATATATTTTACATATTGAAATATATATGAGATGAGCTAAAAGAAGGTATTATCAAATTTATGGCTTAGATGCTACCTCATAGAATAGAACAAGAGGGACAAAGATCTCAAGAAGCCAAAAGTATCACTTTAGATACATCATCTAATGTTGCATTTGTATGGGATATTGATAGAGAGTCATCATGATCAAGACAATGCATGGTAGATATAAGAGAATGAGAACTGCCAGGAGATATGGATGCATTAATGCAAGAGAATTAAGAGCTATAGCGATAACTTGAGGAATTGAGATGAAGGCAGGAGATGCCTCCACCACCTCTACCATCTGTTCCTAGAGTTGAGAATATTCCTGCTCTCCTGCCAAGGGTGCCACAGTGTGTTTGAAGAAGAATGTTGCTAGGAGAAGGAGTTTTGGTGAATGACTTTAAGAAGGTTGTTGATCTAAGTTATTTCAAAACTTTGTCAATCTCTATTTTGATATTGCCAATCAAATTGAAAGCTATCTAATATTTGTTTAAGTGTTGATTTTTGCAGATTATAACTTGTTTAATTGATTGGATTTGAAAGAAGATTAATATCTCCCTAAGTATGTTGCTTAGTTTTTAAGTCATGACCAGTATGCCATAATAGCGACCACGACCACTAAATTGTGACTGCAACCATGTTATCGTGACAAAGATCTTTAGAAGGCAATTAATTCAAAATTCATACAGAGCGAATCGTGACCGTGACTATAGGCATGATATTTAATTCAGGATTACAAAATAGTAGTTGTGACCATGACTTTCATACTGAATTCAAATGCTGCAATGGATATATAAAGGAGCTAGCTAATAAAAGCCACGTGTCACCAACCATTATAGAAAATGCAGTCGCGACCGTGAAATGGTGGTAGCGACAACGACTTTGGTCAAATAGCATATTTGAAATAAGATTTTAAAGTTGTCATAAAATCATTGATTTCATACTATTTCTGATGGGAATTTGAAGAAGAAAATCATATAAATACCTTCTTCAAACATCCTAACAAAGAAAAACAACATCTATTAAAAGCTAGATCTTTGCAATTTCAAATTTCATATCTAAATCTTTTCTTGTTATTATTTGATTATTGTAAGAGCATTGATAGCTCAAGTAAGGTTGAGTGTTGGCCTTGAAAACATAAAGTATTAGGATGAAAGTGAACCATTAGAAAACTTTTGTATAGGTTTAAGTGTAAGCCTAAGGGAAACATTTATAAGGGTTGTGTGTGAGCCATTAAAACGTATTGTAAGTTTGGAGTGAGCTTGAAACTCCTTGTAAGTATTAATTAGTAGTAGAATACCAAATTAAGATTGGGGAGTTGACGTAGGGTTCATTAATGTAACAACCCACACCCACCCTAGAAATTTTTGTGATAAATTGCTTGATTTAGAACTATTAAGGTTAAGTATGTGCTTGTGTGGAAATTTGTGATTTAAGTGATTGATGAGTATGTGGCATATTAGATTAATTTTAATATACATAAAACGAGTTGCTATTGTGAAATAAATAATTTACGTGAAGTGCATTGGCATAAAAGAATTTATTTTAGAATAAAATGAATTTTCATGCATAAGACAATTTTTAAGCATAAAATAATTTTATGAGTATTTTTAAAATATTTAAAATAAATATTTTGGGGGAAATGTTATAGAAATAATAAGAAAAATATTCTTTTTATTTTAATTCCATTCAGCCCAAAAATTTAAATAAAAGCCTAAATACCCAAAAGCCTACTACACTAAAATCCTCCTAACTTAGTTCATTAAGGGTATTAGTGGAAATTTCACTTAAACCCTAATATATAATCTAAATTTCAGCCAGAATAGAGTTCCAGCAGCCATCCCCATATTTTTTTTTGTATCTTGGCAGAAAAATTCTCTCAAAATATTTCTCTCTACTGAAATTAAGAAAACACCTTTCCGTTCAGTGATTTATTGACCGTAATTGTAAGTTTTTCTTCTCTTTCGATTTCTAAACTGATTTCTATAAAATAAATTATGGGAAAATTATTTTGAACTAGTTGATTACTGGTTTTTATAGATTTAATTAAGTTTGGGTGAGTTTTTGGGAGAGAAAATCTATTTTCTACCGAAAACACAATTCTTTCTGCGAGATTTCTCCAAAGGTGAATTCTATAACTTGAAATCACAATTTTTACGCATAAATATCACAGGGGGGGCAATTTGTGCATTGTTGTTTTCTAAACTAATTTTTGATTTGTTTTGATGTTGGATTAAATAATATTTTTGCATATTTCTGTGATGACTGAAAAGTTTCAAAAAATAAAGAAGTTCAAGGTTTTTGTGTTAGAACTTGGAAGTTAGAAAATTCTATTATTGAATGGACATATGGCTATCGATTTGTAGAGGAAGTGCTCTAATATGATATTTTTTTTGTTTAGATGAAAAATAATGATTTGAAGCATGTGTCTCTTTATCGCTGAAATAAACGAAAAGCGCGGAAAGCGCGAAAACTCATGATTTTTCACCTAAGCCTTTAAACTTGGATTTTTTTTTGTATAAATCCTATCTATGGCTACTGAATAATATATGGATGTGTTCTAAACTGATATTTGCTATGATTGAATGAAAAATAATAGTTTAAATAACCTATTTGCATATTTATGAAATGACTGAAAAATACCAAAAATAAGAAAACTCATGGTTTTGTGCTCTATAATTCAAAAGTTGAATCTTTATGTATAAACAACACCAAGTGTGGTCAATTCATATGGATTTAAATGCTAAAATGATTTTTGTTGTGTTTACATGAAAAATCTTGGTTCAAACCATGTTTTTACATATTTCTGAAATAGACGGAAAGTGCAAAAAGAAGAAGAATTTAGTTTTTACCTTGGTGATGTATTCAGCCTATATGAATCTTTTTGTCCCAATGTTTATAATTTTTATGTGATGTGTTTTGATGATTATTGACATGTATATATGTATAATAAATGATAAAATTTCATGTTAGTTGAAGGTATGATCCTAGATAAGCCTAAATGCGGTATGGTATACTTAAGGTATACTTAAGGTATCTTAACCTTATATTGTGATTAGAATACAAATATGATTGGGAAATATGGAACTAGATGTTATGATGACTTGATAATAAATACATGGTTTTGAGTTGATGAAGTGACAATTGAATAAAAAGGATCATAAGAGTTAAGCATGACACTTGAAAGGTTAATGGTTAAGTTGACATGTATAGGAGTGTAAAGTGCATTAAGATGACTATTAAAGTGAAATGATATTGAGGTAATAATATTGTAATGACCTTAAAAAGGTATTAATGTGATTGTAATGTGATATCAAAAGAGCCTACAAGGCCTAAGTATGCAAGACTTTCAAAATCAACGTGTTATGTGCAAGTGATGGGTACACCTATGTGTGGAGTCAAAGTGTATGTGTATGCTATATGTGCATGGGGTAGTTGTGGGATAGGAGCATCATGAGTAAATAAATACTAAGTGGTAAATCAAATATTATGTTAGAGTTTGAGGAGCTTTAGAAGGGCAAAGGGACTACGTTGCTAGGAGCAAAGGAATCCCAAGGAGAGTAAACACTATGGTCATGTTACAAGTGTGAGTAAACATCGTATTCATCAAGTGTGAATAAACACTATGTTTATGTTACAAGTGCAAGTAACATTTTGTTATGTTACAAATATGTGATGTATTGTTATGGAAGCCTTTGTGATCCTTGAAACCCAAGTTCTTTCTATTCTAAATATTATTATATGGTTTCTTTGACAAGATTAGGTTGCCAAAGGACATTTGGTCTAAAACTATTTTGTTTATCCAATGAGAATTTCTTATGGTTAACACCTTAACATATATTCTTTCTAGAACTACACTATCATTGTATCTTTTGTTTGAAAGCTAAACCATTATTGTTATTGGAATACATGTTATTGTTGCCTTATGTGATATTGTTAATTGTGATTACCATTAGCTCTAGGTATAGTACTTTTAACCCTTTATGCAGAATCCTCGTGCCAATACGGGTAATCATCGGAACTTGTGCACATGGTCTTAACCTGTTGGATAGGGGTAATGTATCCACCTCAGCTAGAAAAAGGCAGTTCTAGCCATGGAGCTTGATCAGCTTCATGCCTTATAAGTGATAGGAGTTGGAATTTGGTATAAGGCCACCTCTCCTTAAAGTGTTCGAGTGATAGAGCAATAGCCTTCACTCTTTATAAGTGATAAGTGTGATTTTTGCAAACTTGCCAAATTGAACCCTTGCTAAATTGCAACCTGATTCATGAACTATAAATTATGAACTATGTGTATAAGTTATGTGTTTCCTTTTAAAAGGAATATGTGATATGTATGTGCCATATCGTTTACTCATTGAGATCATCTATCTCACCCTTTTTTTTTCCTTGTGTGGTTCCAGGTGAGCAAATGTGAGGAGGCAAGGTGATGGCTCAAGCATTCTACTTCGCTTGGGAAATTCCTTGTCCAAGTTATCAATAACACTAATTTGTGGAATCTTGTCATTAGATGCTTCGGGAATGTTGATTGATACTTATTGATATATATTATTATCCTTATGGATTTTATATGTAATGATTTATTTTAGACTTTCGCAATTTAAGGTATTCATCTAGATGTTTTAAACAAGTTATTGTAAGAGGTTTGGTGAGATCCTAGGCATGATTTGTTTATATGTAAGAGGGTTCTACAGGCGTGGGTGACCTTATGTCTCCCCATGTTCTAGGACTGTCACATCTCTAAGGTTGGGATATGACAAAGGTGGTATCAGAGCCATAGTTTTTAAAAGTCTAGTTTAGGCTTGTCTTAAATGAGTCGCTTAAGTATAATCCTGGAGTATAGAAATTTTATTGTCTTGTCACTTGCAGTCTATCACTAGCATAGTTTTAAGAAATCCTAGTAGACTTTAGTAATCCTTATTATTATTTGCTTGCCTTACAATTCTTCTGACAAATGACCAAGAAGATTACGCCTGCTCGAGGACCGAGACCCAAAGCACCCCTGTCACATCCCAACCTTAGAGATATGACGGTCCTAGAATATGGGGAGACATAAGGTCGCACACGCCCGTAGAACCCACTTACATATAAACAAATCATGCCTAGGATCTTACCAAACCTCTTACATTAACTCATTTAAAACATTTAGATGAATACCATAAATTGCGAAAGACTAAAATAAATCATTACATATAAAATCCATAAGGAAAATAATATATATCAATAAGTATCAATCAACATTCCCAGAGCATCTAATGACAAGACTTCATAAAATAATATTATTGATAACGTGGACAAGGAATTCCCCAAACGAAGTAGAATGCTTGAGCCATCACCTTGCCTCCTCACATTTGCTCACTTTGAACCACACAATGAAAAAGGGGTGAGATAGATGATCTCAATAAGTAAACAAAAAGGCACATACATTATCACATATTTCTTTGAAAAGGAAACATATAGCTTATACATATAGTTTTTGAATTATACTTCATGAATCAGGTTGCAATTTAGCAAGGGTTCAATTTGGCAAATTTGCAGAAATCACACTTATCACTTATAAAGAGTGAAGGCTATTGCTCTATCACTCGAACACATTGAGGATAGGTGGCCTTATATCACATTCCAACTTCTATCACTTATAAGGCATTAAGCTGATCAGGCTCCACGGCTAGAACTGCTCCTTCTAGCTAAGGTGGATACACTACCCTTATCCATCGGGTTAAGACCATGTGCACAGGTTCCGATGATTACCTGAATTGGCACGAGGATTCTGCATAAAGGGTAAAAGGTACCATAGCTAAAGCTAATGGTAATCACAATTAACAACATCACATAAGGCAACAATAACATGTATTTCAATAACAATAATGATTTAGCTTTCAAACAAAAGACACGATGATAGTGTAGTTCCAGAAAGAATATAAGTTAGGGTGTTAATCACAAGAAATTCTCATTGGATAAACAAACTAGTTTTGGACCAAATGTCCTTTGGCAACCCAAGCTTGATAAGAAATCATCTAATATTTAGAATAGAAAGAACTTGGGTTTCAATGATCACAAGGGCTCACATAACAATATATCACATTCTTATAACACGACATAATGTTGTTCACACTTATAACATGAATGTGGCATTTGCCCACACTTGAAGAATGAATACGATGTTTACTCACCTTGGGGTTCCTTTGCTCCTAGTACACATAGTCCCTTTTGCACTTCTAAAGCTCCTCAAACTCTAACATAATATTTGATTTAATACTTAGTATTTATTTACTCATAATGCTCCTATCCCATAACTACCCCATTCATATATAGCATACATATACGCTTAGAGTCCGCACATAGGTGTACTCGTCACTTGCACATAGCATATTGACTTTAAAAGTCTTGCATACTTAGGCCTTATAGGCTCTCATGACAACACATTACAATCATATCAATACCTTTTTAAGGTCATCACAATATTATTACCTTAACATCAATTCACTTTAACAATTATCTTAGTTCACTTTACACTTCCATACATGTCAACTTAACAATTTACCTTTGAAGCGTCATGCTTAACTCTTATGATCCCTTTCACTTCATTAACTTATAACCATATGTTCATCATCAAGTCATCATAACATCTAGTTCCAAATTTCCCAATCACATTTGCATTCTAATCACAATATAATGTTAAGATACCTTAAGTATACCTTAAGTATACCATAATGTATTTGAGCTCATCTAGGATCATACCTTCAACTAACATGTAATTTTATCATTTATTATACATACATATATGTCAACAATCATCAAAACACATCACATAAAATTTATAATCATTGGGACAAAAATGTTCATGTAGGCCGAATGCATCATTAAGGTAAAAACCAAATTCTTCTTCTTTTCGCACTTTCCATCTATTTCAGAAATATGTAAAAACATGGTTTGAATCAAGATTTTTTTATGTAAATGCAACAAAAATCATTTTAGAATTTAAATTCATAAGAATCAGCCACTCTTGGTGTTATTTATACATAAAAATTCAACTTTTGGCTTAAGAGCACAAAACCATGAGTTTTCTTATTTTCGGTATTTTTCGGTCATTTTAGAAATATGTAAACAGGTTGTTTAAACTATTATTTTTCATTCAATCATAGAAAATATCAGTTTAGAACACATCCCTTCATGATTCGGCAGCCTTAGATAGGGTTTAAACAAAAAATTCCAAGTTTAAAGGCTTAGGTGAAAAATCATGAGTTTTCGTGCTTTTCACGCATTTCGTTCATTTCAGCGATAAACAGACACATGATTCAAATTATTATTTTTCATCTAAACAAAACAATTATCATACTAGAGCACTTATTCATACAAATCAGCAGCCATATGTCCATTCAAGAATAATATTTTCCAACTTTTAAGTTCTAACACGAAGACCTTGAACTCCTTTGTTTTTTGAAACTTTCCGGTCATCACAGAAATATGCAGGAATTTTATTTAATCTAGTATTTTTCATCAAAACAAATCAAAAATTAGTTTAGAATACAATCATGCACAAATCTGCCCCCCTATGATGTTTATGCATAAAAATTGTGATTTTAAGTTATAGAATTCACCTTTGGAGAAATCTCGTGGAAAGAATCGTGTTTTTGGTAGAAAATAAATTTTCTCTCCCAAAAACTCACCCAAACAGAATTAAATCTATAAAAATAAGTAATCAAATAGTTCAAAATAATTTCCCCATAATTTATTTCATAGAAATCAGTTTAGAAATCAAAAGAGAATAAAAACTTACGATTACGATCAAGAAATCGCAAAATGGAAAGGTGTTTTTCTTAATTTCGGTAGAGAGGGTTTGGGTGAAATTTCCACTAATACCCTTAATGAACTAGGTTAGGAGGATTTTGGTGTAATGGGCTTTTGGGTATGTGGGCTTTTTCTTTAAATTTTTGGCTGAATAAAATTTAAAATAAAAAGAATATTTTTCTTATTAATTCTGGAACATTTCCCTCAAAAATATATATTTTAAAATATTTTAAAACTACCTATAAAATTATTTTATGCTTAAAAATTGTCTAATGCATAAAAATTCATTTTATTTAAAATAAATTCTTTGATGCAAATGCATTTCATGTAAATCATTTATTTCACAATAGCAACACATATTATGCATATTAAAATTAATTTAATATGCCACATACTCATCATTCACTTAGATCACAAATTTTCACACAAGTACACACTTAACCTTAATAGTTCTAATTCAAGCAATTTATCACGAAAATTCCTAGGGTGGATGTGGGTTGTTACAACCTCGTGTGACCTGTAAGAGGACTTGGCTAGAAATGTTTGAAAAAGTCATATCTGTGATTCACCCCACGAAGGAGGAGACTCCTGACGAAAAGGAGGACCCTGAGGAGTGCTTAGATCCTGATTGGGTTTATAGTAAGATCCAAAAATTGGAGGATAACTATTCATACTTGAAGGAGGAAAACCGACATCTTAAAGTTATCATTCATGCATTAAGAGAGGATATGGAGCAACTCAGGTCAGGGATTATTGAGCATAGAGGAGATTACTTGCTAATGAGGTATGCATCTTCAGCTAATTGCCATCAAGATAGAGATCTTCTTTGCTACCGATGTGGCAGCAGTGGCCATATCACTCTTGATTGCTCTGAAGGTGGACACGAGAACTAGGTCGAGTAGATATGATGATCAATGTAACAGCATAGCACTTTATATGATATGAATGATTTTCCTTGATTGCCTAGTTACCTAGTATGAGATGATTTCTTTCATTATTATGATATGGTGTGATACTATGAGATATATGCTACTTAATTATGATATGTGATATGTGCAAAACTATGTGATATGCGATTCATACATGATATGTGCTTAGTGACGTGATATGGTAAATGCATGATAATGTGTGCTAGGATAAGGAGGGATTAAATGGGTTAGGATAGGGGATTAGTACTAAATTCCCTTATTATGATAGACAGAATGCCTCCCAAGAAGAAGGTTTGCACAACTGTCCAATTCGTTAGGGCTAATGATGATGTTATATCGGACATTGCATCGAATGCTGCCTCTGCACTTGTACGGTCAAGAGAAAGATCCAATTGAGATTAAAGATTGTTAGGTATAATTTTATGAGGTATGAAATGCTTACATATTACTATGGTTTGATATATGAATTATATAGAGTTATTAAATGATAATTGTGATTGGTGTCGTAGGAAGAGAAATGATAGTTAGTAATGATCAATAGGAGGATGAAATAAATTAGTTACATTATATATACATAAGTATACGGTATGAAATAAATGAAGTATATTAAGGAATTTGGGGTTTAGATACTATCATATACTAGAATAGCCAGAAAGGTAGGAATTTCTCTATCTAGAATAGCAAGAAAGGTAGCAATTTCTCTAGCACTCATGTAGATATCGAGTATAGTCAGAGGAGGAATATTTATCTAGTGTGACTTGAAAGAAAAGGTATCATTCCGATTAAAATTTTTAAGTGCAAGATGCTTGATTGATTCTGGTGCTACCCATTCTTTTATGTCACCTTGTTTTGCTAAGTACCTGGGTATAGATAAGGAATTGATGTGTGAACCTTTAGTAATATCAACTCTTAGGGGAAGTGATGGAAGTAAGGTAGGAGTATAAGGGTTGTGATGTAGATGTTAATGGACAAAAACTCTCGGTAGTATTGCTAGAATTAGATGTACTAGAATTTGATGTGATATTAGGGATAGACTGGTTGTATGAGCATGGAGCTCGTATTGACTGTAGAAGGAAACTTGTCGAGTTTTGAACTAGAGATGGGAAGGAGTTTGTATACCAAGGAGATAGGAATGAGAATCCTCTAAACTTGATATCGGCCTTAGGAGCGAGACGGATGTTAAGGAAAGGATGCCAAGCATACCTAGCCCATGTAATCGACATTGACAAGGAAGTTGCCATTTAAGATGAGAGCATTCCAGTGGTGGATGAGTTCATGGATGTCTTTCCAGAAGATTTACCTGGATTACCCCCTGATCGCGAGATCGAGTTCAACATTGAATTGCTACCTAGTACGCAACCTATATCGATACCGCCATATCGTATGGCACCAATGGAGTTGAAGGAGTTAAAGACACAATTGTATGATCTACTTAATAAGGGCTTCATTCGACCAAGTAGTTCACCATGGGGCACTTCAGTGTTGTTTATGAAGAAGAAAGATGGCTCATTTCGAATGTGCATTGACTATCGTCAGCTTAACAAAGTCACTGTAAAGAATAGATACCCATTGCCGAGGATCGATGATCTTTTTGATCAATTGCAAGGACCTGGTCACTTCTCTAAGATTGACTTAAGGTCTGGCTATCATCAACTAAAGATTTGAGGAGAAGATATCTGCAAGACTGCCTTCCGTACTAGATATGGACACTACGAGTTCACGGTTTTGCCATTCGTTTTGATAAATGCTCCTGCTGTTTTCATGGACTTGATGAATCGAGTATTCAAGCCATTCCTTGACAAATTCCTGATTGTATTCATTGATGACATCCTAATTTACTCAAAGAATAAAAAAGAACATGAAGAACATATGAGGATTGTGCTTCAAACGTACGTGATCACCAACTCTACGCTAAGTTATCCAAGTGTGAGTTTTGGATGGAGTCTGTCAACTTTCTTAGACATGTAGTAAGTAAGGAAGGGATTCAAGTGGATCCTAAGAAAATTGAAGTGGTAGCAAATTAGCCAAGGCCCACAACAGTTGCAGAAGTATGAAGTTTCTTGGGCACGGCGGGATATTATCGTAGATTCATACAGGACTTTTCTAAGATAGCAGCTCCATTGACCAAGTTGATGAGAAAGCAAGTTAAGTTCAATTAGGAAGAGTCCTGTGAAAAAAGTTTTCAGAAGCTCAAGGAGTGTTTGATATTGGCTCCAATTTTGATATTACCAGAAGGAAAAGAAGGGTTCACTATCTATTGTGATGCTTCAAGAGTAGGACTTGGGTGTGTTTTGACGAAAAATGGTAAAGTCATCGCCTATACATCATGACAACTAAAGAGACATGAAGTGAATTATCCTACTCACAATTTGCAATTAGCTGCACTGGTGTTCGCTCTAAAGATCTGGAGACATTACATGTATGGGACGAAGTGTGAGATCTACACGGATCATAATAGTCTTTAGTACATCTTGAGCCAAAGAGACCTCAAGTTGAGACAAAGGAGATGGATTGAACTGTCGAAGGATTATGATTGTCAGATTCTCTATCATCTCGGGAAGGCAAATGTAACGACAGATTCCTTGAGTCAAAAGTCAATGGGAAGCCTAGCTTATGTGGATGTGAGAAGGAGGCCTATCATGAAGGAACTAAAGGAATAGTTTAATCAAGGATTGAAACTGGAGATTGGAGGATCAAGAGTTTTATTGGCTCATTTTCAAGTAACGTCTAAGTTAATGGAAGAAATAAGGGATTCACAAGATAGGGACCCACACATGATGAAGTTAAAGGATGAGATGAGAGAAGGAAAGAACTCTGAGTTTAAAGTAGTCAATGGAATTTTAAAGTGCAAGAATAGAGTATGCGTGCCTGATGTGGATGGAATAAAAGAAAGGATATTGAAGGAGGCACATCAGACACCTTGCTGTGCTCATCCTGGAACTACCAAGATGTACCATGATGTGAAAGCTAACTATTGGTGGCCTAGTTTGAAGAAAGATGTGGCTAAGTTTGTAGCATCCTGCCTAACTTGCCAGCAAGTCAAGTATGAACATTAGCGACCCTTAAGATTGCTACAAGAGATTCGACTACTTGAATGAAGTGAGAACGCATCACTATGGACTTCGTTGTTGGCTTGCCTAGAACCTCCAAAGGACATGACTCTATATGGGTCATAGTGGATAGATTGACCAAGTCTGCTCTTTTTCTAGGAGTTAAGACCACATATTTTATAGCTCAGTATGCACAGTTATATATAGATGAGATCGTGAAACTACATGGAGTGCCAATTTCTATCATCTCAGATCGAGAAACTCAATTCACCTTAAGGTTCTGGCAAAAGTTGCAAGAAGCATTAGGAACACAACTAGATTTTAGTACGGCATTTCACCCTTAAATGGATGGCCAGCTTGAAAGAACAATTCAGACACTTAAGGATATGCTAAGGATGTGTGTCTTGGACTTTGGCAGTAGCTGGGATAAGTTTTTACCCTTGATTGAATTCACCTACAACAATAGCTATCATTCATCCATCGGTATGGCGCCATATGAAGCATTGCATGGGAGAAGATGTTGTTCTCCAATTAGTTGGATTGAACCTAGAGACAAGCATATAGAAATGCCTGAATTACTTAAGGAGATTACCGAGAAAGTACCATTAATTCAAGATTGGCTGAAGATGGCATTCAGTTGGTAAAAGAGTTATGCAGACCCTAAGTGAAAAGAAGTCCAATTCGCCAGGGAGATCACGTGTTCTTAAAGGTCTCTCCAATGAAAGGAGTTATGAGATTTGGCAAGAAAGGGAAATTATCACCTCATTTCATTGGTCCTTTCAAAATTTTAGATAAGGTTGGGGAGGTGTCTTATAGACTTGCCTTGCCTCCAACTTTGGCGCATGTGCACCCAGTGTTCCACATCTCAATGCTAAGGAAATATGTGTTAGACCCATCTCACATTATTTTACCTCCATACATTACGTTAGATTAACAATTATCCTATGAGGAGTCACCGATAGCTATAGTGGATCAACAAGTAAAGAAGGTAAGAAATAAGGAGATACCCATGATTAAGGTTCAGTGGCGAAATCATGGGATAGACGAGTGCACTTGGGAAGCAGAGGAGGAGATGCGACAGAAGCATCCTCAGCTTTTCAAGAGAAACTAGTTAAGGGTTTAAATTCAAGGATGAATTTCTTTTAAGGGGGAGAATGTAACAACCCACACCCACTCTAGGAATTTTCGTGACAAATTGCCTGATTTAGAACTCTTAAGGTTAAGTATGTGCTTGTGTGGAAATTTGTGATTTAAGTGGTAGATGAGTATGTGGCATATTAGATAAATTTTAATATGCATAAAATGAGTTGCTATTGTGAAATAAATAATTTACATGAAGTGCATTTGCATAAAAGAATTTATTTTAGAATAAAATGAATTTTTATGCATAAGACAATTTTTAAGCATAAAATAATTTTATGAGTGTTTTTAAAATATTTTAAAATAAATATTTTGGGGGAAATATTAAAAAAATAATAAGAAAAATATTCATTTTATGTTAATTCTATTCAGCCCAAAAATTTAAATAAAAGCCCAAATATCCAAAAGCCCATTGCACTAAAATCCTCCAAACCTAGTTCATTAAGGGTATTAGTGGAAATTTCACCCAAACCCTAATATATAATCTAAATTTCGGCCAGAATAGAGTTCTAGCAGCCATTCCCATATTTTCTCTGTATCTTTGGCAGAAAAATTCTCTCAAAATATTTCTCTCTACCAAAATTAAAAAAACACCTTTCCGTTCCGCGATTTCTTGATCGTAATCATAAGTTTTTCTTCTCTTTCGATTTCTAAATTGATTTCTATAAAATAAATTATGGGAAAATTATTTTGAACTAGTTAATTACTGATTTTTATAGATTTAATTCTGTTTGGGTGAGTTTTTGGGAGAGAAAATCTATTTTTTACCGAAAACACGATTCTTTCCGTGAGATTTCTCCAAAGGTGAATTTTATAACTTAAAATCACAATTTTTATTCATAAACATCACAAGGGGGAGATGATTTGTGTATTGCTATTTTCTAAACTGATTTTTGATTTGTTTTGATGGAAAATATTGGATTAGATAATATTTCTGCATATTTTTGTGATGACCGGAAAGTTTCAAAAAACAAAGGAGTTCAAGATTTTTGTGTTAGAACTTGGAAGTTGGAAAATTCTATTATTGAATGGACATATGGATGCCGATTTGTATGAGGAAGTACTCTAATATGATATTTGTTTTGTTTAGATGAAAAATAATAATTTGAATCATGTGTCTGTTTATCGCTAAAATGAACGAAAAGCGCGGAAAGCGCGAAAACTCATGATTTTTCACCTAAGCCTTTAAACTTGGAATTTTTTTGTATAAATCCTATCTATGGCTGCCAAATCATGTATGGATGTGTTACAAACTGATATTTGCTATGATTAAATGAAAAATAATAGTTTAAACAACCTGTTTGTATATTTCTGAAATGATCAAAAAATACCAAAAACAAGAAAACTCATGGTTTTGTGCTCTATAATTCAAAAGTTGAATTTTTATGTATAAACAACACCAAGTGTGGCTGATTCATATGGATTTAAATGCTAAAATGATTTTTGTTGTGTTTACATGAAAAATCTTGGTTCAAACCATGTTTTTACATATTTCTAAAATAGACGAAAAGTGTGAAAAGAAGAAGAATTTAGTTTTTACCCTGGTGATGCATTCAGCCTATATGAATCTTTTTGTCCTAATGTTTCTAATTTTTATGTGATGTGTTTTGATGATTATTGACATGTATGTATGTATAATAAATGATAAAATTGCATGTTAATTGAAGGTATGATCCTAGATAAGCCTAAATGCATTATGGTATACTTAAGGTATCTTAACCTTATATTGTGTTTAGAAAGCAAATGTGGTTGAGATATGTGGAACTAGATGTTATGATGACTTGATAATAAATACATGGTTTTGAGTTGATGAAGTGACAATTGAATAAAAAGGATCATAAGAGTTAAGCATGACACTTGAAAGGTTAATGGTTAAGTTGATGTGTATGGGAGTGTAAAGTGTATTAGGATGACTGTTAAAGTGCAATGACATTAAGGTAATAATATTATAATGACCTTAAAAAGGTATTAATGTGATTGGAATGTGATATCAAGAGAACCTACAAGGCCTAAGTATGCAAGACTTTCAAAGTCAACGTGTTATGTATAAGTGACGAGTACACCTATGTGTGGACTCTAAGTGTATGTGTATGCTATATGTGCATGGGGTAGTTATGGGATAGGAGCATCATGAGTAAATAAATACTAAGTGGTAAATCAAATATTATGTTAGAGTTTGAGGAGCTTTAGAAGGGCAAAGGGACTACGTTGCTAGGAGTAAAGGAACCCCAAGGTGAGTAAACACTATGTTCATGTTATAAGTGTGAGTAAACATCGTATTCTTCTTATAAGTGTGAGTAAACACTATGTTTATGTTACAAGCGCAAGTAACATTTTGTTATGTTACAAATATGTGATATATTATTATGTAAGCCTTTGTGATCTTTGAAACCCAAGTTCTTTTTATTCTAAATATTATTATATGATTTCTTTGACAAGCTTGGGTTGCCAAAGGACATTTAGTCCAAAACTATTTTGTTTATCCAATGAGAATTTCTTGTGGTTAACATCCTAACTTATATTCTTTCTAGAACTACACTATCATTGTATCTTTTGTTTGAAAGCTAAACCATTATTGTTATTGGAATACATGTTATTGTTGCCTTATGTGATATTGTTAATTGTGATTACCATTAGCTCTAGGTATAGTACTTTTAACCCTTTATGCAGAATCCTCGTGTCGATGCGGGTAATCATCGAAACCTGTGCACATGGTCTTAACTTGTTGGATAGGGGTAGTGTATCCACCTCAACTAGAAAGGAGCAGCTTTAGCCATAGAGCCTGATCAATTTCATGCCTTATAAGTGTTAGGAGTTGGAATTTGATATAAGGCCACCTCTCCTTAAAGTGTTCGAGTGATAGAGCAATAGCCTTCACTCTTTATAAGTGATAAGTGTGATTTTTGCAAACTTAACAAATTGAACCCTTGCTAAATTGCAACCTAATTCATGAACTATAAATCATGAACTATGTGTATAAGTTATGTGTTTCCTTTTCAAAGGAATATGTGATATGTATGTGCCATATCGTTTACTCATTGAGATCATCTATCTCACCCTTTTTTTTTTCCTTGTGTGGAACCCTTTTTTTTTTTCCTTGTGTGGTTCTAGGTGAGCAAATGTGAGGAGGCAAGGTGATGGCTCAAGCATTCTACTTTGCTTGGGGAATTCCTTGTCCAAGTTATCAATAATACTAATTTATGGAATCTTGTCATTAGATGCTCTGGGAATGTTGATTGATACTTATTGATATATATTATTTTCCTTATGGATTTTATGTGTAATGATTTATTTTAGACTTTCGCAATTTAAGGTATTCATCTAAATGTTTTAAACAAGTTATTGTAAGTGGTTTGGTGAGATCCTAGGCATGATTTGTTTATATGTAAGAGGGTTCTATGGGTGTGGGTGACCTTATGTCTCCCAATGTTCTAGGACCGTCATATCTCTAAGGTTGGGATGTGACAGTTAATACCTGAACCACTATAAAATCAATTGTGTTCATTCTCTTCTCCTATCTCCTTTATATCTAAATTTTTTAATTTCCCACCAATTCAACCCCCCTTCTTGGTGTATAAGGGCAAACAAGTGGTATTAGAGCATTGGTCTCATTCTTTAAACTTAATTATGTGAGAAAAGATCAAAATGGCGAATGAAGTGATGCATCATCTCAAGCCATACTTTGATGGTACCAAATATGTGTCTTAGAAGTATAGAATGGAGGTATATCTTGATAGTGATCTCATTGATGTATGGGATTGCATAATCAAAGAATCGAAACCTCTATCAGGAATAGTTGATGATGTTAAAGAATTTATTCATAAAGAAGAATGGGTGGATGCACAAAGAAAAGCCAATGGTAAAAATAAAAGATCCATTGCAATTCTTCTTAATGCACTCTCAAGAGAAGAATTTAGTAGAGTTCAACATTGTTCACGTGCGTTTAGCATTTGGAAAGCTTTACAAAACTACCATGAAGGAACTAAGTAAGTTAAGGCTAAAAAGATTCATTTGTACAGAACTAAATATGAGCTCTTCAATATGAAACCCAATGAAAGAGTCACTGACATGACAAATAGGCTTCTAGCCCTTGTCACCAATATGGAGAAATTAGGCAAAATATACACCTTGGAGGATATAAACCATAAGATTCTTAAAACTCTCCCAAAGAAAGACTATAGAGCTAGAATTGCTAGTATAGAGGAAGCTAATGAGGATCTTGGAAGGGTATCTACCGATGTCATCATTGGAAAACTCCTTACCAAAGAAATTTCTCTATTGATAGAGAAAGAAGAGAATCAAGAGAAGGAGAAAAAGAAATCCTTAGCTCTCAAATCCTCCCTCAAAAGCAAATAAGAATGTGAGAGCTTAAGTGATTTAGAGGAAAGTGAAGATGATGATGATGAAGAACTTACCATGCTCTCAAAAAAGGGTCAAGGACATCATCAAGAGAAGAAAGAAAGAAAAGAGGCCCTTTAGGAGATCATCATTAACTTACAACTCTAACTCAAGCAAGGAAAAGAAAAATGACATTACTTGTTATGAATGTGGCAAGCAAGGTCATATAAAATCGGAATGTCCCAACATCAAGAAGAAAAAGAAATGTGATAAGGAGAAGAAGAAGAAAGATTTCAAAGCAATATGGGATGATGACTCCTCAAGTGATGAAGAGGAGGAGGATGTTGCAAACTTATATTTCATGACCTTAGAGGCCTCATCAAATGAGGTAACCTTTAACTCTCAATCTTGTGATGATACGGATGATGATATGCATAATGATGATGAGGATGAGCTAATTAAAGCTATGAATTTAAAATGCAAAAAGTATAAATCAAAAATGAAATTTTTTAGAGAAAAGCATTCTAAGTTGGAGGAAAATTTTAAAGAATTAGAAAAACTTGTTTTAAGCTTGAAAACCTCCAATGTTAGTCTAAAAGGTTCATTGGAGGAAATGACTTCTAAAACATCCTCTTTTAATTCTTTATATAAAGAAAACAATGCCTTGAAAATTGAGGTTGAAGAATTAAGAAACTCAATCTCAAAATTTCACAAAGGGAAAGAAGCTTTGGATACACTAATTGTATCTCAAAGACCACCCTTAGTAAGGCATGGTCTTGGCTTTGATGGTTCATCAACTTCCATATCCTCCTACTATGTTCATAAAGGCTAGAACTCCTTAAACCTCTAGCATTAAGGTAATTAATAAGGTAGTTAAAACACACACTAAACCTCCAAGTCACAAAAGGACTCAAAAGATTACATTAGACTCAAGAGCTAAGCCTCAAAGAGTTAACCATGCATTTATGTATCAAAAAAAGGCATGCTCAAGGGCACTCATAATCACAACATAACACTTGTTCATGTTTGCATTCATGTCATAATATTGTGAAGAGACCAAAATTTTATAACAGTATGGGAAAATCCAAAAGGACTTTTAAGTCAAAACTCAAATGCCATTATTGTATGAAAGATGGTCATATAAATTTATTTTGTTATATAAAGAAGGCTCAACTCAAGCGTGAGGATTCTTCCAAGGCTAACCCCCAAGGACCCAAACATATTTGGGTACCTAAAACAAGATGATTAATCTTTTCTTGTAGGTGTGTCTCAAATCCACTACCAAGGAAAACAAATGGCATATAGATAGTGGATGTTCAAGACACATGATTAGAAATTCAAACCTCTTCACAAATTTGAAAGAAAAGAGAGGTGGGAACACACATTTGGTAATAATGCCAAAGGTAAGATTGTTGGCATTGGTACCATTAATAAGGAAAATCATTCTCTTATTGAAAATGTTCTTTTAGTTGATGGTTTAAAATTCAACTTGCTAAGTGTAAGCCAATTATGTGACAAATGTAATAAGGTCATCTTTGACTCTAAAGCATGCATTGTCACCACTTTAGCTAATGACAATGTAGTGTTTAAGGGTGAAAGGGAAGGCAATACCTACAAGATTAACTTTGATGATCTAGCTAATCAAGATGTCAAGTATTTCATGTCTATTAGTAATGAATCTTGGCTTTGGCATAGAAGGCTAAGACATGTAAGCATGGAGCTTTTTTATAGTCTTTGCAAGGATGAGCTTGTTGCAGGACTTCCAAAGATTAAATTCTTAAAGGATAAGACATGTGGACCTTGTCAAATGGGAAAGCAACACAAATCATCCTATAAATCAAAAAATACTGTAAGTACTTCTAAACCCCTTCAACTTATTCATATGGATTTGTTTAGACCTAGTAGAGTTGCTAGTTTAGGTGGAATGATGTATGCCTATGTGCTTGTTGATGATTACTCTAGATTTACTTAGGTTAGTTTCTTGACTCATAAGAGTGATGCTTTTGATGCATTTAAAAATTTTGCAAAAGGAGTTCAAAATGAAAAAGGCTATTTCATTTCCAAAATTAAAAGTGATCATAGGAAAGAATTTGAAAATGAATTTTTTAAAAATTTTTGCAATGAACAAGGAATTTCACATAATTTTTCTTCTCCTAGAACACCTCAACAAAATGGTGTTGTAGAAAGGAAAAGTAGAACTTTAATTAAAATGACTAGAACCATGCTTAATGAGTATGGTTTACCTACTTTTGGGCAGAAGCTGTTAATACTTCTTGCTACATTTCAAGTAGATTTTTAAAAGACCCATATTGAATAAAACTTTTTATGAGTTATGGAATGGAAGAAAGCCCAAGATTTCATATCTAAGAGTATTTTGTTGCAAGTGCTATATATTAAATACCAAGGATAATCTTAGAAATTTTGTCTCTAAAATCGATGAAGGCATTTTTCTAGGATATTCTACCACTAATAAAGCTTATAGAATCTTTAACAAAAAGACTATGGTAGTTGAAGAATCTATGAATGTTGTATTTGATGAATCTAGTAAACTTGATCTTAGGAAAGGTAGTGTCCTTGATGATCTTGTAGGTGAATTTGAAAAGCTTGGAATGGATCAAGATGAGACTCCAATGAAAGTTAAAGATCAAGTAGAAAACCAACAAATTCATGAGACTCAATCAAATGCAAAAGAGGAAGATGTTCAAGGACTTTCTAAGGAGTGGAGATGTTCCAAGAATCATCTTAAAGAGCAAATCATTAGTGATACATCTAAAAGTGTAAGTACTAGATCTCATTTTAAAGCCTTAGATAATATCTCATTTTAAAGCCTCAGATAATAATCTTGCATTTGTTTCTTAAATTGAGCTAAGGACTATTGATGAGGCTCTTAATGATGAGAGTTGGGTGATTGCTATACAAGAGGAACTCAACTAATATGAGAGAAACAAAGTTTGGGAACTTGTTCCTAGACCCAAAGATCATCCCATTATTAGATGTAAATGGGTTTATAGAAATAAGTTAGATGAGCATGGTTTCATCACTAGGAATAAGGCTAAATTGGTTGCCAAAGGATTCAACCAAGAGGAAGGCATTGATTATGATGAAACTTTTGCTCCAGTAGGAAGATTAGAGGCTATTAGAATTTTGCTTGCATATGCATGTCATGTAGATTTTAAACTTTTTCAAATGGATGTTAAAAGTGCTTTCTTAAATGGATTTATTGAGGAAGAAGTTTATGTTGAGCAACCTCCAAGTTTTAAACATCACGAACTTCCTAATCATGTTTTTAAATTAACCAAGGCCTTGTATGGTTTGAAATAAGCTCCTAGAGCTTGGTATGAAAGGCTAAGTACATTTCCTTTGAAAAATGATTTTGTTAAGGGCAAGGTTGATACAACACTTTTTGTAAAATGGCATAAAATTGATACTCTAATAGTTCAAATTTATGTTAATGATATTGTATTTGGTGCTACTAATGAACATCTTTATGTAGAATTTGCCAAGTGTATGATTAGGGAATTTGAGATGAGTATGATGGGTGAGCTCAAGTTCTTCCTAGGACTGCAAATTAAACAATGCAAAGATGGTATCTTCATCAACCAATCCACGTATATAAAGAAGCTTCCTAAGAAGTTTGGCATGGATGGTTGCAAAAGTAGCAAAACTCTAATGAGCACATCAACTAAGATTGACAAAGGTGAAAAGGGTAAGCCAATAGATAAAAAGAAATATAGAGGTATGATTGGTTCTCTTCTCTACCTTATGGCTTCTAGACCCAATATAATGTGTAGTGTTTGTCTATATGCACATTTTCAATCCTATCCTAAGGAATGTTATTTGCATGCCGTTAAAAGAATTTTAAAATATTTACAAGGCACATTGCATTTAAAGCTATGGTATCCTAAAAACTCATCTTTTACAATAATTGGATTTTCAAATGCAGATTATGGTGGTAGTTTACTTGATAGAAAAAACACTTCTAGAACTTGCCATTTTCTTGGTGAATGTTTAGTTTCATGGTTTAGCAATAAAGAAGTTTTGGTTGCCTTGTCCACCACTAAAGCAGAATATGTGGCAGCAGGTTGCTGTTGTATTCAAGTTCTTTGGATGAAACAACAACTTATGGACTATGGTCAAGTGATTGATCACATTCCTATCAAATGTGACAATATAAGTGCCATAAATCTTTCGAAAAATCCCATCCAACATTTGAGAAGTAAACATATAGATATTAGTCATTATTTTTTAAGAGATCATGTGAAAAACGACCATATTGTATTAGAATTTATTGATATAACTCACTAACTTGCTGATATTTTCACAAAACCCTTAAATGAAGAAAGATTAAATTTCATAAAAAGGGAAATTGGTATGCTTGATGGGAACTCATTACCTTAGATTTCCATAATTACATAAAGCTTTTCATAATACATCAAAATTTTATGCATTTTATGACATTCTTATTCATATTTTATTTTGATATTTAATATTGAATTGAGGTGACTCTTAATTCAATTAAAATTAAGTTTTTAACTTTGTGCAACGTTCTTGATTTTTTAGTTGCTTTATGGTTAACTTTTGGTATATTTGATTAAATTTGCTTGAATTTCTTCCTCATGATCAGTTGATATCTTAGTTTATAAAACATATTTGCTTTATTGTAGTTATTTTGATCTTGAGTTATAATGCCAATTGCATTTCATATATCTTTCCTCAAAAGTTTTAAAATTTTTTTGTTTTTTCAAAATTCATGATCGCTACAGATAAATTGTAGTCGCGACTTTCAAACTTATAGCCATTGCTGATCAGCCTTCAAAGTCTCACCTACAATTGCTGAATTGCAGACACGATTTTTGAATTTTTCAAAAATCGCATTTGTGACTAGGTAGTAGTGGTCGTAACTTAGTGACTAACAGCATTTAAAACTAGCCATTTTTCAATGTATAAATTTGATTTTAATTCAAATTTAGCCATTTTCTGATGGTTTTTAACCTTACTTTAGCCTATAAATACCCCATTATTTTAGTTTTACATATTCTCTAACACTCCAAACTATTTTCTAGCTAAAATTCTACTACTCTCCTCTCAACTTTTCTTTTAAATCTTTCTCATACTCCTACTCTTCTTCATAAATGGCCTCTAAAAGACCATATAGAAAAGGGAAAGAAATGCAATCCTTTCAACAACCCTCTCCTCTTGAACTCATAAGTGGAATTACTTAAGAAGAAAAAAAAAATTTCCTTAAGATCCAAGACAAAACTATCCTACCCACCAAAATACCAAGTCTTGTATGTCTCAAAACCTTAGGAATTGAGGATAGTATTATTGGCTACCTCAAGAATCTAGATTGGGGGAAATTTATTTTTGTTGATGATAACGGGTATGATGAATTGAATAGGGAATTTCTTGCCACTCTTGTTGTACACTAAAAGCTTCATCCTACCTGTGGCCACTATGCTATTAATTTTCAATTTTTTGGCAAACTTTATGAGCTTTCACTACAAGATCTTGCCAATATCTTTGGTCTTTAAACCAAAGGCATCTACTCCATAAATGATTTTACCCTTGAACTAAACCCTTTTTGGATAGAAATTTCCATTGAACCAAAATTCAATCTGAAATCCTCCTTTGCCAAACACATCAAAACACTTTCCATTTGGGTTCTATATAGAATTGTCACCCTCACAATAAATACTAGAGGAGATGGTAATGAAAAGGTTTCCCAAAGAGATTTTTTCTTCCTTTATGGTCTTGTGAAAGGAAAGAGCATTCAAACCGCTCGATTCCTTGTTGATCATTTCCTCCATCTCTCCTCCATCAAAAAAAGTACAATTTTACTTTCTTCCTACATCACAACCATAGCAAAACATGTTGGTGCTCTTACCCCACCCAAAAAAGCCATTCTCCAAAAACCAATTGAAAAATCCCTTATAGATTTCCAATACATGATCAATATAAAGGCATTAAGAGAAAAAGAAGGGCAATATGAATATATTTTTTGAGATGTTAGGATTCAAGAAAGAACTATAAAAAGATTAAGAGTTATGATTAGAGAATCTAGCCAAGTTAGGGAAGAAGAACATCAAGTTGCCCCCATTGTCCCTCCATCTCAACCTCAGAATGAAACAAATAGACTTCTTCAAAAAGTCTTGAGGAGACTATCTCTCTTAGACCATATTCACCAAGGTATCTTTGATATGCAAGGTCATATGGGTCTCCCTTATTGTAACCTCTAAGAATGGCAATTTAGTGAAGAAGAGGAAGAGTTACATAAGGAGGAAACTCAATAAGAAGAAAAGGAACCAAAAAATGGAGGAGATGAATCTTAAAATATTTTTTTGTATTTTTTTATGCATTTCTTTTGGCAATTTTAATATCAAGAAATTATTTGAATTCAATTATATATTTTCTTCAATTTACTCTTGTTTAGCTTTTATCTATTCATTTTCATTCTATTCGTTCCTTTTTGATATTGCCAAAGAGGGAGAAAATTTTATAAGAACTTAAATATAAAACAAATATGTTAAAAGTAAAATGGGAGAATATGTTAAAGGGGAGAAATATATATATAATATGTTTATGTTTATGTTTAAGGATTCAAAATTTTTTTGAAATATCTATTTTTAAATATGTTTATTTTGTATCAATTGAGGAGGAGTATTCTTAATTCAATTTAATTTTATGTTATTTTATTTTATATTTAAATTAAATTTGATTTTCAAAATCAAAAAGGGGGAGATTGTTGACCTAAGTTATTTCAAAACTTAGTTAGCTAAGTTATTTTAAAACTTAGTCAATCTCTATTTTGATATTGCCAATCAAATTGAAATCTATCTAATGTTTGTTTAAGTGTTGATTTTTGTAGATTATAACTTGTTTAATTGATTGGACTTGAAAGAAGATTGATATCTCCCTAAGCGTATTACTTAGCTTTTGAGTCGTGACCATTATGCCATAATAGCGACTGCAACTATATTATCACGATGAAGATCTTCAGAAGGCAATTAATTCAAAATTCATATAGAGTGAATCGCGACCTCCTTCGCAACTGCTACTATGGCTGCGATATTTAATTTGTGACCATGAAATAATTGTTGCGACCGTGACTTTCATACTAAATTCAAATGCTACAATGGATATATAAAGGAGCCATCTAACGAAAGCCATGTGTCACTAGCCATTCTAGAATTTGGTAATCACGATCGCAAAAATGCAGTCGTGACCATGAAATAGTGGTAGCGACTGCGACTTTAGTCAAACAATAGATTTGAAACAAGATTTTAAAGCTGTCATGAAATCATTGATTTCATACTATTTCTAATAGGAATTTGAAGAAGAAAATCATAGAAATACCTTCTTCAAACATCCTAACAAAGAAAAACAACATCTATTAAGAGCTAATTCTTTACAATTTCAAATTTCATATCTAAATCTCTTCTTGTTATTATTTGATTGTTGTAAGAGCATTGATTGCTTGAGTAAGGTTGAATGTTGGCCTTGAAAACACAAAGTATTAGGTTAAGAGTGAGCCATTAGAAAACTCTTGTATAGGTTTAAGTGTGAACCTAAGTGAAACACTTGTAAGGGCTGTGTGTGAGCCATTGAAACACATTGTCAGTTTGGAGTGAGCTTGAAATTCATTGTAAGTATTAATTAGTAATAGAATACCAAATTGAGGTTATGGAGTGGATGTAGGGTTCGTTAATACCCGAACCACTATAAAATCGATTGTGTTCATTCTCTTCTCCTATCTTTTTTATATCTAAAGTTTTTAATTTTCTACCAATTCAACCCCCCTTCTTAGTGCATAAAGGCAAACAAAGATGAAAGCCCCTATGTTTAAAAGAGAAGAAAAGGAGGATCCCTAAGAGTTTTTAGAGGAATTAGATAAGATAGCTCAGAGACTGTTATGCTCTAATGAAAAGCTAATTGAATTAGTGGGGCTACAACTCAAGAAGGATGCATTGGAATGGTTCTAAAGGGAGATTAAGGATCAGTTATATGAAGATGACCCTCTTACATGAGCTGAATTTTAGTAGAGATTAATGGATGAGTTCTTAGCCGAAGGAGAAAGGTAGAATCGTGTGTCACATCCCAACCTTAGAGATATGACGGTCCTAGAACATGAAGAGACATAAGATCACCCATGCCCATAGAATCCACTTACTCATAAACAAATCATCCTTAGGATCTTACCAACCCTCTTACAATAACCCATTTTAAACATTTAAATGAATATCTTAAATTGTGGAAGTCTAAAATAAATCATTAAATATAAAATCCATGAGGAAAATAATATATATCAATAAGCATTAATCAACATTCCTGGAGCATCTAATGACAAGACTTTATAAAATAGTATTATTGATAACTGGGCCAAGGAATTCCCCAAGCGAAGTAGGATGCTTGAACCATCACCTTGCCTCCTCACATTTGCTCACCTGGAACCACACAAGGAAAAAGGGGGTGAGATAGATGATCTCAATGAGTAAACAATAAGGCACATACATATCACATATTCCTTTGAAAAGGAAACACATAACTTATACACATAGTTCATGATTTATAGTTCATGAATCAAGTTGCAATTTAGTAAGGGTTCAATTTGGCAAGTTTGCAGAAATCACACTTATCACTTTTGATGAGTGAAGGCTATTGCTTTGTCACTCGAACACTTAAGGAGAGGTAGCCTTATACCAAATTCCAACTCCTATCATTTATAAGGCATGAAGCTGATCAGGCTCCACGGCTAGAACCGTCCCTTCTAGTTGAGGTGGATGCACTATACCTATCCAACGGGTTAAGACCATGTGCACAGGTTCTGATGATTACCCACATCGGCACGAGGATTCTGCATAAAGGGTAAAAGGTACCATAGCTAGAGCTAATGGTAATCACAATTAACAATATCACATAAGGCAATAATAACATGTATTCCAATAACAATAGTGGTTTAGTTTTCAAACAAAAGATACAATCATAGTGTAGTTCTAGAAAGAATATAAGTTAGGGTGTTAATCATAAGAAATTCTCATTGGATAAATAAAATAGTTTTGGACCAAATGTCCCTTGGCAACCCAAGCTTGTCAAAGAATTCATATAATAATATTTTAGAACAGAAAGAACTTGGGTTTCAAAGATCACAAAGGCTCATATAGCATGATTTCACATATTTGTAACATAACAAAATGTTACTTGCACTTGTAGAATGAATACAATATTTACTCACACTTGTAACATGAACATAGTGTTTACTCACATTTGAAGAATGAATACGATGTTTACACACCTTGGGGTTCCTTTGCTCCTAGTATACGTAGTCTCTTTGCACTTCTAAAGCTCCTCAAACTCTAACATAATATTTGATTTAATACTTAGTATTTATTAACTCATGATGCTCCTATCCCATAACTACCCCATGCACATATAGTATACATGTCACATCCCAACTTTGGAGACATGATGGTTCTAGAACATGGGGAGACATAAGGTCACCTACGTCTGTAGAACCCACTTATATTTATAAAAGTACTGCCTAGGATTGTACCAAAAACCTCTTACATTAACATAAATAAACCTTTTTTTTTTAAACCTTAAGTTGCAGAAGCGTAATTAAAATATACTTTAAACATAATCCATAAGGAAATAATATTTAGAATTCAATTGAAACCTTGAAGGATAACATTTCAAAATAAACATCCAAAAATGAATATTCTCAGAGTGTCTAAGGATAACTCTTCATGACATATTAAACTAATTTTCTTGGACAAGGAATTCCCCAAGCAAAGTAGGATTCTTGAGCCATCACCTTGCCTCCTCATAATGCTCACCTAGAACCACACAATGAAAAAGGGTGAGATAGATGATCTCAATGAGTAAACAATAGGGATTGTACAATAACACATATCCCTTAGAAAGGGCTCACAGCTTATAACTTATAACTCATGATTCAAAGTTTGTAGTTTAGAAAGGTTTGCAGAAATTACACTTATAACACATAGAGTGAAGGCCACTGCCATAATCACTCGAACACATAGAGTGAAGGTTATTGCCCTAATCACTCAAACACATAACATATAGAGTGAAGGCTATTGCCGTAATCACTCAAACACATAACACATAGAGTGAAGGCTATTGCTATAATCAATCCAACACATAGCCGATAGTTACTCACATCGTTACGAGGATTACATAGCTGATGATTACTTGCATCGGTATGAGTAGCACATACCCGATGATTACTCGCATCGGTACGAGGAGCACATAGCCGATGATTACTCGCATTGGTACAAGGATTTCTACATAAAAAAAAGGTTAAAGGTACCACAGCAAGAGCTAATGGTAATCATATATAACAATAACATTTAAGCTATCAAAAACAAGTATCCCAATAGCAATAGCAGTTTATTATTTTGAACAAAAGATATAAGAATAGTGTAGTTCCAGAAAGAATATAAGTTAGGGTGATAATCACAAGAAATTCTCATTGGATAAACAAAATAATTTTGGATCAAATGTCCTTTGGCAACCCAAGTTTTACAAAGAAATCACTTAATTAAATTTTTTGATAAAAGAAACTTGGGTTACAAAGATCGCAAATGCTTACATAATAATATATCACATTCTAATAACACAACATAATGTTGTTCACACTTATAACATAAACATGGCATTTACTCACATTGGAAGCAAGAATATAGAGTTCACTCACCTTAGGGTTCCTTTGCTTCTAGCATAGTAGTCCCTTAGACTTCTAAACCTCCTGAAACTCTAACATAATATTTAATTTAATACTTAGTATTTATTTACTCATGATGCTCCTATCCTATAACTATCCCATGCACATACAGCATACACATACACTTAGAGTTCACATATAGGTGTACTCCCTACTTGCACATAACACATTTGACTTTAAAAGTCTTGCATACTTAGGCCTTATAGTCTCACATGAAAACACATCAGAATCATGTCAATACCTTTCTAAGGTCATCACAATATTATTTCCTCAATATCCATTCACTTTTACAATCTTTTTAATATAGTTTACACTTCTATACATGTCACTTAACAATTAACCTTTCAAGTGTTATGCTTAACTCTTATGATCCTTTTTATACAATTGTCACTTCATCAACTTAAAACCATGTATTTATTATCAAGTCATCATAACATCTAGTTCCATATTTCTCAATTACATTTGCATTCTAATCACAATATAAGGTTAAGATACCTTAAGTATACCTAAGGATACCAAAATGCCTTTAAGCTTATCTAAGGTCATACCTTCAACTAACATGAAATTTTATCATTTACTATATATACATACATGTCAATAATCATCAAAATACATCACATAAAAGTTATAAACATTGGGACAAGAACATTAAGGTAGGTCGAATGCATCACCAAAGGAAGAATTAAATTTTCTTTCTTTTTGCACTTTCCGTCTATTTCAGAAATATGTAAAAATATGGTTTGAACCAAAATTTTTCATGTAAACAACAAAAATCATTTTAGAATTTTAACTCATATAAATCGGCCACACTTGGTGTTGTTCATACATAAAAATTCAACTTTTGAATTATAGAGTACAAAACCATGAGTTTTCTTATTTTCGGTATTTTTCGGTTATTTTAGAAATATGTAAACAAGTTGTTTAAACTATTATTTTTCATTCAATCATAGAAAATATTAGTTTAGAACATGTCCATATATGATTCAGCCGCCATAGATAGTAATTATGCAAGAAAATTCTAAGTTTCAAGGCTTAGGGTGAAAATCATGAGTTTTTGCACTTTCCGCTCATTACAGTAATATGCAAACACATGATTTAAATCATTGTTTCTCATCCAAACAGAACAAATGTTAGTTTACAATCCAATCATATACAAATCAGTAGCCACATGTTGAAATAACAATGGAATTTTCCAACTAGTAAGTTATAGCACAAAACCCTTGAATTCCTTTATTTTTTTAAACTTTCCGATCATCACAGAAATATTATTTGATCCAATATTTTTCATTCATACAAATCAAAAATTAGTTTAGAAAATAATAATGCACAAATCGCTCCCCTCTAGTGATATTTATGCATAAAAATTGTGATTTTAAGTTATAGAATTCACCTTTAGAGAAAACTTACAGAAAGATTTGTGTTTTCAGTAGAAATTAGATTTTCTCTCCCAAAAACTCACCCTAACAGACTTAAATCTACAAAAATCAGTAATCAACCAGGTCAAAATAATTTTTCCGTAATTTATTTCATAGAAATCAATTTAAAAATTGAAAGAGAAGAAAAACTTACGATTACGGTCAAGAAATCGCGAAATTGAAAGGTGTTTTCTTAATTTCGATTGAGAAAAATATTTTGAGAGAAATTTTCTACTGAGATATAGAAGAATGGAGTGATGGCTGCTGGAATGAGAGTGGTGGCTGAAATTTTCATTATATATTAGGGTTTGGGGTGCAATTTCCAAGTTTACCCCTAATAAGCTAAGTTAGGAGTGTTTTAGTGTAGTGGGCTTTTGGGTATTTGGGGCTTTTATTTAATTTAGGGGCTGATTATGGGTAATTAAAAATAATTTATTTTATTATTTTCATTAAAATTTTTCCAAGATATTTATTTAAAAATATTTTAAAAATACTCATAAAATTATTTTATGCTTAAAAATCGCCTTTTTACATGAAAATTTATTTTATGAAAAATAAATTATTTCATGATAATGCATTTTTTTCAAATCATTTATTTCACAATAATAATTCATATTAGGCATATTAAAATTAATTTAACATGCTCCAAACTCATAAATCACGTCACACATGAATTTTTATATAGTCACACAATTTGTCACAATAAGCCTAAATTCAAATAATTTGTCACTAAAACTCCTAGGGTAGATGTGGGTTGTTACATTCTCCCCCCTAAAAGAAATTCGTCCTCGAATTTTGAAATCTAATAGCACAACACAGTTTATTTAACTTCTCTGCCATGCTT
This sequence comes from Reutealis trisperma, assembly GCA_947687605.1. NCBI lineage: Eukaryota > Viridiplantae > Streptophyta > Magnoliopsida > Malpighiales > Euphorbiaceae > Reutealis > Reutealis trisperma. The sequence goes on from CANTUT010001230.1 coordinate 99,358, forward strand.
CTGCTGTACCACTCAAACCCAATATCTAACTACAATTAATTTATCAAACACAGTAAGGCACATACTCACAATCTATTAAAAAGAATCACATTGATAAACTTTCAACTTATGCTACACTTATGTTAATCTCTTGTTCAAACAAATCTTAAAACTAATCCTTAATAATTTTTTATCCCCTTAACCTCAAAAATAAAGTAATAGAACCTTTAATTTCATCTTCAATCAAATGTAATCCCAACATTTCTTTTCCTTATATCTCTATTATTATTAACATTTATACTAATACCTTAATCACCACTTCCATTCATTATTTATCATATTAGTCATACAAGAATCTAATAGATAGTGGCAAATTAATAACTCCAATTGATATTTGATAATTCCCATTCCCTACTAATAATTATTACTTCATCTATTATAACCTCGATAAATATTTTTGTATTTAATACCTTGCTAATATTGTAATTTCTACACTCCCATCATTTATCAATTAAAATATATTTAAACTTAATAAACATTCCTATATATATCATATCCAAATCGAACTTGCATCCTATTAATTTATAATCCCAAAGAAACTTCTTATTACTATTTCATACTTACTCCCTTTCAAAAAATATATACGTCATTATCACGACCTAATTACCTAATGCCTCATAATTTTTATACATTTAGCTAGTAATATCATCTCACTTTAGATTTTTTCCACTTACATCTTGCTATACTTCACATTCCTAATCATTTAACTTATCCATATTAAAATAATAAACCTTCCAATACCATTGATATTCAATGAAATCTCTATGCAACTCTTATATCACTCCAAATCTATGCCATTCTAGGTTATCTCAATAAAATTTTTTTCCATACTAAAGATCACTACCAAATTTTCTAGTAACCTTAATTGAACATTATTGTGTCTAACACTTTAAAACATTTCTCATTTGAGAATTCAAATTCCTTTCAAGTATATTCAAAACTATTAAATTTTCAAAACTGCATAAAATCATTTATAAGAACTAAAACATTTTCATCCTTGCATGTAACATGCAACTTTAATGCAATGCTTGATACGGTTCATGATGTATGATTTCATAAAGCAAAACTCAGTGCATATAGACAGACACACTGGATGCAAGTACATAATCTAATCAAATCTAGAACATTTTATCTTAAAATCATGTTATACCCTCATAGATCAAGTCCTTATAGATCATCAAATTTACAATTCATATGGCCTTAACATCTATCATCTTATAAAAGTTCAAATCCTTATACTCTAATTGCACCCTATATACTTAAACGAATCTCATCACTAAAGAATCTCCACTAGAATCATACTTATCCTTTTATCAACATTACAAGTCTGATAATACTTTTACTTTTATATCTCCCCCTCTTAAAAGAAATTCATCCTCAAATTTCAATACTTACTCATATATTCTTAAAAAAACTATAGATGCTTCTACCGAATCCCTTCCTCGGCGTCTAAGTATACTCATCCATTCCATGATTACGCTAGTAAACCTTAATCATAAATATCTGCTTGATACACCAATATCTCCCATCCTTAGCTCAAAATTTTGATTGCTTTCCTCTATAGTCAATATAAGAAGTTTTCATCCATCAATGTCTACCTCACAATCCTTAAACAATACCTTACTTCCTTCATTTCTCCCTAAAGGGGCAACACTACTAAGGGTTCATTAATTTATTCCTTATCTCTGCAGAGACTCCTAGCAAAATATGGAGACACAAATGAATTTGCAGCACCATAATCAATCAAGCATCTTGTACTAAAACTTCAAATGGGAATAATACCTTCTTATTTTTAAATCACACTAGATAAAAATTCTTCCTTCGACTATACTCGATATCTACATAAGTGATAGAGAAATATGTAGCTTTCTTATTATTCTTGTCTATAAGGTAGCATCTATGCCACAAATTCCTTAATGTACTTCACTTACTTCATACCGTATACTTATATGAAATGTAACTGATTCATTTTATTCTCCTACTAATCATTAAATATCCTTCCTCTTCTTTTGGCATCAATCAAAATTACCATTTAATAACTCTATTTAATTCATACATCAAACCATTGTAACATGTAGGCATTTCATACCTTACAACATTATACCTATCAATCATTAATCTAAATTGGATCAAAACTTAGTCAACTTCTCTTTCTAATGCACTTAACCCTACTATCAACTATCATATTTACCATGCATTTAACATAGGTATTCATCATACCATATCATATCACAAGGCACATGTCACATATCACATATCTCATAGCATAAATCATATAGCATCTGTCACATATCACATATCACATATCATAATCATGTAATATACATCTCATAGCATGAAGAATTGTCCTATTATGCAAAAGTGAATCATGCTATAGGCAAAAAGAATTAATCCATACTAAGTCACTGAGCAATCAATTAACATCATTCACATCGCAGGAGTCTTCTTTTTCTTGAGGTAGATCACAGGCATGGCTTTCTCAAACATCTTTCACCATGTCCTCTTGTATGCCACACGCGGTGCCCTAGATTGCGGTCCTTCAGCAGGGGTAATCTTCTTGGTCATCTAGTAAAGGAATCATAAGGCACACAAGCAAATAATAACAAAGAGTACTATAACTTATTAGGATTTGGTGGAACTATACTAGAGATAGACTGCAGATATGATAGGAAAATTCCTATGCTATAGTATTATACTTAGTCAAACCAATAAGCAGACAAGTCTAAACTAGACATTAAAAACTACAGCTCTGATACCACCTTTGTCACATCCTAACTTTGGAGACATGATGGTCCTAGAACAAGGGGAGACATAAGGTCACCCATGTCTGTAGAACCCACTTATACTTATACAAATACTGCCTAGGATCGTACCAAAAACCTCTTACATTAACTTAAATAAACCTTTTTTTTTTTTTTTGGAAAACCTTAAGTTGCAGAAGCATAATTAAAATATACTTTAATAATAATCCATAAGGAAATAATATTTAGAATTCAATTGACACTTTCAAGGACAACATTTCAAAATAAACATCCAAAAATGAATATTCCCGAAGTATCTAAGGAAAACTCTTCATGACATATTAAACTAATTTTCTTGGACAAGGAATTCCCCAAGCAAAGTTGGATGCTTGAGCCATCACCTTGCCTCCTCATAATGCTCACTTGGAACCACACAAGGAAAAAGGGTGAGATAGATGATCTCAATGAGTAAACAATAGGGATTGTACAATAACACATATCCCTTAGAAAGGGCTCATAGCTCATAACTTATAATTCATGATTCATAGTTTGTAGTTTAGAAAGGTTTGCAGAAATCGCACTTATAACACATAGAGTGAAGGCTACTGCCATAATCACTCGAACACATAGAGTGAAGGCTATTGCCCTAATCACTCAAACACATAACACATAGAGTGAAGGCTATTACCATAATCACTTGAACACATAACACATAGAGTGAAGGCTATTGCCATAATCACTCGAACACATAGCTGATAGTTACTCAAATCAGTACGAGGATCACATAGCCGATGATTACTCACATCGGTATAAGTAGCATATAGCCGATAATTACTCGCATTGATACGAGGAGCACATAGCTGATGATTACTCGCATCGATATAAGGATTTTTGCGTAAAAAAAAGGTTAAAGGTACCATAGCAAGAGCTAATGGTAATCATATATAACAATAACATTTAAGCCATCAATAACATGTATCCCAATAGCAATAGCAGTTTATTATTTTGAACAAAAGATATAAGAATAGTGTAGTTCTAGAAAGAATGTAAGTTAGGGTGATAATCACAAGAAATTCTCATTGGATAAACAAAATAGTTTTGGACCAAATGTCCTTTGGCAACTTAAGTTTTACAAAGAAATCACCTAATTAAATTTTTGGATAAAAGAAACTTGGGTTTCAAAGATCGCAAATGCTTACATAATAAGATATCACATTCTTATAACACAACATAATGTTGTTCGCACTTATAACATGAACATGGCGTTTACTCACACTAAAAGCAGGAATATAGAGTTTACTCACCTTAGGGTTCCTTTGCTCCTAGCATACGTAGTCCCTTGGACTTGTAAAGCTCCTCAAACTCTAACATAATATTTAATTTAATACTTATTATTTATTTACTCATGATGCTCCCATCCTATAACTATCCCATGCACATATAGCATACACATACACTTAGAGTTCACATATAGGTGTACTCGTCACTTGCACATAACACATTTGACTTTAAAAGTCTTGCATACTTAGGCCTTATAGGCTCACATGAAAACACATCACAATCATGTCAATACCTTTCTAAGGTCATCACAATATTATTTCCTTAATATCCATTAACTTTTACAATCGTCTTAATATAGTTTACACTTCTAAACATGTCACTTAACAATTAACCTTTCAAGTATCATGCTTAACTCTTATGATCCTTTTTATACAATTGTCACTTCATCAACTCAAAACCATGTATTTATTATCAAGTCATCATAACATCTAGTTCCATATTTCTCAATCACATTTGCATTCTAATCACAATATAAGGTTAAGATACCTTAAGTATACCTTAAGTATACCAAAATGCCTTTAAGCTTATCTAAGGTCATACCTTCAACTAACATGAAATTTTATAATTTTCTATATATACATACATGTTAATAATCATCAAAACACATCACATAAAAATTATAAACATTGGAACAAGAATATTAAGGTAGGCCGAATGCATCACCAAAGGAAGAATTAAATTCTCTTTCTTTTTGCACTTTCCGTCTATTTCAGAAATATGTAAAAACATGGTTTGAACCAAAATTTTTCATGTAAACACAATAAAAATCATTTTAGAATTTTATTCATATAAATCAGCCACACTTGGTGTTGTTCATACATAAAAATTCAACTTTTGAATTATAGAGTACAAAACTGTGAGTTTTCTTGTTTTTGGTATTTTTGGGTTATTTTAGAAATATATAAACAGGTTGTTTAAACTATTATTTTTCATTCAATCACAACAAATATCAGTTTAGAACATGTCCATACATGATTCGGCCACCATAGATAGTAATTATGCAAGAAAATTCTAAGTTTCAAGGCTTAGGGTGAAAATCATGAGTTTTCGCACTTTCCGCTCATTACAGTAATTTGCAAACACATGATTTAAATCATTGTTTCTCATCCAAACAGAACAAATATCAGTTTACAATCCAATCATATACAAATCGGCAACCACATGTTGAAATAACAATGGAATTTTCCAACTTCTAATTTCTAGCACAAAAACCTTGAATTCCTTTATTTTTCGAAACTTTTTGGTCATCACAGAAATATGTCGAAATATTATTTGATCCAATATTTTTCATTCAAACAAATCAAAAATCAATTTAGAAAATAATAGTGCACAAATTGCCCCCCTCTAGTGATATTTATGCGTAAAAATTATGATTTTAAGTTATAGAATTCACCTTTAGAGAAATCTTGCGGAAAGATTTGTGTTTTTAGTAGAAATTAGATTTTCTCTCCCAAAAACTCACCCAAACAGAATTAAATATGTAAAAATCAGTAATCAACTAGTTCAAAATAATTTTTCCATAATTTATTTCATAGAAATCAGTTGAGAAATTGAAAGAGAAGAAAAACTTATGATTACGGTCAAAAAATCACGAAACTAAAAGGTGTTTTCTTAATTTCGATTGAGAGAAATATTTTGAGAGAATTTTTCTGCTAAGATACAGAAAAATGGAGTGATGGCTGCTGGAATGAGAGTGCTGGCTGAAATTTTCATTATATATTAGGATTTGGGTTGCAATTTTCAAGTTTACCCCTAATAGGCTAGGTTAGGAGTATTTTAGTGTAGTGGGCTTTTGGGTATTTGGAGCTTCTATTTAATTTAGGGGCTGATTATGGGTAATTAAAAATAAAATATTTTTTTATTATTTTCATTAAAATTTCCCCAAAATATTTATTTAAAAATATTTTAAAAATACTCATAAAATTATTTTATACTTAAAAATCGCCTTTTTATATGAAAATTCATTTTATGAAAAATAAATTATTTCATGCTAATATATTTTATTCAAATCATTTATTTACAATAATAATTCATATTAAAATTAATTTAACATGCCCTAAACTCATAAATCACATCACACATGAATTTTAATATAGTCACACAATTTGTCATAATAAGCCTAAATTCAAATAATTTATCACTAAAACTCCTAGGGTAGATGTGGGTTGTTACAATACACATACACTTAGAGTCTACACATAGGTGTACTCACCACATGCACATAACAGGTTGACTTTGAAAGTGTTGCATACTTAGGCCTTGTAGGCTCTCTTGATATCTCATTACAATCACATTAATACCTTTTTAAGGTCATCACAATATTATTACTTCAATATCATTTCACTTTAACAATCATCTTAATACACTTTACACTTCCATACATGTCAACTTAACCATTAACCTTTCAAGTGTCATACTTAACTCTTATGATCCTTTTTATTCAATTGTCACTTCATCAACTCAAACCATGTATTTATTATCAAGTCATCATAACATCTAGTTCCATATTTCCCAATCATATTTGTATTCTAATCACAATATATGGTTAAGATACCTTAAGTATACCTTAAGTATACCAAAATGCATTTAAGCTTATCTAGGATCGTACCTTCAACTAACGTGCACTTTTATCATTTATTATACATATGTACATGTCAATAATCATCAAAACACATCACATAAAAATTATAAACATTGGGATAAAAAGATTCATGTAGGCCGAATGCATCACCAAGGTAAAAACCAAATTCTTCTTCTTTTTGCACTTTTTGTCTATTTCAGAAATATGTAAAAACATGGTTTGAACCAAGATTTTTCATGTAAATACAACAAAAATCATTTTAGAATTTAAATCCATATGAATCGGCCACACTTGGAGTTGTTTATACATAAAAATTCAATTTTTGAATTATAGAGCACAAAACCATGAGTTTTCGTGTTTTTGGTATTTTTCGGTCATTTTAGAAATATGTAAACAAGTTGTTTAAACTATTATTTTTCATTAAATCATAGCAAATATTTTTTTAGAACACATCCATACATGATTCAGAAGCTATAGATGGGATTTATACAAAAAAATTCCAAGTTTAAAGGCTTAGGTGAAAAATCATGAGTTTTCGCGCTTTTCGAGCTTGTCGTTCATTTCAGCAATAAACAGGCACATGATTGAAATCATTATTTTTCATCTAAACTAAACAAATATCATATTAGAGCACTTACTCATACAAATTGGTAGCCATATGTCCATTCAATAATAGAATTCTCTAACTTCTAGGTTCTAACACAAAAACCCTGAACTCCTTTGTTTTTTGAAACTTTTTGGTCATCACAGAAATATGCAGAAATATTATTTAATCTGACATTTTCCATCAAAACAAATCAAAAATTAGTTTAGAACACAACCATACATAAATTGTGCCCCCCCGTGGTGCCCCCCCCCCCCCCCCCCCCCGCCCCCTTTTATGATGTTTATGCATAAAAATTGTGATTTTAAGTTGTAGAATTCACCTTTGGAGAAATCTCGCGGAAAGAATCGTGTTTTCGGTAGAAAATAGATTTTCTCTCCCAAAAACTCACCCAAACAGAATTAAATATGTAAAAATCAATAATCAACTAGTTCAAAATAATTTTTCCATAATTTATTTCATAAAAATCAGTTTAGAAATTAAAAGAGAAGAAAAACTTACGATTACGGTCAAGAAATCGCGAAATAGAAAGGTGTTTTCTTAATTTCGGTAGAGAGAAATATTTTAAGAGGATTTTTCTGCCAAGATATAGAAAGAATAAGAGAATGACTATTGGAACCTTGGTCTGGCTGAAATTTAGAATATATATTAGGGTTGGGGTGAAATTTCCACTAATACCTTTAATGAACTAGGTTATGAGGATTTTTGTGTAGTGGGCTTTTGGATATTTGGGCTTTTATTTAAATTTTTGGGCTAAGTAAAATTAAAAATAAAAAAAATATTTTTCTTATTATTTTTGCAACATTTCCCGCAAAAATATTTATTCTAAAATATTTTAAAAATACTCATAAAATTATTTTATGCTTAAAAATTGTCTTATGCATGAAAATTCATTTAATTTAAAATAAATTCTTTTATGCAAATGCACTTCATGTAAATCATTTATTTCACAATAGCAACTCATTTTATGCATATTAAAATTAATTTAATATGCCACATACTCATCAATCACTTAGATCACTAATTTTTACACAAGCACACACTTAACCTTAATAGTTCTAAATCAAGCAATTTATCACGAAAATTCCTAGGGTGGGTGTGGGTTGTTACATTCTCCCCCCTTAAAAGAAATTCATCCTCAAATTTAAATCCTTACCTAGTTTCTCTTGAAAACCTGAGGATGCTTCTGTCGCATCTCTTCCTCTGCTTCCCAAGTGCACTCCTCTATCCCATGATTTCGCCACTGAACCTTAATCATGGGTATCTTCTTATTTCTTAGCTTCTTCACTTGTTGATCCACTATAGCTATTGGTGACTCCTCATAGGATAATTACTCATCTAACGTAATGTCTGGAGGTAAAAGAATGTGAGATGGATTTGACACATATTTCCTTAGCATTGAGATGTGGAACACTGGGTGCACATGTGTTAAAGTTGGAGGCAGGGCAAGGGTATAAGACACCTCTCCAGCCTTATATAAAATTTCAAAAGGACCAATGAAACAAGGTGATAATTTCCCTTTCTTGCTAAATCTCATAGCTCCTTTCATTAGAGAGACCTTTGAGAACATGTGATCTCCCACGGCGAATTGGACTTCTTTTCACTTAGGGTCAGTATAACTCTTTTGCCAACTGAACGCCGTCTTCAGCCGATCTTCAATTAATGGTACTTTCTCGAGAGCCTCCTTAAGCAATTCAGGCATTACTACATGCTTGTCTCCAGGTTCAATCCAACAAATTGGAGAACGACATCTTCTCCCATATAATGCTTTGTATGGTGCCATGCCAATGGATGAAAGATAGCTATTGTTGTAGGCAAATTCAATCAAGGGTAAATACTTATCCCAGCTACTGCCAAAGTGCAAGACACACATCCTTAGCATATTCTCGAGTGTCTAAATTATTTTTTTAGACTGGCCATCTGTTTGAACGTGAAATGCCATACTAAAATCTAGTTGTGTTCCTGATGCTTCTTGCAACTTCTGCTAGAACCTTAAGGTGAATTGAGTTCCTCGATCTGAGATGATAGAAATTGGCACTCCATGTAGTTTCACGATCTCATCTACATACAATTGTGCATACTGAGCTGCAGAATATGTGGTCTTAACTCCTAGAAAATGAGCAGACTTTGTCAATCTATCCACTATGACCCATATAGAGTCATGTACTTTGGAGGTTCTAGGCAAGCCAACAATGAAGTCCATAGTGATGCATTCCCACTTCCATTCAGGTAGTCGAATCTCTTGTAGCAATCTTGAGGGTTGCTAATGTTCATATTTGACTTGCTAGCAAGTTAGGTAGGATGCTACAAACTTAGCCACATCTTTCTTCAATCCAGGCCACCAATAGTTAGCTTTCATATCATGGTACATCTTGGTAGTTCCAAGATAAGCACAGTAAGGTGTTTGATGTGCCTCCTTTAATATCCTTTCTTTTAATCCATCCACATCAGGCATGCATACTCTATTCTTGCACTTTAAAATTCCATTGACCACTTCAAACTCAGAGTTCTTTCCTTCTCTTGTCTGATCCTTCAACTTCATCATGTGTGGGTCCCTATCTTGTCAATCCCTTATTTCTTCCATTAACCTAGGCCTTACTTGAAAATGAGCCAATAAAACTCTTGATCCTCCAATCTCTAGTTTCAATCCTTGATTAAACAATTCTTTTAGTTCCTTTACAATGGGCCTCTTTCTCACATCCACATAAGCTAGGCTTCCCATTGACTTTTAACTCAAGGCATCTGCCACTACATTCGCCTTCCCAAGATGATAGAGAATCTGATAGTCATAATCCTTCAACAGTTCAATCCATCTCCTTTGCCTCAAGTTGAGGTCTTTTTGGCTCAAGATGTACTGAAGACTCTTATGATCCGTGTAGATCTCACACTTCATCCCATACATATAATGTCTCCAGATCTTTAGAGCGAACACTACTATGGCTAATTCCAAATCTTGAGTAGGGTAATTCACTTCATGTCTCTTTAGTTATCATGATGCATAGGCGATGACTTTACCATTTTGCATTAAAACAAACCCAAGTCCTACTCTTGAAGCATCGCAATAGACAGTGAACCCTTCTTCTCCTTTTGGTATTGACAAAACTAGAGCTGATACCAAACACTCATTGAGCTTCTGAAAACTCTTTTCATATGACTCTTCCTAATTGAACTTAACTTGCTTTCTCGTCAACTTAGTCAATGGAGCTACTATCTTAGAAAAGTCCTGTGCGAATCTACGATAATATCCCGCTATGCCCAAGAAACTTCGTACTTCTGAAAATGTTATGGGCCTTGGCCAATTTGCTACCGCTTCAACTTTCTTAGGATCAACTTGAATTCCTTCCTTACTTACTACATGTCTAAGAAAGTTGACAGACTCCATCCAAACTCACATTTGGATAACTTAGCATAGAGTTGGTGATCACGTAACGTTTGAAGCACGATCCTCAAATGTTCTTTATGTTCTTCTTTATTCTTTTAGTAAATCAGGATGTTGTCAATGAATACGATCATGAATTTGTCAAGGAATAGCTTGAATACTCGATTCATCAAGTCCATAAAAGCAGCAGGAGTATTTGTCAAACCAAATGGCAAAACCATGAACTCGTAGTGTCCATATCTAGTACAGAACGCAGTCTTGCAGATATCTTCTCCTCGGATCTTTAGTTATGATAGCCAGACCTTAAGTCAATCTTGGAGAAGTGACTAGCTCTTTGTAATTGATCAAAAAGATCATCAATCCTCTGTAATGGGTATCTATTCTTCACAGTGACTTTGTTAAGCTAGCGATAGTCAATGCACATTCGGAATGAGCAATCTTTCTTCTTCACGAATAACACTGGAGCGCCCCATGGCGAACTACTTAGTCGAATGAAGCCCTTATTAAGTAGATCATGCAATTGCGTCTTTAACTCCTTCAGCTCCGTTGGTGCCATATGATATGGCAGTATCGATATCGGTTGCGTACTAGGTAGCAGTTCAATGTTGAACTCGATCTCACGATCAAGGGGTAATCCAGGTAAATCTTCTAGAGAGACATCCATAAACTCATCCACTACTGGAATATTCTCATCTCGAATGGTAGCTTCCTTATCAGTGTCGATTATATGGGCTAGGTATGCTTGGCATCCTTTCCTTAACATCCGTCTTGCTCCTAAGGCCTATATCAAATTCAGAGGATTCTCATTCCTATCTCCTTGGTATACAAACTCCTTCCCATCTCTAGTTTGAAACTTAACAAGTTTCTTTCTACAGTCGATACGAGCTCCATGCGCATACAATCAGTCCATCCCTAATATTACATCAAATTCTAGTACATCCAATTCTAGCAACACTACCGGAAGTGTTTGTCCATTAATGTCTACATCATAGCCCTTATACTCATACTTTACTTCCATCACTTCCCCTAAAGGAGTTGATATTACTAATGATTCACTCATCAATTCCTTATCTATACCAAGGTGACACAAAGGAATGGGTAACATAAGAATCAATTAAACATTTTGCACTAGAACTTTGGATGGGGATGATACCTATGATGGCTATGTGCGAATCGCGAGCCTCTTGCTGATTTAATGCGAAGACTCGACCCTTGCCCTTATTTTCTATCGTCGGTGCATTCCCAACCGCTAGTCTTTTGTCCTTGACTCCTTGTCCTTGCATTTGGAATGGTCTAAATTGTAGTTGCCCTATGGTCCTATTCCCTTGAATCTTCATTTGAAGGCAATCCTTTATGAAGTGCCCAATTTGTCCACATTTAAGGCAAGCACTAGTATCTCTCATGCAAATTCCAAGATGTTTCTTTCCACATTTGCTGCAAGTGGGAATTTCTTGCTTAGTTTGATTATTTCGTGGTCCAGATGATGAAAATTCCTTCTTTGGTTCTCCTGCCTTTCCATGCTATCCCTTATGACTTTTGTTCTTATGCCTTCCCTTCTGGTCTAGTTCAGCTCGTTCGGCTCTCTCTGCCTTGTATCTTTTCTCCATGATCTTGGCCTTGTCTACGAGCTTGGCTAAGCTTGGAAACTCTGTTGTTGCCAATGAATTGAATAGAGGTGTGATCAGTCCTCTAAAGAAATGATTGATGCAATTTGCTTTAATAGGAATGATGTTGATAGCGAATCGACTAAGTCGATTAAACTCCTTAGCATAATCTGACACGGACATTCCTAGCCTTTGCTTCAGTTGCTCGAACTATAATGCTCTATCTTGCCTTTCTCCTTCTAGCAATAACTGATCTATTACTTCTTGCTTAAACTTAGCCCATGTAGGTGCGTTTGCCCCATAAAGTTGTTCCTGAGTACTTCTTTTATACCAATACCAAGCTTCTTTCTTGAGTTGGAGTCCTACCAACTCGATCACTCAAGCATCTGAGCAAGATAAATGACGGACTAGCTTATCCATCTCATCTAAAAATTCATGAGGGTTATCTCCTTCCTCACCACAAAAGGTAGGCGGTTGCAACTTCTTAAACTTTGCTATGGTCATCCCTTCGTCAGGTAGCCGTTTCCTCTCTCTCTGAGCAGATGTCACTACCACAAGTGGTGTAACTCTATTCCTTTCTTGAGTTGGCGGTGCTTCTCGCCTTAGAGCTCGTAGCTCATCCAGTTCCTTGCTCAAGTCTCTCATTTCTTTGTGCATGGCGTGCACTTCTTGCAAAGATGCTTGCTCACTAAAGCCCATAGTCAGTGCCCTCGAGTTGGATCTTTCTCTTGATTGTATAGGTGCAGAGGCAGCATTTGATCTAGTATCCAATATAACATCATCATTAGCCCTAACGGATTGGGCAACTATGCGAACCTTCTTCTTAGGAGGCATTCTGTCTATCATAATAAGGGAATTTAGTACTAATCCCCTATCCTAACCTATTTAATCTCTCCTTATCCTAGCACACATTATCATGCATTTACCATATCAGATTACTAAGCACATATCATGTATGAATCGCATATCACATAGTTTTGCACATATTACATATTATAATCAAGTAGCATATATCTCATAATATCACACCATATCATAATAATGAAAGAACTCATCTCATACTAGGTAACTAAGCAATCAAGGAAAATCATTCATATCATATAAAGTGCTATATTGTTACGTCGATCATCATATCTACTCGACCTAGTTTTCATTTCCACCTCCAGAGCAATCAAAAGTGACATGGCCACTGCTGCCACATCAGTAGCAAAGAAGATCTCTATCTTGATGGCGATTAGTTGAAGATGTAGACCTCACTGGTGAGTAATCTCCTCTATGCTCAACAATCCCTGACCTAAGTTGCTTCATATCCTTTCTTAGTGCATGAATCACAACCTTAAGACGTCAGTTTTCCTCTTTCAACTATGAATAGTTATCCTCCAATTTTTGGATCTTACTATAAACCCAATCAAGATCTAAGCGCTCCTCAGGATCCTCCTCATCATCAAGTGTGTCCTTTTTTGTGGGGTGAATCATAAATATGACTTTCTTGAACATCTCTAGCCAAGTCCTTTTATAGGTCACACAGGGTGCTTTGGGTCGCGGTCCTCGGGCAAGCGTAATCTTCTTGGTCATCTTTTAGAAGAATCATAAGGCAAGTAAACAATAATAAGGATTACTAAAATCTATTAGGATTTCGTAGAACTATGCTAGCGATAGACTGCAAGTGACATGATAGGAAAATTCCTATGCTCCAGGATTTTACTTAAGCAACTCATATAAAACAAGCCTAAACTAGATTTTTAAAAACTACAGCTCTGATACCACCTTTGTCACATCCTGACCTTAGAGATATGATGGTCCTAGAACATGGGGAGACATAAGGTCACCCACGCCCATAGAGCCCATTTATACTTATACAAATACTGCCTAGGATCATACCAAAACCTCTTACATTAACTTAAATAAACCTTTTTTTTTTTAAAACCTTAAGTTGCAGAAGCATAATTAAACTATACTTTAAACATAATCCATAAGAAAATAATATTTAGAATTCAATTAAAACCTCGAAGGATAACATTTCAAAATAAACATCCAAAAATAAATATTCCCAGAGCGTCTAAGGATAACTCTTCATAACATATTAAACTAACTTTCTTGGACAAGGAATTCCCCAAGCGACGTAGGATGCTTGAGCCACCACCTTGCCTCCTCATAATGCTCACCTGGAACCACACAAGGAAAAAGGGTGAGATAGATGATCTCAATGAGTAAACAATAGGGATTGTACAATAACACATATCCCTTAGAAAGGGCTCATAGCTCATAACTTATAGCTCATGATTCATAGTTTGCAATTTAGAAAGGGTCGCAGAAATCACACTTATAACACATAGAGTGAAGGCTACTGCCATAATCACTTGAACACATAGCATCATTATGAGGATCACATAGCCGATGATTACTGGCATCGGTATGAGAATTTCTGCATAAAAAAGGTTAAAGGTACCATAGGAAGAGCTAACAGTAATCACATATAACAATAAAATTTAAGCCATCAATAACATGTATCCCAATAGCAATAGCAGTTTATTATTTTGAACAAAAGATATAAGAATAGTGTAGTTCCAGAAAGAATATAAGTTAGGGTGATAATCATGAGAACTTCTCATTGGATAAACAAAATAGTTTTGGACCAAATGTCCTTTGGCAACCCAAGTTTTACAAAGAAGTCACTTAATTACATTTTTGGATAAAAGGAACTTGGGTTTCAAAGATCGCAAAGGCTTACATAACAATATATCACATTCTTATAACACAACATAATGTTGTTCACACTTATAACATGAACATGACGTTTACTCGCACTTGTAGAATGAATACGATGTTTACTCACCTTGGGGTTCCTTTGCTCCTAGTATACGTAGTCCTTTTGCACTTCTAAAGCTCCTCAAACTCTAACATAATATTTGATTTAATACTTAGTATTTATTTACTCATGATGCTCCTATCTCATAATTACCCTATGCATATATAGCATACACATACACTTGAGTCCACACATAGGTGTACTCATCACTTGCACATAATACGTGGACTTTGAAAGTCTTGCATACTTAGGCCTTATAAGCTCTCTTCATATCACATTACAATCACATTAATACCTTTTTAAGGTCATCACAATATTATTACCTCAATATCATTTTACTTTAACAATCATCTTAATACACTTTACACTCCCATACATATCAACTTAACCATTAACCTTTCAAGGGTCATGCTTAACTCTTATGATCCTTCTTATTCAATTGTCACTTCATCAACTCAAAACCATGTATTTATTATCAAGTCATCATAACATCTAGTTCCATATTTCCTAATCATATTTGTATTCTAATCACAATATAGGGTTAAGATACCTTAAGTATTCCTTAAGTATACCATAATGCATTTAAGCTTATTTAGAATCATTCCTTCAACTAACATGCAATTTTATCATTTATTATACATACATATATGTCAATAATCATCAAAACACATCACATAAAATGTAAACATTGGGACAAAAAGATTCATATAGGCCGAATGCATCACCAAGGTAAAAACTAAATTCTTCTTCTTTTCGCACTTTCTGTCTATTTCAGAAATATGTAAAAACATGGTTTGAACTAAGATTTTTTATGTAAACACAACAAAAATCATTTTAAAATTTAAATCCATATGAGTCAGCCACACATGGTGTTGTTTATATATAAAAGTTCAGCTTTTGAATTATAGAGCATAAAACCATAAGTTTTCTTGTTTTTGGTATTTTTTGGTCATTTCAGAAATATGTAAATAGGTTGTTTAAACTATTATTTTTCATTCAATCATAGCAAATATCAGTTTAGAACACATCCATACATGATTCTGCAGCCATAGATAGGATTTATATAAAAAAATTTCAAGTTTAAAGGCTTAGGTGAAAAATCATGAGTTTTCGTGCTTTCCGCGCCTTTTGTTCATTTTAGCGATAAACAGACACATGATTCAATCATTATTTTTCATCTAAACAAAACAAATATCATATTAGAGAACTTTATCATACAAATTGGCGGTCATATGTCCATTCAATAATAGAATTTTCTAACTTCCAAGTTCTAACACAAAAACCTCAAACTCCTTTGTTTTTTAAAACTTTCCGGTCATCATAGAAATATGCTAAAATATTATTTAATCTAATATTTTCCATCAAAACAAATCAAAAATCAGTTTAGAAAACAACAATACACAAATCTCCCCTCCTTGTGATGTTTATGCATAAAAATTGTGATTTTAAGTTATAGAATTCACCTTTGGAGAAATCTCACGGAAAGAATCGTGTTTTCGGTAGAAAATAGATTTTCTCTCCCAAAAAATACCCAAATATAATTAAATCTATAAAAATCAGTAATCAACCAGTTTAAAATAGTTTTCCCATAATTTATTTCATAGAAATCAGTTTAGAAATTGAAAGAGAAGAAAACTTACAATTACGGTCAAGAAATCGCGAAATGAAAAGGTGTTTTCTTAATTTCGGTAGAGAGAAATATTTTGAGAGCATTTTTCTGCCAAGATACAGAAAAAATAAGGTGATGGCTACAGGAACTTTGGTCTGGCTGAATTTTAGATTATATATTAGGGTTTGGGTGAAATTTCCACTAATACCCTTAATGAACTAGGTTAGGAGGATTTTAGTGTAGTAGGCTTTTGGGTATTTGGGCTTTTATTTAAATTTTCAGGCTGAGTAAAATTAAAAATAAAAAGAATATTTTTCTTATTATTTTTGTAATATTTTCCCCAAAAATATTTATTTTAAAATATTTTTAAAATACTCATAAAATTATTTTATGCTTAAAAATTGTCTTATGCATGAAAATTCATTTTATTTAAAATAAATTCTTTTATGCAAAT
Source organism: Reutealis trisperma (assembly GCA_947687605.1). Taxonomy (NCBI): domain Eukaryota; kingdom Viridiplantae; phylum Streptophyta; class Magnoliopsida; order Malpighiales; family Euphorbiaceae; genus Reutealis; species Reutealis trisperma. Next base: position 116,519 of record CANTUT010001230.1, read on the forward strand.
GCACTTCATGTAAATCATTAATTTCACAATAGCAACTCATTTTATGCATATTAAAATTAATTTAATATGCCACATGCTCGTCAATCACTTAGATCACTAATTTTCACACAAGCACATACTTAACCTTAATAGTTCTAAATTAAGCAATTTATCACGAAAATTCCTAGGCTGGATGTGGGTTGTTACAATAACTCCCATTTCTCCACTTTTATCTTCGTATTTGAACAAGCACCACATGCAATCACCCATCTTTTTACGTATTTCTATTTAGGGCAGTAAAACATTTCTCCTATTTGTGCTTTGTTTTTTAAAAAAAAAAGGGGGAAAAATTGGGTGACACGGCTGACACCTCAGCTGTGCCTTCAGCCATGTGATAAGGAAATTAATTTTTTTTTCTAGTAGTAGCATCAAATGGCTGGGACCACGGCTGAGTCTCTAGCCATGTGATAAGGAAAATTCAATTTCAATTTGGCAGAAGCATCACATGGCTAGGACCACAGCTGAAGCCTTGGCCATGTGATGCACCTAAAGAGGCAGTATCATGGCCACAGGTGGAATCCCAGCCGTGGGGTCACCCATGGGCATGACAAATAAAAGAAAAAAAAATGCAGCACTCCACACTGGACATTTTCAATTTTCTTTCTTTCTCCTCCTCTTCCCTCACCTCTCCCACACTCAAATCACACACACCACCCCTTCTAAGCCAATTTTCACACTCAAGGAGGCAATCCTCAAGTAAGCTCAAGCACACACACACTCTCTCTCTTTAGATTCTTTACCACTGTTATGAGGCTTAAGAAATCATCCACAAAGGCAACCAAAGTGCCAACCAAATGGGCTAGAGGAAAAGGCAGTTCCCACAACCCCCCCACCAATGGTAGCCCCTATAGTTTCTTTCATTCCAAACCATGTGTGTGTCTAGCTTGTTGACCCAAAGTCTCGTGCTCACTTTGAGCAATTAGCCAGCAAAGACTTCAAGCCTACACAACAAATCGACTGGGGATTTATGCAACAGATTGGCATAGACAAAGAGCTCCGAGGATGGACATCATAGTTGGGTTGGAAGGATTTTTTGTGATATAGAGAGTTGACGTTGGAATTTTATTATTCCCTTCAAGTTGATTTGAAGGTGGCATTAATCCGAAAGAAGATGTTGTGGTTCAGGTTAGGCACCAAGCAGTTTGAGATGAGCGTCAACAATTTAGTAGAGGCAATGGGTTTATATGCAAAGGAGGAGCTACATAATGATGTCTATCATGAGACACCTATTGGCTTTCTAGATGATAATATCCCTAATCAGGTTTGGGACAAATTTGCTTCGGTGGGTAAGAGATTTGATGCCTCAGTCTCTAATCATCCCAGTTTACTTCCTTCAGTCTGCGAGTTCTTCATTTTCTTCTGATGAAGACCATTTTTGGCAGAAGGGACAGTGGAGGGGCTGTGACCAGATAAGAACTATTTTATTTGATGTGCATGCATGAGGATAAGAGGTGCAATATGGCTTATTCCCTCATGTGGTTTTTTGATGATCAGTGCAAGAGGGGCAAGTCCAGAGCATTGTTTGGAGGGATGTATATCACCAAGCTCGCTAGGGGCTTGGGTGTTTTTGGCAGCTTGCCTTTGATGCTAATAGATGGCATGCCTAAGCTGATTGGTTATGCCAAATTATTACGAATGGATAAGACAAAGAGCTTCATTCTAGCCTTTGCCCCTCTACCAGATCCAGTAGCTCCTGAGACCGCTTTAGTTCTTGCTACTGACCCCATGACTCAGCCTTCTGCTGTTGGTGGTACTTTTGCTGATGTCGGTACTTTTGCTGCTGGTGGTACTTTCGCTACTGTCGAGCCTTTTTCTTCATCAGTCGTACCTCCTTTCTTTGGCTCAACCTTATTTCAAGATTGGATGTCATATATGGGAGCAAATGATGCGGACTATAGGAAGCCCATTGAGTTTAAGAGACAAATATGCCGATTGGAGAAGACCATGATAAGTCTTCAGGTGTAGCAGAACAGACTTCGCACCAACCAGCATCATATCTTAACTATGTTGCAATGCTAGCAGGAAACACTTGAGTTCGAGGCACAGAACCGAGCATGGCTTCAGCAATTTGTGCTAAATTATTGGGGAACTCAAGGGTATGTGCCTCATACCCTTGCACTAGAGCCACAACAGAGATAGCCTCTAGTTTAGGTCGAGTTAGATGATGGCCAGGGGAGTGATGACTCTGATGATGCCATAGATGATTGATCTTTCCATTTTCTTTTTCTTTTTCTTTTATTCTTTTATACATTTTATGCTTTGGATTATTGTACTTATACTATTTAGGCTTATTTTTTTATTTTTATTTCTCTTTTTATGTTTTATTTTTATTTTTATTTTCTTTTTCTTTCTTAGCCTAATTTGGGTCTGTAGAATAAGTAATGACATGGCATGGACTATGGAATAGATTGACATGGAAATTTGATAACAAGGCAGTTTTTCTATATCTTTCTTCTACCTCTTATATGTTTTTCTTTATATTTATTTTCAAACACATTGGGGGCAATGTGTTATTTAAGTGTGGGGGAGGGATATTTATTTGTTTATTTATTTATTCTTTCTATCCTATTTTGTCTCAAGTGAGCTAAATTGTAATAATGGTATGAATTGGAGTGATTCCCTTTTTAGCTCATAATTGATGATTATTTTTCTTTATATATGACAATCTCTCATTGATGTTTGGCTTAATTGAATTGATCATTTGCTAAGGATTAAGTGTGGTAGTCATAATTAGGGAATTAAACTAATGAAATCTACCTTACTGGAGTTTGAAACCTTAGTTACATTTTTGAGCATATATTGATTCCTTTGTGACTTGAGTTAAGATTAGTAAGATACACTTAATATCTTAGGTTCCTTAACTATTTTTCTTGATAAAAAATAATAATAATAATAAAAAAAATATGATAAAAAAATTTTTGCATATGAAGCTTTGAAAATTTTTCCCAATTCTGCTAATTTTGACTCTTCTAACCTAAGGAGTTGAAATTATAAATAGTGCTAGTATCCATTTGGATTCCTGATTCTAGTTGAGTAACCGAGGGTCACAAATGTTTACCTTTGTGTCAAAAGGCTAGTATGATGATTCAAACTGAAAAAAAAAGTGCAATAAAGTTACATTTGAATGTTAAAGTCAATAGAAAAATCTAGTGAGTAATCAAGTGCTTAAGAGAAAATCCTTCATTTCTTACTTTTGTTTGGCTTTTGTTTCTTTGGAATTGTATGCTCAATCTTTTAACTCTTGAATTTAGACTTCAGGATTATGAGTTTTATCTTTGAGTCTGAGGTTCTTTGATTTCTAGATCCTTTAATTTGACTGCTACATTTGAGAATTAGTTTTTGATTATGAGATTCGAGCCTTACTTATTTGAGTATTGTTAATCTTAGTGTTTTCTTTTAGCTTTAAAGGGGTTGTCCATTTTCTAAACTATTATTGTAATTTAGTTTGCTTGAGGACAAGCAAAAACTCAAGTGTGGGGGAATTTCATAAATGTTGAAAACACTATATTTTGGCCCTCGTTCTTAATGTATTTTATGCCTCCAATTGAGTTTAATATATTTGTTTTAGTGTTGTCACAGTTCTTTTAGTTAATCCAATGTCAAAGGATGCCATTATTCAAAAGTGACTCAAGATGGTAAAAGATCCAAGCCAAAATATTGATTTTTGGAAGAATATGGGCTACCACAGGTTGAGCCACGACTGGGATTCTAGCCGTGCGATAAGAGCAAAGTAGCAAATTATCCAGTAGCCTCCCACGGGTGGAGGCACGGCTGAGGTCTCACCCGTGCGAAGTTACATTTTTTTTTTATTCTTCTGTTACTATAGCTGGAACCCCAGCCGTGGGTCCAGTGGTGTACATTAGAAATTTTAGAAATATAAAACCAGATATGACAGCATTTTAAGGGGAGTCGCCTAGAGATTAGAGAGAGAATAATAAGGGAAAGAAGACATTGAAGATCGCGGATCAAAGAATAGGATTTCTCTACACTTAATTCATGAATTGTTTGGGATTTCTTATTTCTTTAATTCTTTCCTTGTTTTCAATTTGTGATATGAACTAATCTTTCCAATTTGGGTATTAATGAACCTTAGAATCTTTTATATAGATTGAATTACTTTTTATTCAATTAAATCATTCCTTAAGTTGTTTTATCTTTATGATCATTATTGCTTAAATACTAATTGTTAATTGCATGCTTATTAATTAGGGATTGTTTTCATATAATTGACTAGAGATAGCTTTATGTGAATTGATCACTCATAGAGATTGAGGGTTGATTGGGGCACTAAAGATAAGCTTACAAGACTTTTTTGGTAGATAGTTTCTTGAATCTAAAGCATGACCTAATTGAGTTTGCTTGAGAAGAGATTCCTTGCATTTCTCTTGGGAAATAAGGATTTAATTACTTGAGAGAGATTTTTATCTAATTTAGTGAAATGCCAATTCAACTTATGGAATGAATTTAATTAATGTGTAGTTTATGATATACAATAAGGGGCTAGGGAGATTCAATACATGAATGGGCCTTTATCCCTAATTTCATCTCTTTTTTCCTTCTTATTATTTTACTTAAATTAGATTTTAGTTTATTTTGAATATAATTATAATCATTCTCATCAACACCAATTTGATTAACTAGACATTAGAAGACATTTGAGCTAGTATTTACCTAAAGTCTCTAGTGGAACGATAACTCACTCACTACTGTATTGCTTGCGCGATCCGTACACTTGTATAACACGTATTAAACTTCCTATCATATAAAAGTAAATCATTGTCATAGGTAATAAAAGAAATCAATCCATACTAAGTGGCCAAGTAGTCAAAAGGAATATCATTCATATCATATAAAGTCCTATACTGCTATGCCAATTGTTACCAACTACTCGCTCTAGCCCCCGTGTGTCCTTCACTAGGGTAGTTGTTAGGTAGCCTCTAAGGTTGGGTAAGCAAATGATCAATGGAAAAGCACTCAAGAGATATATGACTGCTACTGCCACATCAGTAGCAAAGGAGATCTCTATCTCTCTGGCGACCAATCAAAGACAAGGATCTCGATGGTGAGTAGTCTCTCCTCTACACGGTAATCCCAGCCCTAATATGCTTAATATCCTATCTCAAAGTATGCACTAGAGACCTCAGACATCAATTTTCCTTTGCCAGGTTCAAGCAGTCTTCTTCCAACTTCTAAATCTTGTTATGAACTCAATCAAAATCGACGCACTCCATGGGGTCCTTGTCATCAAGAGTCTTCTCTCTCTTAAGGTGGATCATAGGCACGGCCTTCTTGAACATCTTTAGCCAGGTCCTTCCGCATGACACATGAGGTGCTCTATATTGGGGTCCTCTAGCAGGGGTACTCTTCTTAGTCATCTAATAAAAGAATCATAAGACATACAAAACAATAACAAGGAGTACTATAGCTTATTAGGATTTCATGAAACTATACTAGCGATAGACTACAATTGACATGAAAGGATAATTCCTATGCTCTAAGATTATACTTAATCAACACAATAACTAGAAAAGTCTAAACTTGACTTAAAACTACAGCTTTGATACTAACTTTATCACATCCTAATTTTGGAGGTATGATAGTCCTAGAACATGGGGAGACATAAGATCACCCACACCTATAGAACCCACTCATGCAAATATAAAACTTTTGCATTAACTTAATTATCCAATAATAAGAAAAACTTTGACTAGTGGAAGCATAGTATTAAAATACTTTAAACATAATCCATATGAAAAGAACATTTAAGACTCCCAAATAAATTAGCACATAAATAATATTCCATAAATGAAACTCCCAAAGCATCTAAAATGACTCTTCAAATCACAGTATGCTAATAAACTTAGACAAGGAAATTCCCCAAGCTGAGTAGATTACTTAAGCCATCACTTTGTCTTCTCATAATTGTAACAACCCACACTCACCCTAGGAATTTTCGTGATAAATTGCTTGATTTAGAAACATTAAGGTTAAGTATGTGCTTGTGTGGAAATTTGTGATTTAAGTGATTGACGAGTATATGGCATATTAGATTAATTTTAATATGCATAATACGAGTTACTATTGTGAAATAAATGATTTACATGAAGTGCATTTGCATAAAAGAATTTATTTTAGAATAAAATGAATTTTCATGCATAAGACAATTTTTAAGCATAAAATAATTTTATGAGTATTTTTAAAATATTTTAAAATAAATATTTTGGGGGAAATGTTACAGAAATAATAAGAAAAATATTATTTTTATTTTAATTCCATTTAGCCTGAAAATTTAAATAAAAGCCCAAATACCCAAAAGCCCACTACACTAAAATCCTCCTAACCTAGTTCATTAAGGGTACTAGTGGAAATTTCACCCAAACGCTATATATAATCTAAATTTCAGCCAGAATAGAGTTCCAGTAGCCATCCCCATATTTTTTGGTACCTTGGCAGAAAAATTCTCTCAAAATATTTCTCTATATCAAAATTAAGAAAACACCTTTCCGTTTCGTGATTTCTTTACTGTAATCATAAGTTTTTCTTCTCTTTCGATTTCTAAACTGATTTCTATAAAATGAATTATGGGAAAATTATTTTGAACTAGTTGATTACTGGTTTTTATAGATTTAATTCTGTTTGGGTGAGTTTTTAGGAGAGAAAATCTATTTTCTACTGAAAACATGATTCTTTCCGCGAGATTTCTTCAAAGGTGAATTCTATAACTTAAAATCACAATTTTTACGCATAAACATCACAAAAGGGGGGGGGGGGGGGGGGGGGAGAGAGGGGGTTAGGAGATTTGTGTATTGTTGTTTTCTAAACTGATTTTTAATTTGTTTTGATGGAAAATATTGGATTAAATAATATTTTTGCATATTTTTGTGATGATCGGAAAGTTTCAAAAAAGAAAGGAGTTCAAGGTTTTTGTGTTAGAACTTGGAAGTTGGAAAATTCTATTATTGAATGGACATATGGCTGCCGATTTGTATGAGAAAGTGCTCTAATATGATATTTATTTTGTTTAGATGAAAAATAATGATTTGAACCATGTGTCTGTTTATCGCTGAAATGAACGAAAAGCGCGGAAAGCGCAAAAACTCATGATTTTTCACCTAAGCCTTTAAACTTGGAATTTTTTTGTATAAATCCTATCTATGGCTGTTGAATCATGTATGGATGTGTTCTAAACTGATATTTTCTATGATTGAATCAAAAATAATAGTTTAAACAACCTGTTTGCATATTTCTGAAATGATCAAAAAATACCGAAAATAAGAAAACTCATGGTTTTGTGCTCTATAATTCAAAAGTTGAATTTTTATGTATAAACAACACCAAGTGTGGCAATTTCATATGGATTTAAATTCTAAAATGATTTTTGTTGTGTTTACATGAAAAATCTTGGTTCAAACCATGTTTTTACATATTTCTGAAATAGACGGAAAGTACAAAAGGAGAAAGAATTTAGTTTTTACATTAGTGATGCATTCGGCCTATATGAATCCTTTTGTCCCAATGTTCATAATTTTTATGTGATGTGTTTTGAATATTATTGACATGTATGTATGTATAATAAATAATAAAATTGCATGTTAGTTGAAGGTATGATCCTAGATAAGCCTAAATACATTATGGTATACTTAAGGTATCTTAACCTTATATTGTGTTTACAATGCAAATGTGGTTGAGAATTATGGAACTAGATGTTATGATGACTTGATAATAAATGCATGGTTTTGAGTTGATGAAGTGACAATTGAATAAAAAGGATCATAAGAGTTAAGCATGACACTTGAAAGGTTAATGGTTAAGTTGATATGTGTGGGAGTGTAAAGTGTATTAAGATGACTGTTAAAGTGAAATGATATTGAGGTAATAATATTGTAATGACCTTAAAAAGGTATTAATGTGATTGTAATGTGATATCAAGAGAGCCTACAAGGCCTAAGTATGCAAGACTTTCAAAGTCAACATGTTATGTGTAAGTGATGAGTACACCAATGTGTGGACTCTAAGTGTATATGTATGCTATATGTGCATGGGGTAGTTATGGGATAGGAGCATCATGAGTAAATAAATACTAAGTGGTTAATCAAATATTATGTTAGAGTTTAAGGAGCTTTAGAAGGGTAAAGGGACTACGTTGCTAGGAGAAAAGGAACCCCAAGGTGAGTAAACATCATATTCATCCTATAAGTGTGAGTAAACACTATGTTTATGTTACTAATGCAAGTAACATTTTGTTATGTTACAAATATGTGATATATTATTATGTAAGCCTTTGTGATCTTTGAAACCCAAGTTCTTTCTATTCTAAATATTATTATATGATTTCTTTGACAAGCTTGGGTTGCCAAAGAACATTTGGTCCAAAACTATTTTGTTTATCCAATGAGAATTTCTTATGGTTAACACCCTAACTTATATTCTTTCTGGAACTACACTATCATTGTATCTTTTGTTTGAAAGCTAAACCACTATTGTTATTAGAATACATGTTATTATTGCCTTATGTGATATTGTTATTTGTGATTACCATTAGCTCTAGCTATGGTACTTTTAACCCTTTATGTAGAATCCTCATGCCGATGCGGGTAATCATCGAAACTTGTGCATGTGCTCTTAACCCGTTGGATAGGGGTAGTGTATCCACCTTAGCTAGAAAGGGGTGGTTCTAGCCATGGAGCCTGATTAGCTTCATGCCTAATAAGTGATAGGAGTTAGAATTTGGAATAAGGCCACCTCTCCTTAAAGTGTTCGAGTGATAAAGCAATAGCCTTCACTCTTTATAAGTGATAAGTGTGATTTCTGCAAACTTGCCAAATTGAACCCTTGCTAAATTGCAACTTGATTCATGAACTATAAATCATGAATTATGTGTATAAGTTATGTGTTTCATTTTCAAAGGAATATGTGATGTATATGTGCCTTATTGTTTACTCATTGAGATCATCTATCTCACCCTTTTTTTTCCTTGTGTGGTTCTAGGTGAGCAAATGTGAGGAGGCAAGGTGATGGCTCAAGAATTCTATTTCGCTTGGGGAATTCTTTGTCCAAGTTATCAATAATACTAATTTATGGAATCTTATCATTAGATGCTCCGGGAATGTTGATTGATACTTATTGATATATATTATTTTTATATGTAATGATTTATTTTAGACTTCTACAATTTAAGGTATTCATCTAAATGTTTTAAACAAGTTATTGGAAGAGGTTTGTTGAGATCCTAGGCATGATTTGTTTATATGTAAGAGGGTTTTACAGGCGTGCGTGATCTTATGTCTCCCCATGTTCTAGGACCGTCATATCTCTAAGGTTGGGATGTGACAAAGGTGGTATCAAAGCCGTAGTTTTTAAAAGTTTAGTTTAGGCTTGTTTTATATGATCGCTTAATTATAATCCTCGAGCATAGGAATTTTCCTGTCATGTCACTTGCAGTCTATCGCTAGCATAGTTCCATGAAATCCTAATAGATTTTAGTAATCCTTATTATTGTTTGCCTGCCTTACAATTCTTCTAACAGATGACTAAAAGGATTACACCTGCTCGAGGACCGCGACCCAGAGCACCCTGTGTAACCTATAAGAGGACTTGGCCAGAGATGTTAGAGAAAGTTATAATTATGATTCGCCCCAGGAAAGAGGAGACCCTTGACGAAGAGGAGGACCCTAAGGAGCGCTTAGATCTTGATTGGGTTTATAGTAAGATCCAAAAATTGGAGGATAACTATTCATACTTGAAGGAGGAAAACCAACATCTTAAGGTTATGATTCATGCACTGAGAGAGGATATGAAGCAACTCAGGTTAGGGATTGCTGAGCATAGAGGAGATTACTCGCCAGTGAGGTCTACATCTTCAACTAATCGCCATCGAGATAGAGATCTTCTTTGCTACTGATGTGGCAGTAGTGGCTATGTCGCTCTTGATTGCTTTAGAGGTGGATACGATAACTAGGTCGAGTAGATATGATAATAACGTAACGGCATAGCACTTTATATGATATGAATGATTTTCCTTTATTGCCTAGTTACCTAGTAGGAGATGAGTTCTTTCATTATTATGATATGGTGTGATACTATGAGATATATGCTACTTGATTATGATATGTGATATGTGCAAAACTATGTGATATGTGATTCATGCATGATATGTGCTTGGTGATGTGATATGGTAAATGCATGATAATGTGTGCTAGTATAAGGAGGGATTAAATGGGTTAGGATAGGGGATTAGTACTAAATTCCTTTATTATGGTAGATAGAATCCCTCCTAAGAAGAAGGTTCACACAGCTGCCCAATCTATTAGGGCAAATGATGATGTGATATCAGACACCGCATCGAATGCTACTTCTACACCTATACAGTCAAGAGAAAGATCCAAATCGAGGGCATTGACTATGGGCTCTAGTGAGTAAGCATCTTCGCAAGAAGTGCACGCCATGCACGAAGAAATGAGAGACTTGCGCAAGGAACTGGATGAGCTACGAGCTTAAAGGCGAGAAGCACTGCCAACTCAAGAAAGGAATAGAGTTACGCCACCTGCAGTAGTGACATCTACTCAGAGAGAGAGGAAACGGCTACCTGACGAAGGGATGACTGTAGTAAAGTTTACGAAGCTGCAACCGCCTACCTTTTGTGGTGAGGGAGGAGATGAACCTCATGAATTTTTAGATGAGATGGATAAGCTAGTCCGTCACTTATCTTGCTCAGATGCTCGAGTAATCGAGTAGGTAGGGCTCCAACTCAAGAAAGAAGTTTGGTATTGGTATGAGAGGAATAGTGAAGAATGACTTTACGAGGCAGACCCACCTACGTGGGCAGAGTTTAAGTAAGAAGTAATGGATCAGTTCTTGCCAGAAGGAGAAAGGCAAGAGAGAGCGTTGCAGTTCGAGCAACTGAAGCAAAGGCCAGGAATGTCTGTGTCAGATTATGCTAAGGAGTTTAATCGACTTAATCGATTTGTTGTCAACATTGTTCCTACTAAAGCAAGTTACATCAATCATTTCCTTAGAGGACTGATCATACCTCTATTCAATTCGTTGGCAGCAATAGAGTTTCCAACCTTAGCTAAGCTTATAGACAAGGCTAAGATCATGGAGAAAAGATACAAGGTGAAAAGAGCTAAACGAGGTAAACGAGATTAGAAGGGAAGGCATAAGAACAAAAGTCATAAGGGACAACATGGAAATGAAGGAGAACCAAAGAAGGAATTTTCATCATCTGGACCACAGAATAATCAAACTAAGCAAGAAATTCCCACTTGCATCAAATGTGGAAAGAAACATCCTAGAATTTGCCGGGGAGATACTGGTGCTTGCCTTAAGTATGGGCAAATGGGGCACTTCATAAAAGATTTCCCTCAAACAAGGAGTCAAGGGAATGGGACCACAGTATGACGATAATCTAGGCCATTCCAAATACAAGGACAAGGGGTCAAGGAAAAAGGGTAAGCTGTTGGGAATGCACAGACGACAGAGAATAAGAGCAAGGGTCATGTCTTTACTTTAAATCCGCAAAAGGCTCGCAATTCACACACAGCCATCACAGGTATCATTCCCATCCAAAGTTCTAGCACAAAATGTTTAATTGATTCTGGTGCTACCCATTCTCTTCTGTCACCTTGTTTTGCTAAGTACCTGGGTATAGATAAGGAATTGATGAATGAACCGTTAGTAATATCAACTCCTTTAGGGGAAGTGATGGAAGTAAGGTATGAATATAAGGGCTGTGATGTAGACATTAATGGACAAACACTTCCGGTAGTATTGCTAGAATTGGATGTATTAGAATTTGATGTGATATTAGGGATGGACTGATTGTATGAGCATGGAGCTCGTATTGACTGTAGAAAGAAACTTGTCGAGTTTTGAACTAGAGATGGAATGGAGTTTGTATACCAAGGAGATAGGAATGAGAATCCTCTGAACTTGATATCGGCCTTAGGAGCGAGACGGATGTTAAGGAAAGGATGCCAAGCATACCTAGCCTATGTGGATGTGAGAAAGAGGCCGATCATGAAGGAACTAAAGGAATTGTTTAATCAAGGACTGAAACTAGAGATTGGAGGATCAAGAGTTTTATTGGCTCATTTTCAAGTAAAGCCTAAGTTAATGGAAGAAATAAGGGATTCACAAGATAAGGACCCACACATGATGAAGTTAAAGGATGAGATGAGAGAAGGAAAGAACTCTGAGTTTGAAGTAGTCAACGAAATTTTAATGTGCAAGAATAGAGTATGCGTGCCTGATGTGGATGGATTAAAAGAAAGGATATTGAAGGAGGCACATCAGACACCTTATTATGCTCATCTTAGAATTACCAAGATGTACCATGATGTGAAAGCTAACTATTGGTGGCCTAGTTTGAAGAAAAATGTGGCTAAGTTCGTAGCATCCTGCCTAACTTGCCACCAAGTCAAGTATGAACATCAGCGACCCTCAAGATTGCTACAAGAGATTCGACTACCTGAATGGAAGTGGGAACGCATCACTATGGACTTCATTATTGGCTTGCCTAGAACCTCCAGAGGACATGACTCTATATGGGTCATAGTGGATAGATTGACAAAGTCTGCTCATTTTTTAGGAGTTAAGACCACATATTCTGCAGCTTAGTATGCGCAGTTGTATTTAGATGAGATCGTCAAACTACATAGAGTGCCAATTTCTATCATCTCAGATTGAGGAACTCAATTCACCTCAAGGTTCTGGCAGAAGTTGCAAGAAGTGTTAGGAACATAACTATATTTTAGCACAGTGTTTCACCCTCTGTAACAACCCACATCTACCCTAGGAGTTTTTGTGACAAATTGCTTGAATTTAGAGTTATTGTGACAAAATATTTGATTTTATGAAAATTCATGTGTGACATGATTTATATGTTTAGGGCATGTTAAATTAATTTTAATATGCCTAATATGAATTATTATTATGAAATAAATGATTTGAATAAAATGCATTAGCATGAAATAATTTATTTTTTGTAAAATAAATTTTCATGTAAAAAGGCGATTTTTAAGCATCAAATAATTTTATGAGTATTTTTAAAATATTTTTAAATAAATGTTTTGGGGGAAATTTTCATGAAAATAATAAGGAAAACATTTTATTTTTAATTACCTATAATCAGCCCTAAATTAATTAAAAAGCCTAAATACCCAAAAACCCACTACACTAAAACACTCCTAACCTAGCTCATTAAGGGCAAACTTGGAAATTGCACCCCAAACCCTAATATATAATGAAAATGTTGGCCAGCACTCTCATTCCAGCAGCCATCACTCCATTTTTCTATATCTTGGCAGAAAAATTCTCTCAAAATATTTCTCTCAACCGAAATTAAGAAAACACCTTTCCGTTTTGCGATTTCGTGACCGTAATCGTAAGTTTTTATTCTCTTTCGATTTCTAAACTGATTTCTATGAAATAAATTATGGAAAAATTATTTTGAACTATTTGATTACTGATTTCTATAGATTCAATTCTGTTTGAGTAAATTTTTGGGAGAGAAAATTTATTTTCTACTGAAAATACGATTCTTTCCGCAAGATTTCTCCAAAGGTGAATTCTATAACTTAAAATCACAATTTTATTGCATAACCATCATAAGGGAGGGGGGGGGGGGCAATTTGTGCATAGATATATTCTAAACTGATTTTGATATGTTTTGATGAAAAATATTGGATTAAATAATATTTCTGCATATTTCTGTGATGACCAAAAAGTTTCGAAAAACAAAGGAATTCAAGGTTTTCGTGTTAGGACTTGGAAATTGGAAAATTTTATTCTTTCATGAACATATGGCTGCCAATTTGTATGAATTGGTGTTCTAATATGATATTTGTTTTGTTTAGATGAAAAATAATGATTGAATCATGTGTCTGTTTATCGCTGAAATAAATGAAATGCGCAGAAAGTGCGGAAACTCATGATTTTTCACCTAAGCCTTTGAACTTGGAATTTTTTTTGTATAAACCCGACTTATGGCTGCCGATTCATGAAGGAATGTGTTCTAAACTGATATTTTCTATGATTGAATTAAAAATAATGGTTTAAACAACCTATTTACATATTTCTGAAATGACCGAAAAATACCGAAAATAAGAAAACTTATGGTTTTGAGCACTATAATGCAAAAGGTTGAATTTTTATATATTAATAACACCAATAGTGGCCGATTCCTATGAATCTATATTCTAAAATGATTTTTGTTATGTTTACATGAAAAATCTTTGTTCAAACCATGTTTTGACACATTTCTGAAATAGACGGGAAGCACGAAAAGAAGAAGAATTTGGTTTTTACCTTAATAAGGCATTCGGCCTACATGAGCAATTTTGTTCAAATGTTTATAAATTTTATATGATGTGTGTTGATGATTGTCAACATGTATATATGTACAATAAATGATAAAATTGCATGATAATTGAAGGTATGGTCCTAGATGAGCTTAAATGCATTATGGTATACTTAAGATATCTTAACCCTGTATTGTGATTAGAATACAAATGTGATTGAGGAATTTGGAACTAGATGTCATGATGACTTGATGATGAATATATGGTTATGAGTTAATGAAGTGAAAGGGATCATAAGAGTTAAGCATGATGTTTGAAGGATTAATTGTTAAGATGACATGTATGGAAGTGTAAAGTGAACTAAGATAATTGATAAGTGAATTGATATTGAGGTAATGATATTGTGATGACCTTAAAAAGGTATTGATATGATTGCAATGTGTTTTATGTGAGCCTATAAGGCCTAAGTATGCAAGACCATTAGTCAACGAGCTATGTGCAAGTGATGAGTACACCTATATGTGGACTCTAAGTGTATATGTATGCTATATGTACATGGGTAGTTATGGGATAGGAGCATCATGAGTAAATAAATACTAAGTATTGAATCAAATATTATGTTAGAGTTTGAGGAGCTTTAGAAGTGCAAAAGGGACTACGTGTACTAGGAGCAAAGGAACCCCAAGGTGAGTAAACATAATGTTTTTGTTACAAGAGTGAGTAAACATCGTATTCATTCTTCGAGTGTAAGTAAACACTATGTTCATGCTACAAGCGTGAGTAAACATCGTATTCATTTTTCAAATGTGAGTAAACACTATGTTCATATTATAAGTGCAAGTAACATTTTGTTATGTTACAAATATGTGATATCATGCTATGTGAGCCTTTATGATCTTTGAAACCCGAGTTCTTACTATTCTAAATATTATTATATGAATTCTTTGACAAGCTTGGGTTGCCAAGGGACATTTGGTCCAAAATTATTTTGTTTATCCAATGAGAACTTCTTATGATTAACACCCTAACTTATATTCTTTCTAGAACTACACTATCATCGTATCTTTTGTTTGAAAGCTAAACCACTATTGATATTGAAATACATGTTATTGTTGCCTTATGTGATATGTAAATTGTGATTACCATTAACTCTAGCTATAGTATCTTTTACCCTTTATGTAGCAATCCTCGTACCGAATCAAGTAATCATCGGCTATGTACTTCTGGTATCGATGCGAGTAATCATCGGCTATGTGCTCCTTGTACCAATGCGGGTAATCATCGGCTATGTGCTCTCGTACCGATGTGAGTAATCATCAGCTATGTGCTCCTTATACCGATGCGAGTAATCATCGGCTATGTGCTACTCGTACCGAAGTGAGTAATCATCGCCTATGTGATTCTCGTACCAATATGAGTAATTATCGGCTATATGTTCGAGTGATTATGGCAATAGCCTTCACTCTATGTGTTATGTGTTCGAGTGATTATGGTAATAGCCTTCACTCTATGTGTTCGAGTGATTATGGCAGTAGGCTTCACTCTATGTGTTATAAGTGTGATTTATGCAAACCTTTCTAAACTGCAAACTATGAATCATGAACTATAAGTTATGAGCTATAAGCCCTTTCTAAGTGATATGTGTTATTGTACAATTCCTATTGTTTACTCATTGAGATCATCTATCTCACCCCTTTTTCCTTGTGTGGTTCCAGGTGAGCAAATGTGAGGAGGTAAGATGATGGCTCAAGCATTCTACTTTGCTTGGGGAATTCCTTGTCTGAGTTATCAATAATACTATGTTTATGAAGTTTTATCTTTAGATGCTCCAGAAATGTTGATTGATACTTATCAAGATATATATTATTTTCCTTATGGATTTGATATGTAATGATTTATTTTAAGTCTTCCGCAATTTATGGTATTTATCTAAATGTTTTAAATGAGTTAATGAAAGAGTTTCAGTAAGATCCTAGGCATGATTGTTATATGTTAATGGGTTCTACAGGCGTGGGTGACCTTATGTCTCCCCATGTTCTAGGACCGTCGTATCTCTAAGGTTCGGATGTGACACCTCAAACGGATGGCCAGTCTGAAAGAATAATTCACACACTCGAGGATATGCTAATTATGTGTGTCTTGGACTTTGGCGGTAGCTGGGATAAGTATTTACCCTTGATTGAATTTGCCTACAACAATAGCTATCATTCATCCATCAGTATGGCGCCATACGAAGCATTGTATGGGAGAAGATGTCGTTCACTGATTTATTGGATTGAACCTGGAGACAAGCATGTAGAAATGCCCAAATTGCTTAAGGAGACTACCGAGAAAGTACTATTAATTCAAGATTGGCTGAAGACGGTGTTCAGTCGGCAAAAGAGTTATGCAGACCCTAAGCAAAAGGAAATCCAATTTACCATGGGAGATCACATGTTCTTAAAGGTCTCTCTAATGAAAGGAGTTATGAGATTTGGCAAGAAAGGGAAATTATCACCTCATTTCATTGGTCCTTTCAAAATTTTAGATAAGGTTGGAGAGGTATCTTATAGACTTGCCCTGCCTGCAACTTTGGCGCATGTACACCCAATGTTCCACATCTCAATACTAAGAAAATATGTGTCAGACCCATCTCACATTCTTTTATCTCCAGACATTACATTAGATGAACAACTATCCTATGAGGAGTCATCGATAGCTATAGTGGATCAACAAGTAAAGAAGCTAAGAAATAAGGAGATACCCATGATTAAGGTTCAGTGGCGAAATCATAGGATAGATGAGTGCATTTGGGAAGCAGAGGAAGAGATGCGACAGAAGCATCCTCAACTTTTCAAGAGAAACTAGGTAAGGTTTTAAATTCAAGGATTAATTTCTTTTAAGGGGGGAGAATGTAACAACCCACACCCATCCTATGAATTTTCGTGATAAATTGCTTAATTTAGAACTATTAAGGTTAAGTATGTGCTTGTGTGGAAATTTGTGATTTAAGTGATTGATGAGTATGTGGCATATTAGATTAATTTTAATATGCATAAAATGAGTTGCTATTATGAAATAAATGATTTACATGAAGTGCATTTGCATAAAAGAATTTATTTTAGAATAAAATGAATTTTCATGCATAAGATAATTTTTAAGCATAAAATAATTTTATGAGTATTTTTAAAATATTTTAAAATAAATATTTTGGGGGAAATGTTATAGGAATAATAAGAAAAATATTCTTTTTATTTTAATTCCATTCAGCCCAAAAATTTAAATAAAAACCCAAATACCCAAAAGCCCACTACACTAAAATCCTCCTAACTTAGTTCATTAAGGGTATTAGTGGAAATTTCACCCAAACCCTAATATATAATCTAAATTTCAGCCAGAATAGAGTTCCAGCAGCCATCCCCATATTTTTTGTATCTTGGCAGAAAAATTCTCTCAAAATATTTCTCTCTACCGAAATTAAGAAAACACCTTTCCGTTCCGCGATTTCTTGACCATAATCGTAAGTTTTTCTTCTCTTTCGATTTCTCAACTGATTTATATAAAATAAATTATGGGAAAATTATTTTGAACTAGTTGATTACTAATTTTTATAGATTTAATTCTTTTTGGGTGAGTTTTTAGGAGAGAAAATCTATTTTCTATCGAAAACACGATTCTTTCCGTGATATTTCTCCAAAGGTGAATTCTATAACTTAAAATCACAATTTTTATGCATAAACATCACAAGGAGGGGGAAATTTGTGTATTGTTGTTTTCTAAACTGATTTTTGATTTTTTTTTATGGTAAATATTGGATTAAATAATATTTCTGCATATTTATGTGATGACCGGAAAGTTTCAAAAAATAAAGGAGTTCAATGTTTTTGTGTTAGAACTTGGAAGTTGGAAAATTCTACATATGGCTGCCAATTTGTATGAGGAAGTGCTCTAATATGATATTTGTTTTGTTTAGATGAAAAATAATGATTTGAATCATGTGTCTGTTTATCGCTGAAATGAACGAAAAGTGCGAAAACTCATGATTTTTCACCTAAGCCTTTAAACTTGGAATTTTTTTGTATAAATCCTATCTATGGCTGCCGTATGGATGTGTTCTAAACTGATATTTTCTACAATTGAATAAAAAAAAATAGTTTAAACAACCTGTTTGCATATTTATGAAATGACCGGAAAATACCAAAACAAGAAAACTCATGGTTTTGTGCTCGATAATTCAAAAGTTGAATTTTTATGTATAAAGAACACCAAGTATGGCCAATTTGTATGGATTTAAATTCTAAAATGATTTTTGTTGTGTTTACATGAAAAATCTTGATTCAAACCATGTTTTTACATATTTCTGAAATAGACGGAAAGTACGAAAAGAGGGAGAATTTAGTTTTTACCTTGGTGATGCATTCAGCCTACATGAATCTTTTTGTCCCAATGTTTATAATTTTTATGTGATGTGTTTTGATGATTATTGACATGTATGTATGTATAATAAATGATAAAATTGCATGTTAGTTAAAGGTATGATCCTAGATAAGCCTAAATGCATTATGGTATACTTAAGGTATTTTAACCTTATATTATGTTTAGAATGCAAATGTGGTTGAGAAATATAGAACTAGATGTTATGGTGCCTTGATAATAAATACATGTTTTCGGTTGATGAAGTGACAATTGAATAAAAAGGATCATAAGAGTTAAGCATGACACTTGAAAGGTTAATGGTTAAGTTGACATGTATAGGAGTGTACGGTGTATTAAGATGATTATTAAAGTGAAATGATATTGAGGTAATAATATTGTAATGACCTTAAAAAGGTATTAATGTGATTGTAATGTGATATCAAGAGAGCCTACAAGGCCTAAGTATGCAAGACTTTCAAAGTCAACGTGTTATGTGCAAGTGACGAGTACACCTATGTGTGCACTCTAAGTGTATGTGTATGCTATATGTGCATGGGGTAGCTATGGGATAGGAGCATCATGAGTAAATAAATACTAAGTGTAAATCAAATATTATGTTAGAGTTTGAGGAGCTTTAGAAGGGCAAAGGGACTACATTGCTAGGAGCAAAGGAACCCCAAGGTGAGTAAACATCGTATTCATCCTACAAGTGTGAGTAAACACTATGTTTATATTACAAGTGCAAGTAACATTTTGTTATGTTACAAATATGTGATATATTGTTATGTAAGCCTTTATGATCTTTGAAACCCAATTTTTTTCTATTCTATATATTATTATATGATTTCTTTGACAAGCTTGGGTTGCCAAAGGACATTTGGTCTAAAACTATTTTGTTTATCTAATGAGAATTTCTTGTGGTTAACTCCCTAACTTATATTCTTTCTGGAACTACACTATCATTGTATCTTTTGTTTGAAAGCTGAACCACTATTGTTATTGGAATATATGTTATTATTGCCTTATGTGATATTATTAATTATGATTACCATTAGCTCTAGCTATGGTGCTTTTAACTCTTTATACAGAATCCTCGTTCCGATGCAGGTAATCATCGAAACCTGTGCACATGGTCTTAACCCATTGCATAGGGGTGATGTATCCACCTCAGCTAAAAAGGGGCAGTTCTAGTCGTGGAACCTGATTAGCTTTATGCCTTATAAGTGATAGGAGTTAGAATTTGGTATAAGGCCACCTCTCCTTAAAGTATTCGAGTGATAGAGTAATAGCCTTCACTCTTTATAAGTGATAAGTGTGATTTATGCAAACTTGCCAAATTGAACCCTTGCTAAATTGCAACCTGATTCATGAACTGTAAATCATGAACTATGTGTATAATTTATGTGTTTCCTTTTTAAAGGAATATGTGATATGTATGTGCCTTATCGTTTACTCATTGAGATCATCTATCTCACCCTTTTTTTCCTTATGTGGTTTCAGGTGAGCAAATGTGAGGAGGCAAGGTGATGGCTCAAGCATTCTACTTTGCTTGGGGAATTCCTTATCCACATTATTAATAATACTAATTTATGGAATCTTATCATTAGATGCTCTGGGAATGTTGATTGATACTTATTGATATATATTATTTTCCTTATGGATTTTATATGTAATGATTTATTTTAGACTTCCGCAATTTAAGGTATTCATCTAAATGTTTTAAACAAGTTATTGTAAGAGGTTTGGTGAGATCCTAGGCATAATTTGTTTATATGTAAGAGGGTTCTACGGGTGTGGGTGACCTTATGTCTCCCCATGTTCTAGGACCGTCATATCTCTAAGGTTGGGATGTGACAATAATGCACAATTAGAACCACACAAAGAAAAGGGATGAGATAGATGATCTGAGTGAGTAATATAGCTTATACAATAACACATATCCCGTAGAAAGGGCTTATAGCTTATAACTCGTGGTTCATGATTCATAATTCATGATTCATAGCTTATAATTTGCAATTCAACAAGGTTTGCAGAAATCACAAATAGCATATAGAGAGTAATGGCTATTACCACATTCACTCAACACAGATAGAGAAGAGGTGGCATCAAACCAAATTCCAAATCTTAACATGTAGAAAAGTGTGAAATTGATCAGGCTCCATGACTAAAACTGCCCCTTTAGCTGAGGTGGATACACTACCCCTATCCATCAAGTTAAGATATGTGTACAGGTTTTGATGATTACTAGCATTGGCATGAGGACTTTTGCATAAAAGGTTTTATAGGTACCATAGCTAGAGCTAATAGTAATCATTAATAATTTTGAAGGAATGCAATCATATGTAACACATTAACAATAGATGTTTAGCTTATCAAATAGAAGATAAATAATAGTGTGGTTCTATAAAGAATATAAGTTAGGGCAATAATCACAAAGGTTGCTTATTATCATTAGATAATCAACAATGCTTTTTAGACCAATTATCTTTTGGCAACCCAAGTTTAATAAGAAATCATATAGTCACATTTAAAAATAGGAAAGAACTTAGGTTTCAAGAATGTCAAAGGCTTACATATCATGATAGCTTTTACTTGTAATAATAACATAATGTTTACTCACCTTGTGGTTCCTTAGCTCCTAATTTGCTATAGCCATTGAACTTCTAATACTCCTTAAGCTCTAACATAACATTACAACTCAATACTTAGCATTTGCTTAACATCATGCTATCCTATCCCATAACTACCCCATGCACATATAACATTCATATGCACTTGGAGTTGCATTTAGAAGTGCACTCATCACTTGCACATAACATATTGACTTTTAAAGTCTTGCACACTTAGCCTTCGTAGGCTCACATCAAATCATGTTATAACTCATACTATGACTTTTCTAAAGTCAAACACAATATATCATGATCTTAATATCAATTCAATTTAATATTCAACTTAGTACACTTAACACTTTCCATATATATATCAACTTAACAAGTAACCTTAGAAGTATCATGCTTATCTCTTTTGACGAAATCATACAATCAATCTTATAGAATTCAAGATCATTAATTTGCTATTAACTCATCATAAAACCTATTTCACTTGCTACTTAATCATGTACACATATTGATCACAGCATGGTAGTTAGGGTTAGGAAACCCTAAGTAGGCTGAATTCCTCTAGTCTTTAATCAAGAGTCACTCCTTCAACTAACATGCAATTCAATCATTTATCATTCATGTATACATGTCAATGATCATTAAAATATATTATATAAAAATTATAGACATTTGGATCAAATTCCCAATGTGGGCCCAATGCACCTATAAAGAAAAGACATGAATTTTCTTACTTTTTGCACTTTCTGTTCATTACTGTAACATGAAAAAACATAGTTTAAAGCAATATTTTTCATGTAATCATAATTAAAATCATTTTAGAACACCAATATATATGAATCGGCAGCCTTTCATTGAGTATATGTATGAAAATTCTAATTTTAGATTCTAGGGTAAAAACATGGATTCTCTTACTTTCTGTACTTTCCGATCATTATTGTAATATACAAAAATATGATTTAAACCAATATTTTTCATGTGAACATAATAAAAATCATTTTAGAATAAACTATTGGTCAAATTGGCACTCCCTTGTAGAGTAAATGCATGAAAATTCCAATTTTAGGTATTTTGGGTGGAAAACATGGATTCTCTTTCTTTTTGTACTTTTTGAATATTACAGTAATATACAAAAATATGATTTAAATTGATATTTTTCATCTAAACACAATAATAATTAATTTAGAACACATCCATACATAATTTGGTCCCCCTTTTTGCATAATATATGCATGAAAATTCTAACTTTAAGTTCTAGGGTTCACATTTGGTGGTTGTGCAAAGAAAAAGTTGTATTTACAGTTGAAAATCGATTTCTCCTTCAAACAAAACACCTAGGCTCAATTTAACAATAAGAAAAATAGTAAATATATAGCCCCAAATAGATTTCCTATGGTAAGTTTCATAAAAATCAAATAATAGATTGAAAGGAAGGAAAAACTTACGAAAACGATCACAAAATCGCAAGGTTTGAAGGCACCTTGTGAATTTCGGTTAAGAGAATATTTTTGAGAGAATTTTTCTATAAAAATTTGATGGAAAATAGAATGGTGCCAGCCACAATAGGGCTGGCCAAAATTTAGGTTTTATTTTTAGGGTTTTGGGCAAAAATACAAGTTTGCCATTAATGAGCTAGGTTAGGAGTATTTTAGTGTTTTGAGCTTGGGTGAGTTAGGCCTTTAATCGAATTTCTGGGTTGATTATAAATAATTAAAAATAACATATTTTGCTTATTATTTTCATTGAAATTCCCTTCCAAAATATTTATTTAAAAATCGATTTGTGCATAAAAATTCACTTTATGTGCAATAAATCATTTTATGCTTATGCACTTCATATAAATAACTTATTTCACAATAATAATTCATATTGTGTATATTAGAAATAATCTAACATGCCACGTACTCATCAATCACATAACATATAAATTTTAATAAAAGCATACATTTTGCCATAATAACTTTAAATTCAAGTAAGTTGTAATGAAACTTCTAGGGTAGGTGTAGGGTTGTTATAATATAAATCACTTATTTCACAATAATAATTCATATTATGCATATTAGAACTAATCTAACATGCCATATACTCATTAATCACATAACAAATGAATTTTCATAAAAGCACACATTTTGTCATAATAGCTCTAAATTCAAGTAAGTTGTCATGAAACTCCTAGGGTAGGTATGGGTTATTACAGTAGCCCTTACACTTCTAATAATCTCCAAGCTCTAAAATAACATTACACTTCTAACAATCCTTAAGCTCTAACATAACATTATAATTCAATACTTACCATTGGCTTAACATCATGCTATGTTACTCCATAATTACCCCATGCACATATATCATTCACATGTACTTAGAGTTGAACTTAGAAGTGCACTCATCACTTGTACATAACATATTAACTTTTAAGTCTTGCACGCTTTGCCTTCTTAGGCTCATATGAATTCATATAATAGTTCATATCAACACTTTTCTAAAGCCAAACATCACAAATCATAATCTTAATATCAATTTAATTTAACTTCCAACATAGTACACTTAATACTTTCCATACATATCAACTTAACAGGCAACCCTAAAAGAGTCATGCTTGTCTCTTTTGGACCGAATCATACAATCAATCCCATAGGCAAATTAGGATCATTAATTCACAATTAACATGTCATAAAACCCAATTCATATGCCACTTAACCATGTACAAATATTAGCCAAACATGTCATTTAGGGTTTTGGAAATGCTAGGCATAGCGTAAGCCACTTTACGAGTTTCATAGAGTTTCTCCTTCAATCATCATGCGATTAAATCATGTACTATTCATATATGCATATCAACAATCACTAAAATGAATCTTACAAAAATTATAGGCCTTGGGATCAAAATCCCAACCTTGGGTGAGCCATCATAACCATCAGAAACTATGGGCTTTTCTTGCTTTTCATACTTTTTGATCATTATAGTAATATGTAAACGCATGATTTAAACCAATTTTTTTCATGCAAACATAACAAAAATTAGTTTAGCATAGGAAAACAAGCAAGTTACAACACCCCCCCCCCAAATGCACATATGCATGAAAATTCAAACTTTTAGGTTTTAGGGTTCACCTTTGATGGATTTGAGAAGAAAGAGATATGTTCACAGTTGAAAATTAGTTTCTCCCTTCAAGAACAAGCCTAGGCTAGATATAATAAAGAGAAAATCAAAAAATATATAGGCCCATATGGAATACTCATGATTATATTCATAAAATTAATTCATAGAATTCAAAAATTTACTTAAAAGAAAAGGAAAACTTACAAAAAAGATCACAAAATCACGAAGTTTAGAGGCACCTTGTGAATTTCGGCAAAGAGAGGATTTTTGAGAGAAAATTTATATAAATTCTAATGAGAAACATAATAGAGGCTGCCAATTACAAGGGGAGGCTGAATATTTGCTTAGGTTTTAGGGTTTTAGTGCAAAATTTCAATATTGCCATTAATGAGCTAGGTTAGAGTGCTTAGGTGTCTTGGGCTTTTGGTAAATTAGATTTTTAATCCAATTTATGGGCTGATTAAAATGTATTAAAAATAAAATATTTTGCTTCTTATTTTCATTAAAATTTCCCAAAAAAATATTTAATTTAAAATATTTTAAAAATGCTCATAAAATTATTTTATGTGTAAAAATTTACTTTTTGTATGAAAATTCACTTTATATGCATTAAATTAATTAATGTGTATGCACTTCACATAAATCACCTATTTCATGTTCATAATTCATATTATACATATCAAAACTAGCCTAGCATGCCACTTGCTCATAACTCATATTGCACATGGAATTTCATGAAAGCACATACTTTGTCACAATAGCTCTAAAGTCAAACAATTTATCACGAAACTCCTAGCAAGGGTATGGGTTGTTATAATTACAAAATGCAACCATTTCATAAATAGAAAATTTAGCTTGAGTAGAAATTGAAAACAATCTTTAATATTTGTCACTCAAGCATAAGGAACTTGTCCAAGGATGTTTCCAAAACTTAATAGAACTCTTATCTCTTACCTAGAAATGAATGTTGTTGGAAAAAAAATATAGAGAGATGAGGAATCTTTAAGCACACTAGAGATACCATTCCAAATGTGGGATCCTTTGGAATCAATCTTAATAAGAGAAAAATCATCCATTCTATATTTCTCTTTCACAACCATTTTCCAAAGAGAAGCAGATTTGTCACATATTCTCCATATCCACTTGAAAAGCAGAGTCTCATTTTTATCCAAAATGGTGCCTACTCCTAAATCAACTAATGATTTATCTTTTTGGATGACATTCAATTTAAACTATGAATTTTTTTCTTATCTTCCCCACCATTCCATAAAAAAGATCCTTGAATTTTAAAAAGATCTTTCGCAATACCCTTTGGAATCTTGAACAATGAAAGATAATAAATTGGAAGATTATTGAAAATAGATTTAATAAGTGTCAAGTGGCCAGCCATAGAAAGGTGTATCAACATAACATACTTTAACATTATGCCTTAAGATACCATGGAGCTCTAGAGTGTTTGTCATCAAATTGACACAAGCATGACAATATATTATTTTAGCAAGTCCCAAGTGAAGAAGCATGGCTCGGAGTTTACCTTGCTAATGGATCACCTCAACCTAGAAAATCATAAACAACTACGAGATGAGACAAGCTTAGTGAGTATAAAATAGTATAACATAATATGCAAGTAATATAAGAGGTTATCATTTAGGTTAATTCAAGATAACAATGAAGTGATGTTAATCAAAATTGGCCATATTGAACTTGAGAAGGCATTTTAGCATAAATAATAATGTCTTGGAAATGAAAAGCTTCCTATACATAGATATTAGAGTGGTGATCTAAGCCTTGCTTACTCTTATACATCACATTACGCAAAACTGATCAGGTCTTGCGGTTAGGCGTTCCCCCTTAACAGAGGTCGGGTACTCTCGCCCTACCCATAGGCTTATACCAAGTGCATAAGGTTTGATGTCTTTCCTCACATTAGAGAGAATTTTTCCTTAGTCATTGGTATTCATGAAGGCATATTCAAAATCTATATCAAGTATTCAATAGCAAGTAGTTGGCATATCAATCATTGAGCACAAAATGGCATCAATGTAAGAGGCTTATTATGTTCAAATTATCAAAATAAAGAGAATGTTGAGTTCAAAGGCTCACAATTCATGGGCAACACATATTCAACATCCCTTTTTGTCATGTATCAAAAGATAGAATTTCAATGAATAGTTGCAAACAATATGGCACAATTACATTATATTATTAAGTACTCACCTTAACTCCTTTGCTCCTAATGATTATTTATTCTTGGCTAGTTTAATATCCCTCACGATCTTGAGCAATTTCTTTACCCTTGCCTTAAAGTTCTACACTTATCACATTTCAATTACATAACAATTAGTAACCAAATAGTGTTACTAATCATATCCTTTACTTATTCATTATTTTAACTTACAATAGAAATGTATCAATTGTATCATGCACATACCCATTCTTAATTCTAATCATTTTCAAACTAGATTTCTCATTTAATTTCATGATTTCATGTCTAGGTCTCAAAATTTCCAAATTGCTCCATAAACCCTATAATTTGGGGAAAACTATCAATTTCACTTGTAAATCTCAAATTGACTAGAGATTCATCAAATTAACACCTAGGCAATCAATTACCACTAATGAATTTGAGTTAATTTACTTTTATTTACATATGCCTTAACTTGTCCCATTTATATCGAATTTGGGAAAATTTTCTAATTCCTTATCAAATCTTTAAATTAGTTGAAGAAATATGAAATTGACATATCATATAACTTATATGATTACTTAATTATCACCATCTAATATTAAAACACTAGGTTTCTTTTTTGACTATGTTCATGTCTCTAAGACTTCTAAGTTGAATCATGTTCTCAAAGTCATTCTAACACTTCTAATTCACTCTTCATTATCTAAAATAGCCATAGATGCACTTAATTAAAGTAAAGAACTTTTCCTTAGTCATTCCCTACTAAGGCCAAATTCTTCCTATGCTGTAGAAGAAATATTTGAACAATCAAAACACTAAAATTAACCTTAAAGTGTAGAAAGGAATAGATAAATATAATTTCTCACCTTGGTTAGCTCTAATTTACCAAAGTTCTTATTGCAAATGGGGTAGAGAAAATTTCTTTCTTTGGTATAGGATTTTGGTGTAGAGAGAGGCTAAATGTGATTTCTCTACATAATCTTGCTAATATATATGATGGGTTGGATGGTGAGGATTTACCAATCTATATCCAATGGTTAGGATTTGATCTTAATGAATGGCTAAGATTGTATCAAGTTGGATGGCTAGAATTTTCTCTATAATGGTGATGATCATCATGAGATGTTAGAGTGCCTAAAATGAATCTAGACTTATATGTAGGAAAATTGAGAGTTTCACTTGTTTTAGGATTTTGACTTAGTCAATTTTGGTAGCTAAATAGTCAAATGCCTAAGACAACATCTTTTATCTATTGTTTATTGTCAACATCTCTATAACATCTTTTGTCTATTGTCATGGGCCAACCACTTTTGCTCATAAATTTTAGATATTTTATAAGTCTTAAGCCTAATGGGCTAGCCTTCTTATGTTAGGCTTAGGCTTTTGTTACATCAAGACCCAATAACAAGCCCATAGGCCCATTAACAAGCTTGGAAGTTTTCCTTTTAATTTCTTTTTGTTACCTTTCACTATAGCTTTCAATTTTATGTTTTCTAACTTCTTTGCCTATATCGTTAACTATCATATGAACTCTATTTAAATCATTAAAGCATAATTAGTTATAATAAAATCATATACTCGGCAAGCATCACACATTATATCATAAGGTACCTACTTAATTCCTTATCACGCTTACACTACCCTAGCAATCAAAGATCTAGTTTTTTAGCATTATTAGCAATTAAAGTGGACTACGAAACATTTGGGTATTATATTCTTCCCCTCTTAAAAAAAAATTAATCCTTAAATTTTAAAAGAATTTACCTGTTATTGATTAAATAGCTGGGGATACTTTTGAAGCATATCTTCTTTGCTTTCCCATGTACATTCTTCTACATTATGATTATGCCATTGAACTTTGACCATTGGTATCTCTTTGTTACAAAGTTTCTTCACTTGGTGATTTAGTATGGCAATTAGAATTTCTTTATAGGAAAGATCTTAATCAATCTCAATCAGTTGTGGTTGCAGTACAAACGAAGGATCAGGAATATACTTTCTTAACATTGACACATGAAAAAGTGAATGAACATGTTCCAATGCTGGAGGCAATACTAACTGGTACGAAACTTCTTTGACTTTATCAAGAACTTTAAGAGGTCCATTGAAATGTGGGGAGAGTTTTCCTTTCTTGCCAAATCTCATTACTCCCTTCATGGGGGAAACTTTTAAGAAGACATAATCACCCACCGTGAAATGGACATCCTTCCTCTTAGGATCAGTGTAACTCTTCTGGCGACTAAAAGTAGTTTTTAGCCTTTCCTGAATAATCTTCACCTTTTCAATAGCTTCTTTAATCATATCTGGGGCTTTATGATACTTTTCACCTACTTTAATCCAATAAATCAGAGATCAACATTTTCTACCATATAATGCTTTATACAGTGCCATCCCTATAGAGGAATGATAACTATTGTTATATGTGAACTCAATAAGTGGGAGGTGTTTATGCCAACTTCCTCTGAAATCCATTACACATATACGAAGCATATCCTCCAATGTTTGTATTACTCTCTTAGATTGCCCATCTATTTGTGGGTGAAAGGCCATACTGAAGTCAAGTTGTATACCTAATGCTTCTTGCAATCTTTGCTAGAATTTTGATGTGAATTGAGCCCCTCTATCCAAGATAATGGAGAGTGAAATCCTATGTAACCTTACAATTTCATTAATAAATATCTAGGTATACTGGGCTGCTAAATATGAAGTCTTTACCTTAATGAAATGTGTAGATTTCATCAGCTGACCCACTATAACCCATATTAAGTCATATCCTTTTATTGTCTTGGGTAAACCAACTATGAAATCCATGGTGATCCGTTCCCACTTCCACTCTGGTAATTTTATCTCATGAAGTAATCAAGATGGCTTTTGATATTCAAATTTCAATTGCTAACAAGTGAGACATGAAGCCACAAAATTTGCCACATCCTTCTTCATTCCATGCCACCAATAAGTACTCCTTAAATCATGGTACATTTTGGTAGCATCTGGATGTACGCTGTATGAGGTTTGATGTGCTTCCTTCAAAATTCTCTCTTTTAGTTCTTTTACATTGGGCAGACATAATCAATCTTTGCACTTCAAGATGCGTTCTTCTATTTAAAACTCTAAGGCTCATCCCTTCTCTACATCTTTGAAAATTTTCATTAATTGGGTTTCTTGGTTTTGTCATGTCTTTATCTTGTCAAGGAGTTTAGGCCTTACATGAAAGTAAGCAAATAGCACTTGTGATTCTTCTACTTCTAATTGTAAAACCTTCATCAAACATCTCCTTTAACTCCTTTATTATTGGCTTCTTTTGCATAGCAATATGCGAGAGACTACCTATTGACTTCCTACTCAATGCATCTGCTACTACATTGGCTTTACCAGGGTGGTAAAGTATTTGGCAATCAAAATCTTTTAATAATTCTACCCACCTTCTTTGCCTCAAATTTAAATCTCTTTACTTTAAGATATATTGAAGGCTTTTATGTTCCATATAGACTTTGCATTTCTCCCTATACAAATAATGTCTCCATATCTTTAAAGCAAAAATAACTGCCGCCATTTCTAGATCATGTGTGGGATCAGGGTAAGATCGACGGTTCGAAAAAGGATAGGTGATGGTGTTAGACTTTGGATCTAGGAGCAGTGATATCTTTGCTACCAATGAGGTCTTGAATTTTGTGCTTTAGAGCCTTGCATGCATAAATTTTATGCCCTGGCCCTTAATGAAAGTTAAAGTGCTCATTAGCATTATAACCCTTGGGCAAGGGGTTTGGAGGAGGTCATGGTTCTAAGGGCTTAACTAGATTAGCCTCTAAGGCTTTCTTGTAAATGACGCTAAAGGGCATGACTATCTTAGAAAAAGTCCTCCTTTCCAACCCCATTGGCTAGTGATAAGAGACAATATTTACCTTCCCTTCTCTTTTGGTAGCGGAGTTGGTGGTGTAATTGTCGTTCTTATGATACCTTAAACTAGAGGATTCATCTTTGATTTGTCCCAATTGAATCAAATCCTTAATCTTGGAGGCAATGGCAATGAAGGCTTTGAAGTTGGGGAGGTATTGAGTTTGCAAATGAGCCTGATATTAGGGGAGGGGTTCTTAATGATGATGTCAATTTGCTCTACTTCAGATGGACGGTTCACTATTTGAGCCGCTTTTGTCCTCCACCTTGTAAAAAACATGATGAATGATTCTCTTGGCCCTTGTTTGGTGATTTCTAAATCTCAACAGGTGACATCCACTTTGATGTTATAGTGGTATCACTTGACAAAAGCATTGCATATGTCATCCCAAGTCTTCTTGTGATTTTGGTCGAGATCTAACAACCATTTAACAGCGACTCCAGTTAAGGATTGTTGGAATAACTAAGTAAAGAGCTCATCATCCATACTAAAGGGTCTCATAGCACCCACATACATTTTAAGGTGAGTTTTAAGGCATATGGTGCCATTAAACTTGTCCATGATCTGCATTTTAAATTTTGGAGGAACCTGTGCTTTCAAAAAGAGAGCTAAAGAATTAACATCTATCATGTCCCCATGCCTTTTGATGTTCTTGATTGTTCTTTCCATGGCCTCAATTTTCTCCATCAATTTCTTAGTTTTGGGAAAGCTAAAGAAATCTCCACATTGAAAAGGATTCATAGTGGGAGAAGGAGTGGTTGTTTTTAAGTCCATGACTGGAGAGGTTGGAGTTTTAGGTGTTTTCTCTTTATCAGTGAGATCGATAAGTGAAGGAGTAAAAGTAGGGGCATGGCTAGTCCTAGCTTAGGCAGTTGTAGGCTTGACACTAGCAAGAGGGGGAGTGACAGTAGTATAGATCATTTCCTTATACCATTGATGATCAACTTGCATTGGATGTTGAAGGCATTAGTAAAAGTGGCAGATTGGGCATTGAGAGCATTGGTGAAAGTGTTGGCTTAGGTCTTAAGGGCAGTGGCAAGTGCAGTTTGAAAAGTTTCCTTTTGTTTCTTAAAGAGATAGGTAAAAAGGTGCTCATTGCATCTTGGTCAAAGGGGCTGGATGTGTTGGCCATTGGTACCTTGAAAATAGACAGAAAAATAGGTAAGAATATAGAATGTGAAGGAAAAAATGGAATGAATACGAAGATGTGTCGTGAAAAGATTCCTTCCACATGGTTTGGTCACTAGATTTATATGTTGACGGGGTGAGTGTGTGAGGTGTTTTAGGGTAATGGACCATCAATTTGGGTCTTTGAGGTGTTTGACCTTGTCAAGTTTTCCATGTTATGTATGCATGATCATGACGTGATGCATGCCTAAAAAGGTTTCATAAACATGCAAGAGTATCAATTATTACGATACATTGAACCTAAGGTCAAAGGCTAGGGTGAATATATGCATAACGGTGAAGGGTGGTTTGATTTAAGGGTCCTCGTCCCAATAAAGCATCGATATACCTAACCACATGTGAGGCAAGGAGCCTTGCGTGGGTCTAATAGTACTGATTGCACATTACACCACTAAAATGATCAAGGATTCATTGCAGGGTGGAATGCTTTTGCTATCTCACAACATACTCAAAGAAAGTTGTTAGGCCAATGCCACTTGCCATCCAAAACTTTTCCTAAAGCTAAGGTTAGGTAAGGAGCCTTTATTATGCAAAGTAATGCATGAAAGCCAAATTATGCTTAATGAGCCAATGGAGATTATTTTGGAAAAATTTTTCCTTAAGCAAATAGTAATCCTATTATTTTCCTTTTTATTGAAAAAAGGTGGTAACCAGTCTCTAGTAAAGTCGCCAGCCATGAGGCCTTGCCCAAACATTAGCCTGGTCCGCTAAAGAGAACCGAGATGCTCATTCGGGTTTAGACTCACGATGGAACCCTTGGGTTTGGATTTGGTTGATTTTGAAAATGATTTTGGGAGTCACCACCCTAATTTATTTTTAAATGGAAAAATTAAGGAAAAAAAACCCAATAGTGACTTCAATTCATTAATTTTCAATTAATTATCCAAAAATAAAATCACAAGTCTCAAACCAAGTTGAGTTTGGGGATTAGGTTTTTGGTTTTAAATAATCAAAATTTCACTATTAAGTTTAATTTGACTTTAGAAAAATTGAATTCATGAATGACATTTATATGATATTAAAGAAAATACATGAATATGGTATAACATGAATGCATGGTGTATAAGGGATTAGTAAAACAATTAAAGTAAATATTTACAAATACATTAATTAAAAGGGGGAAAGAAGATTGATTGGGATTTGGATTTAGATTCCAAATATGCCTACGTACCCTATTGAATAGGGACCAAACCCACATAGTTCGTTCTACGATTAAGTAGAGGGATTTAGGAGTTGATCAAATTGATTTTGGTTTAGGTGTGTTGAGAATGAGGAAAAAAGCTTATACCTTTGCTTTTGATGGGTGGAGGGTCTTACCAGACCAAAATTCTATTTTATCAGGACCAAATGATTGGATTAATTGGGATATTAATTAATTAATTAATCATATGATTAGTTAACTAATTAATGTGATGAAAAGGATATATGGATTAATCAATTAAAAGGATTAATTAATTAATTTGGTTGAAAGGTGGATTGAAAAAAAGGATTAATTAGATTTTGGAAAAAGGTGATTAATTAATTAATTAAAAAAATAATTGACTAATTAATTGAGTGATTAATTTTAATTTAAAAAATAATTTTAGTTAATTAAAAAGATCAATTAACTTGGTTAGGGTAAGATAATTAATTAATTAAAAAGATTAATTAATTAGAGAGTGGTTGGGGGGAGAAGAAGAGAGGAATTAGTAGATAACCATCAATACTAATTCAATAGGTGAAGAGAAATGAGGAAATAGGGGGCCTATTTATAGGCAAATGGGGTTGAGTGTAATTTAGAAAGTAAAAATGAGAAAAGATAATGACGGGTAGGGCTAGAAAGAGCTAAAAATTGAATTGAACGAGGTAAAAGGGTCATTTTCTGTGCAGGAGGGGCCTACTAGCATCAGAAGGCTGTAGAGCTTTGTGCAGTGCGGTGCCTTGTCAGATGCCTACAGCATGCTGTAGACGGGGTGTGCAGCACCACACAGCTCTAATATGGTGGCCTTTTTTTTTTTTTTTTTTAAGAGATTGGTTGGTATGGAGTTTAGGAAATTTGGATATCTGGTGGCAATGTAGTTAAAGGTTAAAAAATTTTCTTTCGAGGGCCGCCCACTAATCTGCTAGCAGAACTGCTATAACAGCTCCATGTAAGGCGTTAAACTTAGCAGGTGCCAAAGCTACAGTTGGATGATGATGGTGCAAAATTAAGGGTTCACAGCCTTCACCTCAGTTCTTCAAGCTGCCATCTTAGTTCTTGATTTTCTTGCATCAACATGTCTCCTGGTAATCCTCATTCCCTTGTATCTATTATGCATTGTCTTGATCGAGATGACTCCCTATATCTGGAGCGATGCTCTCTACCTCTTGAGATCTTTGTCTCTCTTGCTCTATTCTATAAGGTAGCATCTAAGCCACAACATTAATAATACTTTTTCTTAGTTCATCTTATGTATATCTCATTATATAAGATATATATGTATATATATCATTCACAGTCACACCAATTACTATTTACTATTTCCTTTTGTTTTATAACTTTAGTAGTTCATAACTTCTAATAATTTCATATAAACATATCATTCATCAATTTTATATATCATTTAACCCCTTGCTTACTGTGAACCCTCAAAAATGCAACTCCAGTGGACCGTCTTTCAGTTGCAAATCCATAGAATCAAACAGAGCTTGAATCGAAGCTGAAACGGGCCTGAAACGGACAGAAACAGATTGAGCCGTGTGAGTGGCGTTGGGAGGCACGATTTTTGCGCTGCCCAGGAGGCGGCACGCATCTCGTTCCACTGAAATATAGTCATGCCGCCGTGCACGGCATCAAAGGCGTGCCGCCAGTATGGCAGCACGTCTAGCGTGCCGCCCAGATGGTCGGTGCGTCGGCCGTGCCACCCTTGCCGCCGACGCTGCCGTCCGTACCGCCGGCTTCTCCTCTGGTAGCTCTATAAATAGGAGCTTCCTCCAGCTTCATTTGGCATGATTTCCAATAGATTCTAAAGCATTCTAGAGCATTTTAAAGCAATTGAGGCATATTTCAAAGCATATTTTTGTTCTTATACTCACACATTTGCTGCTTCTAGATCCAGATTCCAAGCTTCCTTTGAATTCAAGGTGGAGTTGAGTTCTGGAGCAAAACTAGTTCCATTCGTTCGAAAGCCACGAAAAACAAAGGTATAATCCCTTTCCTATTTTAAAATTCTAAATTCAGATCTAGAATTGTCTTTAGGTCTAAAACTGAAAAGATCTAAAAACTTATTAATTTAAGAATCAAAATTAAGTTAATAAGCAAATCAACACATTTTTAAAACCCCTCCTTCGCAAGAAGGGAGAACTGCGTGGGGTTTGATTCCTATTCAATAGGATACGCAGGCTGCCATTCTGAAGGGCATCAACTCCAAAATCTTTTATCAATATTGTTGTCCTTTTTATTTTGATTTATTCATATTAATCTTTTGTTTGTGATTATTTTCAATTTATTTTGGGGAATGTGTGCTTTTCCTAGTACCCATAAGGGCAGGAGGAAAGATCCCCTTTATTTCATTTGTTTTGATATTGTAATAATTAAGTAGGATTCATTTTTGCCTATTTATTTATTATTGTCATTCCATCATATTATATATCTGTTCATTCATGATTATATTCCTGTTCATGCATACACAAAAATTCATTTTTCAAGAGTTATTTTGCATTTTTAGCCAAACTAAAGAAAATACATTTTCTTACCTGTGTAATTACCAAAACCTGATCCCCGAGCCCTCCTTGGTCACTCGCAGATTGGTGCATTTTCCATTGGGATAAAATCAAAACATTTTTGGAGTTAATCAATTTGGGTTTTCTTTAATTTTCCCAATTAAAATAAGTAAATTAAAGTGGCGACTCCCTTTCACAACTGTGATATTACAAAAAATCAATTTTCTGAACTCACAGCGAGTTCCAATCATGGAGTTTCTCCCGAAAAGCATTTCGATCCCTCGGCGAATCAGACCGGTGCTTGGGCGAGGCCTCACAGTTGGCGACTCTGCTGGGGACCTAAAATCTTTTTCAAATAAAAGATAAAGTGGATTACTTTTGGTAAAATACCAAGTTTGACTTTAAAATGCAAAGTAACTCTTTCATGCATCACTACATTGGACTCCTTGTCCAAAAACCCTAGTTTTCTAGGAAAACAAAGGATAGAAAGTAACATCGAGTGGGCAACCTTCCTTAGGTCTGCTTGCCAATAGTGAAATCATCCAGCCCATGGCGTATCCTCTAATCCTTTTAGAGGTGTAACGAGTATGCACGTACCATTGGACCCACGCGAGGCTCCTTCTCTCACATGTGGTTAGGTATATCGCATCTCTAGTGTGATGGGTTCCCTTCAAACCACCTTAACACTTTCATGTAATGACTCATAGAACCTTCCTTTAGGGTTGTATGTACTGTAATATTAAAACTTGGTATGACATTATCATGAAACCTTTTTCATTCATGCATACATGCATGCATGCATAAAACCTTACAAAGTTGGAGAGTCTTAATTCCACTCAAACACTGCTAGTCCCTAAAACCCATGTCAACCCATGGTCCCAAATACCAATATATTCTATGATCTTTATTCCATACCTAAGCTAGAAACTAACCCAGCTTTATTTCTCTATCCTAAAGGTTGAAAAGATGTCTATTGCTGGAGAAGAGACCACTACTACCAGGGCCGATGAGATTTTTGATGAGCTACTTTCCAAACTCTCTGAACATCAAGAGACCATCATGAAAAGGCAGGAAGCCCTTTTCCAAGACATGCTAAGGGCCCAAAGGAGGGCTATCATGGAGGATGTTCGTACCATGCTGGAACAGACCTCTCTGGCCCAAAATCCCACTGAGCCAAAGTCATTCAAACTTGACCGAAAGCCCACCTATTATCCTGTCTATGGATCTACTTCCAGAGTTGAATCCAAAGACAAAGAAATTGCAAACACTAATACCATCCCACCACTACCAATCCCATCACCAGAATTCCTCAAAAACAACTCACCGCCAACAAACATCACTTCTGCCTCCACCTCTCAACCCGTGGATCCTTTCCAAAGGAAGGAGGTTAACCCTGAGATTAAAGCCTGCATGGAAAAAATGGAGTGTATGGAGAAGATGCTGTTAGGGATGAAAAAGAAAGAGGATTTGATTGATACATAATCCTCAAGCTTATTCCCTAATGCAAGGGTTCCTCCTAGATTTAGGATGCCTGAGTTTGACAAATTTGATGGGACTACCTGCCCCAAGACCCACCTTAAAGTCTATGTGGGAGCTATGCAGCCATTGGGTGTGGATAATCAACTTCTAGCCCAATTATTCCAACAATCACTTATCAGAACAACTATGAGGTGGTTTGTGGATTTGGATGTCACTAAGAAATGGACCTGAGAGGACACCTGCAATATTTTTGTTCAACAATATCACTACAATATCAAGATCGATGTAACCAAAAGGGACCTCGAGACCACCAAACAAAATGCTAAGGAATCCTTCTCCTCATTCCTTACGAGGTGGAGGAAGAAGGCTTCTCAAATGGTAAACCGACCTCCTGAAAATGAGCAAATTGACATAATTGTCAAGAACCTCTTACCAGTTTACCAAGAAAGGCTACAGACTCAATACTTGCC
Organism: Reutealis trisperma; assembly: GCA_947687605.1. NCBI lineage: Eukaryota > Viridiplantae > Streptophyta > Magnoliopsida > Malpighiales > Euphorbiaceae > Reutealis > Reutealis trisperma. Next base: position 153,872 of record CANTUT010001230.1, read on the forward strand.
TTCCTTCAAAGCCCTAATTGCCACTGCTTCAAAAATCGAAGATTTGATCCAGAGTGGTCAAATCAAAGAAGACATTGCATCGGGGTCAAGGTATAAGAGATCCACTCATCAGGGTAATGTCACTTCCTCAACGAATCAGAAAGGGGGGAAGTTAATACTATGACAATCAAGAAGCCTATCCGGATTGAAAGGAGGCAGTTTTCCAATCTTGGGGGTGTGCCTATGAGTATCATCCTAAAGAAGCTGCTTGAGGGAAACATGGTAAAACTTTTAGATCCAAAACCAATCCCCAATCCACTTTCCAAAAATTACAACCCACATGAGAGGTGTGATTATCATCAAGGACCTAGGCACAAAACAAATGCGTACAAGGCCCTTAGACACATAATTCAGGACCTCATTAATTCCAATGACCTGATTCCCCCAAATGCCCGACCCAACATCAATACCAACCCCTTGCCTAACCACACAGTCAATGCCATAAACAATCATGAGGGAGTTGACCCCGTCTCCTTGATAGAGTCAAATCCTAGCTATTGCTGTGTCCTGGACCTCTCTAACCTAGTTGAGGAGATTGATGCCATCACCAGAAGTGGCAGAATTATCCAGAACCAACCAACCCCAAACACACAACCTACCTAACCCATTTCTGCACCTACCGATAAATTGAAAGGGATTCTTAAACCAGAAGAAGATCCCATTCTTAAACAACTCAAAAAGACACAAGCCAACATCTCAATTTGGAGTTTGATCCAATCTTCATATCCTCACCGCCAGGCTCTTTGCAAGGTGCTGAATCAATGCCAAGCTCCAATTGACATCACACCAAAAAACCTTGTGGCTTCTATTACCTCTGCCGCTAAAGGGGTATCTATCACTTTTGGAGAAACTGACATTCCAGAAGGAGATCCTAACCATAACAATGCCCTCTACATCACATTGGTTACACAGGGAAAGACTGTGCCAATGGTTCTTATTGATAATGGTTCAGCTCTGAATGTGTGCCCTTTGAAAGTGGCAAGCTACTTAGGATTGGAGGTTACTGATTTTACCCCTTCAGATCAGATTGTAAGGGCATATGATAACACCAAGAGGGAGGTCCTTGGAGTAGCCATCATTAATGTAACTATTGGGCCAACATCTTTCACCATACCATTCTAAGTGATTGATGTGCCTTCTTGCTTTAACCTATTACTGGGGAGGCCCTGGATCCACCAAGCAAAGGCTATCCCTTCTTCCCTACACCAGAAGGTCAAGTTCCCTTTCAAAAATGGGATCATGACTGTAAAAGGGAACATGCATGAAAGACCAGACATTTCAAGCTCTATTCCTATCCTCGAGATTAAGCCTGAGCTATCCTTCTATCCACTCTCGGGTTTCTCCTTCATACAATACATTGAGGGTGAAGAGGGTAAAGAATTTGTTCCCTTTGATTTTGACCCCTTTGGGAATATTGCTATTGCTAACATGCTCCGCAAAATGAATTACTTTCCTGGTCTAGGTTTGGGAAGAAGCCAACAGGGCTTGAAGTCTTTCCTAGATTATCCAGTGGCAACACCACCATTTGGGCTAGGGTACAAGCCCACTGATGAGGATATGGAAGAAATGGAAAATTGGGCCAAAGACAGAATAGTTGCCCTTAAGAGAGGCTTTAGATAGAAGATTATGAACCAATCTATATGCTAAGTCAAGATTGGGAAGAAAACATGGAGGCTATTCTCTTTGCTGAAGTATCCATGCTCACTATTGAGGAGGAGAAAACTGACCCTTCCACCTTAATCCAGCCCACCAAGACCGAGCTAGAAAATTGGTCCTTTGAGGAGAGCCCCTTCTATCCATCCAAACCAGAGTCTGAACAAAAATCCATTCCTAAGCTAGAGTCCCAGTCTGAGATAGACTTGTCTTCTGAATTTGAGTCTATCTCTTCTATTTCTTCTGTTGATGATGTAATTGACCTTAAGGGTCTCACCTTTTATTTTGATGTAAATTGGGACATATCCCCATTTGAAATCAATAAAAGTCAAACTCTTTTCTCTTACGACTCCGTGTCTCCATTTTTCTTTGATGTTCCAACTTTTAAATCTAACTTAAATGAGACATCAAGTAAAAATGAAATAAATGAAATAAAAGATGACACAATTAAAGAGCCCATCAATGCTGGCACTCATGACATACAAAAAATTACATACATTACATCTGCATGTATAGATAGGGATCACATTGAAAGGATGATCAGAGAATTTCAAGACTGCTTTGCATGGCAACCAAAAGACATGACAGGGTTAGATCCAAGCATCGCAGTTCATAAAATCCTAGTTTATCCAGGTGCTAAGCCTATCAAGCAGAAGTTGAGAAGACTCAAGACAGAATGGTCTATTCCAATCAAAGAAGAAATTGCCAAGTTACTAGATCACAATTTCATTAAGCCCATCAGTTATCCATCCTGGCTGGCTAACATTGTGCTAGTTCCCAAGAAGGATGGCAAAGTCAGAATGTGTGTGGATTACAGGGATCTAAATAAAGCCTGTCCCAAGGATGATTTTCCCTTGCCTCATATTGATTTGTTGGTAGATTGCATGGCAGGTTCTGAATTGGTTTCCTTAACTAACCTGGCTGTAGGATATAATCAAATCATGGTTCATCCTCTAGACAAAGAGAAGAGAACATTCATTACTGAATGGGGCACCTATTGCTACCTAGTCATGCCATTTGGGCTTAAAAATGCTGGAGCAACCTACCAGAGGATGGCAACTACCATTTTCCATGACATGATGCATAAAGAAATTAAAGTTTATGTGGATGACATGGTAATCAAAGGCACCACTGTTGAAAACCATTCAGAGGCATTAAGGTGATTCTTCCTTAGACTTCGCCAGTACAATCTCAAACTCAATCCTGCAAAATGTGTCTTCGGAGCCTCATCTGGAGTGTTCCTAGGTCATATGGTCAGCAAGAAGGGTATAGAAGTGGACCTTGCTAAGTCAAAGAAAATTCTGGAAATGCCACCTCCAAAAACAGAAAAGGAGATTAGAGGTTTCCTTGGACGGCTGCAATACATTAGTCGATTCATCAATCAGTTGGCTGATGTATGTGGTCCCATTTTCAAGCTACTCAGAAAAGGAGCATCCAAGCAATGGAATGATGACTGTCAAAGAGCCTTTGACTAGATCAAACAGTACTTACTAAACCCACCAGTTTTACAGCCGCCAAGGTTTGGAAAGCCCTTGTTGCTTTATCTATCAGTAATCGATGAAGTAATGGGGGCAATGCTTGCCCAAAATGCTCCTGATTCCAGCAAGGAGAATGCAATCTATTACCTGTGCAAGAGGATGCTATCTCATGAGCTCAAGTATAGTTTTATAGAAAAGCTGTGCCTTGCTTTGGTATGGGTCTGCCACAAGCTGCAACACTATCTTTGCTCCTTCACAACTCATATTCTTACTGATAAGAGCCCTTTGAAATTCCTTATGGAGAAGCCGGTTCTTGACAGTAAGATGGCAAGATAGATGGCTGTATTAGCTACATATGATCTAAAATATGTGCAGCGGAAAACAGTAAAGGGTAGCATAGTGGCTGATCAATTAGCTGCAGCTCTAGTGGATGATCATTGGGTTGAGCCTGAATTTCCCAATGAAGACATCTTGGCAATTAAAGCTGAAGTATGGAAGCTCTACTTTGGTGGGGCATCTAACAACAAAGGATATGGTGCCGGTATTGTATTCATTACACCGAGTGGGGAAAACTTACCCATTGCCATCAAACTGAACTTCGAGGTGACAAATAATGAAGTAGAATATGAGGCATGCATCTATGGTCTTGAGGCAACAATAAAGCTCAGAATCAAATGCCTTGAGATTTATGGGGATTTGAATATGATAATCTCCCAAGCCTTGGGAAAGTGGAAGATCAGAGAAGAGCGTTTGGTTCCTTATTATAAACGCCTAAATGAACTAGCAGCTAGCTTTCATGAGCTATCTTTCCATTATCTTCCAAGGACAAAGAACAGATTTGTTGATGCTTTGGCAACACTCGCCTTAATGCTTGATATAAGCAACGGCTTCATAATCAGACCAGTTACAATTGAAGTTAAGCATAAGTTAGGCTGTGTAGCTCATTATCTGAATGTCCAAGTGGCTGATAGCAAACCATGGTTTTGGGATATCTTCAACTACATCAAGAATGGACTTTATCCTGAAGGAGCCTCTAAGACAGAAAAGAGGACTTTAGGACAGTTGTCCAAGAGTTTCATTCCAAATGGGGAAGTACTCTATAAATGGACTTGGGATAACATCCATCTGAGATGTGTCACTAAAGCAGAAGCCCAACAAATCATAGAACAGATACATGGTGGCAATGAAGGTCCACATATGAACGAAATTGCTCTAGCCCGTAAGATCATGAATCAGGGTTACTTCTGGCTTACCATGAATCAAGATTGCGCAAGATATGTTCAAAGGTGCCATAGGTGCCAGATCTACGCAAAGCTTCAGAGGAAACCTCCTGTACCTCTATCTCCTATCACCACACCTTGGCCATTTGCAACTTGGGGCCTATACATCATCGGCAAGATAAGCCCAAAGTCTTCTGGTAAACACGAGTTCATTCTGGTAGCTATTGACTATTTCTCTAAATGGGTTGAAGCTGCACCTTACCAGGTATTGGACTCCAAACGAGTAGCCCAATTTATTCGTACCAACATCCTTTGTAGGTATGGAGTCCCTTTTGAGATCATTACTGATAATGGATCTCACTTCTAGAAGGAGGTTGCTCTGCTATTATAGAAGGAGAAAATTCAACAACACAAGTCTTCTCCATACAGACCTTAGACAAATGGTGTAGTTGAAGCCGCAAACAAGACTCTAAAAAGTATACTGCAAAAGATGGCTAACAACCATAAGGATTGGCACCTGCATTTGCCATATGCCATATGGGGATACAGAACAACAGTACGTAGTCTAATCGGAGCTACAACTTACTCGTTGGTGTATGGGATGGAAGCCGTCCTACCAATAGAGGTAGAAATCAGGTCAGCTCGCATTCTGAGGGAGAGCTAGTTGGACGAAGTGGAATGGGCAAAAGGTTACCATAACCAACTTCTGGCCATCGATGAAAAGAGAATGGATGCCTTATATCAGATGCAAGGTTATCAATAGAAACTAGCTCGGTATTTCGATAAGAGAGTCAGGGATAGAGGATTGCGAGAGGGTCAACTTGTTTTGAAAGAAATAAGGGCACCTGTTCATGATCCAAGGGGAAAATTTAGACTAAACTGGAGTGGTCCATTTCTGATCAAGAAGATCTTATCGAAGGAGCTGCAATCTTGACAGACTTGGATGGCATAGAATTTGCTAGCCCATGCAACCTGGATCAACTCAAGAGATACTTTGCATAAAGCATTCTTGTCATGCATAGCATTTTGCAAATATTGTAAAACCATGATTAGCATTCACATTCTTTTCCTCAATGTCATAACTACGTGGACCTGATTCTCCATAAAGAGGAAAAAAGGAATAAAAATCATAAATCATTGTAAGGAGATACGTAGGCAGCCCATGCGGGTTTGGTCCAACTCATCAATAACATTTTCATTTTTCACAATCATTCGGCTCTTAATTGTGTCACTGAAAAATGAAATGAAAAATAAAAAGCTCGCTAAGTCGAAAACTCGAAAGGGCGACTTAGTCAAAAATTCGAGCAACAGAAGAGATAAAAAATGAAATAATGATGTCTTATTTTATCTCATTTAAACTTTGGAACATTAAAAAGAAAATATAGACATGGTCAAAAATTTTGTTCCAAACTAAAACAATAATCATGTCTCTTCTTCTATCTCTTCAAGAATAGCAGCTCTTTTAGCCTTTTCTGATTTCTAGGAGTTGGCTATCCACCAATCAATATACTGCATGGATTTACCACCTTAGTCAGCAGGGCGAACAGCATGAAAACCCCTTACCCATCCATTTCTTACAACTCAGGCAACAGTCTTGGTAATTAAAACAGACTCGAACAGAGCGCCATCTGGGGGCACGCCTTGACTGTGTCCCATTTGATGCATAACCCTAGTAGCCTGGTAAAAGGTCACCATCCTCAATCCCAGCAGATAGACCATTTTATAGCCAAAACTCATGGTCATGAATCTTTTAATTTTATACCATTCACACCTCCACAGCAGGTCATCAGAATCTAGCTCCATCAATCATTTTGTCCATTCTTTCTTGGAATCCCATTTTATCACAATGGTCTGAGTTCTATACCAAGAAGCAGAATAATCCACCATGGTGGGAGGTCCAACTATCCGGAGATGATCTCTTAGCCAAATCTGAAAAAGTATAGAAGAGATAAGCATAAACACAGAAAGTAGTTGAACTGAAATACAGGAGTTAGAATTCAACTAACCTGAAGAATAATAAGGCTAATTGACCACGGCCCATCAGAAGTGCAAGATTTGTCCAAGCTCATAATGGTCTCAGCCAACATATGGCTACAATAGATCTCCCCTCTTCCATTTGCGGAATCAGCTCAGTAACTCTAGCATTACCCCAACCAGTAGGGCTCACAAAGATGTATCCGACAGTCAGACAGTAGGATAAAGCTCGCATCCTCAAATGGAACCACACATCATCCTCAAAATCTTTAGGATCATGGAATTCTGTTATCATAGCATTCAGATCTACCCAGTCATCCACCATCATGGGACTAGCAGCCTCAGTGCTCAAATCGAAAAGGCCTTTGAAGGAGTTGAAATACCCTACCTTCTCTACAGGAGTAGCCAGCATAGCCTCTGGATCAGATCCTAGCAGCACAGAAAATTCCTCAAATGTAGGACACATCTCTTCCATAGATGCCCCAAACCTGAAGACATGGGCAGTTGGATCCCAAAAGCGCAAGCAGGCACCCAAAAATTCCCAATCCACCTTTATTCCTCTTAGGGTGGGCATAGCGCTTACCCCATATTTTCCTAAATTAATTCTCTCCACTTTTGTAAGGTTCTTACACCATAGGAACATCGCATGGCTGAAATAAGGCTCCATTGTGAGAAATAAAAAAATGAAATTTTTGATGGAGAGCAAAAAAGTGATTGAAAGTGACTTTTTGAGGCACAGGAATCAATGGTACAGACTGAAAATGGACAAGGCCATTTAAATAGATAGATTTTTAATCTGCCTTAATTGCTGCCGGTGGCACAGTAAATGTGCCGCCCTGTACAGCAGCACACCAGCCGTGCCGCTACGGCGGCGACATGACAGACATGCCTCCTGAAGCGGTAGCATGGCAACCATGCCACCCGTACTGGCGGCATGGCTACTGTGCCGCCCAAACCATCCCTTGCCTCCTTATGCCTCCTTCCCTCAAAACAAGTTTTTACATGATTTCGGGTTTAAAATCATTCATTTTTCTCAAAATCAAGTAGAAAATGAGAGAAAAGCGTAAGGTATAGCACAATGGAATTCTTATTTCAGCCAAACATTCACATTCATACCACGCACCCATGTCATTCAAAACACACATAAAGTCATAACATGTCATACATTTCCAAAATGTCACAAAAGCATAAAAGTGCATACATTCAAAATATCATGCATACATCCATCATCCTCAGTACATGTATACATGAAAAAGCAAAAACTGACAAAACAGGTCTCTAACAACCACGCCTGGGTTTGCGGCGCCCTCGCTTGGGCACATCCTATTTATGACTATCCTCCAACAAATCCCTCTCATGCAGAAAGGTGGTCAAAGCAAATGCATATCGGCCCAAGAGGTCGTAGTGATAGCAAACAAAATCCATGGGAACCTGAGAAAGAAAGACATATCAGAATCAATACAAGGCAAAACTGTCAAAAGGTTAAAAGTTCCAACTGAGCAAAGTCATTACCTCTGTCACAGTCTCAGGGATAGTAGGAAAGAAGGCTGGACACTCATTGGGAAGATGGTAACGACGTAATCAGTCGTCACTAGAGAAATAATCTAGATAAGCTGGCAAGCGGATAAGACCAGTAGGCAAGCGAACTGAATCAATCAAACCTCCCACTGAAACATCTAAAGCTGGAGCTGGAGCTGGGGCAAAGCTGCTAGCCCCTGAAGGGCCAACCTCAGAAGGATCAACTGCAAAACCTGAATGGCCAGCCATAACACCTGAAGGTCCAACCCTAGGACCTATGCTGCCAACCAGAACAGTACTGCTAGCCTGTGAGAAGCTCCCAACTCTAGAGGAAGGACCTCAGGAGGATGTTGAACTAGATCTCCTATGTGACGGTTCTCGCAATCTATCTAAGGGAGGTGTCCCTCGCATCAAAGATGTCTCACAAAACTCATCATAATCTGCGTCCGGCAACAGAAAATCCAGACAGGAAACTCTGGTAACCCACTCATCCTCTCCCAGGATAGCTAGCCTAAACCTCATGTCTGTCGGAGGGGGTAGTGGCACAACTCTCTCTCCTATAACTTGTGCCCTTACCCTCTCTCCCAAATAGAACATCCTCAATGACTCATAGTAGAGTAAGAGTCAACAAGAGGCAAAGGCCATGCTAGGCCTGATCCGGTCAGGGATCTACTCCATGAACCTGATAAATGGTGACCATCTCACCTGCAAATAGATTGCAATATGCAATAGTAGAAGATGAAACAGTAAGATTCGGGTTAAGATCAACAGAGAAATACCTGGTCTACAGTCACAGTAGCAAAGAACTGTCTGCACTAATCAAATTGTCTTGGCATAAAGTCAGGTCTGTTGGACGCCCTCCAAATGCGTCCATAAGGGGGATCAATGGCATTAGGTCTCTCAGTGATGGAACTAGCGTCGGAAAATGCTCATAAACCCAGTACTGCAGGAAATGGAATTTTGTCAAATCACTAGGCAAAAATCATCCAACAAAATACCAGAGTGTAATACTCACCTCAAGCACAATGGAGGTACCACCATGACCACAAAGCGTGCCACGGGATATGCTGCACAGCTCATGATACATGGCACAAAGGCCAGCACCTCCCAGTCAAACTCCCCAATTTCATCCAGATTCTCCAAGGATCATAGGATATTCAGATTTATGCAGTCCTTGTTGTTATACAGAAAAGTACAGCTCAAGATAATCAAGGTGCAAAGTCTAGCACCCTGATCGACACTATACTGACTGGGAGCCTGACCCATAGTCATCAAAGTCTGATGAAGCCAAGAACATGGGATATTCAGGCTCCCACGAGGGGGATCAGCCCCAATCAGAGCAGTCATCTCTACAGAAGAGCGCTTGATCCATGAAGAATAAAACTCGAGAGGACAACATCTGAAATGCATACCAGTAAGCATGCTCCACTCGAAGGGAGTGACTATCATCTCACCACAGCCAAGGTGAATGTGTTTGCAGTATCCCACCAATGCTCTACTAATGCCCGGAGTATAATGGTATTGACTGGCTGCTTGACATCTAGCTCTAGCCACCCGAGCAGTCCAGATGGCTCAAGACGCATACGGGCTGCCTCCTGATTAGTCAAATAAATGCGGACTAGCTCCATGACGCTACGGCCACCTCGAGGCCTTAAATTTGTCCTCTGAAATTTTTGTAAAAAAAAAAAAAGAGAAAATTTGTATATATTATTATCAGAATTTTTACTGACTGTGTAGGAAAAGAAAAGCATAACTAAAGAGTTCCAGGGAAGCTGATGTTCTGCTCCGGCTCCTTTAGCAATATCTCTGAATTTTCAGCACTCGCTACTAACTGATTGAAGATATCCATAAGGAGAAAGTAAAAAGAGAGAGTAAAATTTGAGAGAAAAAAGTAAAAACTAGAGAGAGAGAGGGAAAATGAAGTTATGAGAAAGAGTGAAGGAAGTTAAGCTTTATATAGAAGTGGAGGTGGGCCCCCCCCTTATAACATCTTTTTCACTTTTTTTGATTCGCAGGTCCAATTCACGTAGTTTTGCCATAACAAGCTCATTTTAAATCGAAATTCAGTGCCATCTGAACCAGTGAATCCATGGGATTTTTATCCATCTCCTAAAATAGATGGCGTCTCGATCGTAGTTCAAAATCTCTCGAAATTGCAAAAAAATTGAAAATTCAAAAATAACCTGAAAATTGGAAAATAGTCCAAACCGAATCAAAATAGCCATAAATCAGACATGAAGATCTTCCATAAATCCCAACACTGAAAGGGACGTTCAGAATTCTCAAAATAGCATCTGTAGCCCTCTGGTTCACACTTATCAGATTTGGCCTCTGTCTGGCCAAATTAGATAAGGGGGGCAGTTGTGAACCCTCAAAAATGCACCTCTAGTGGATCGTCTTTCAGTTGTGAACCCACAAATCAAATAGAGTTTGAATCAGAGCTGAAACGGGCTCGAAACGGACATAAACGGATTGAGCCGTGCGAGTGGCGTTGGGAGGCACGATTTTCGTGCCGCTGAAATATGGTCATGCCACCATACGTGGCATCAAAGGCATGCCACCGGTATGGCGGCACGCCAGACGGTCGGCGCATCAGCCGTGCTGCCCCTGCCACTGGCACCGCGATGATGCCGCCGTTCGTACCACCGGCTTCTCCTCTGGCAGCTCTATAAATAGGAGCTTCCTCCAGCCTCATTTGTCACGATTTCCAACAGATTCTAAAGCATTCTAGAGCATTTCAAAGCAATTGAGGCATATTTCAAAGCATATTTTCGTTCTTATACTCACACATTTGCTGCTTCTAGATCCAGATTCCAAGCTTCCTTTGAATTCAAGGTGGAGTTGAGTTCCGGAGCAAAACTAGTTCCATTCATTTAAAAGCCACGAAAAAACAAAGGTATAATCCCTTTCCTATTTTAAAATTCTAAATTCAGATCTAGAATTCTCTTTAGGTCTAAAACTAAAAAGATCTAAAAACTTATTAATTTAAGAATCAGAATTAAGTTAATAAGCAAATCAACACATTTTTAAAACCCCTCCTTCACAAGAAGGGAGAACTGTGTGGGGTTTGATTCCTATTTAATAGGATACGCAGGCTACCATTCTGAAGGGCATCAACTCCAAAATCTTTTATCAATATTGTTTTCCTTTTTATTTTGATTTATTCATATTAATCTTTTGTTTGTGATTATTTTCAGTTTATTTTAGGGAATGTGTGCTTTTCCTAGTACCCATAAAGGCTGGAGGAAAGATCCCCTTTATTTCATTTGTTTTGATATTGTAATAATTAAGTAGGATTCATTTTTGCCTATTTATTTATTATTGTCATTCCATCATATTATATATCTGTTCATTCATCATTATATTCCTGTTTATGCATATGCAAAAATTCATTTTTCAAGAGTTATTTTGCATTTTTAGCCAAACTAAAGAAAATACATTTTCTTAGCTGTGTAATTACCAAAACCTGATCCCTGAGCCCTCCTTGGTCACTCGTGGATTGGTGCATTTTCCATTGGGATAAAATCAAAATATTTTTGGAGTCAATCAATTTGGGTTTTCTTTAATTTTCCCAATTAAAATAAGTAATTTAAAGTGGCGACTCCCTTTCACAACTGTCATATTACAAAAAATCAATTTTCTGAACTCACAGCGAGTTCCAATCGTGGAGTTTCTCCCGAAGAGCATTTCGATCCCTCGGCGGATCAGACCGGTGCTCGGGCGAGGCATCACACTTACACATATTATAAACTAATTCATTATCTCTTCAATATCTTTCATAACACAATCAAGGAAATGCATATAATACTAATATCCAATTTGCATCCTCAAATATCCTATTACAAGAACTCAAATAAGGAAATTCATGAAAGTGCTAAATAGAATAATTTAGCCACAATTTCAAGAGTACTAGAATAAACTATTCCTTAAATTGGAAATTTAAGATGTACCTGAATGTTTAGAAGTTAGTTGCATGTTCCAACACAGCCAGGAACATGCCTGTGTACTTGAGCATATCTGATTATGCTAGGATTTAAACTTACACGGTTGAACCCATGGCTGGGGTTCTAGCTATGCCAACCTAAGGGCTAGGAACCTAACTTCCCACAGGTGAAGCGTCAGCCATGCCTCCATCCGTGGGAGGCTACTAGATGAATTTTCTAATTGGCCCTTACCACACGGCTAGAATCCCAACCGTGTGTTCACCTATGGCTACCCATCTTTTAATTAGGAAGCTCCAATTTTTTGTCTAAAATAATTCCCTTATCCACTTTAAATTGGGATTTGGTTTCTCCATAAGACTCAACCAACATATATAAGGAAAGAAGTATTGCCTTGTCTAAAAGTATTCACTTCTTTATAACTCATTTAACATTAGTTCATCATATATATACAAAAGGATTTATATACATCCCATCAATTATCTTTCATATTAACCTACTCGTTACATATACATACATACCAATGGTTTTACCAACACCTAACTAAAATTTATCTGTTCTTCTTCCTATTCTTCTAATTCTTCAAACCCCTCTCACTATTTTAGCTTCACTTTCCTTAAGACTTACATGTCTATGGCCCGTCGATAGCAATGAAGGGGATAACATATGCCTCCTAATAGGGCATCTTTCTTCTAAATGATCTAATCTTCCACAAGCCACACATTGATGCTCGGGAAATCCTAGCATAACATGACGAAGGGGTAGGATTGGCTCTGCCTCTAAATTTTGATGCATATGTCTAACTCGAGCTAACTCCCATTTCACATTTCTCATCATTCTTTTCAAGCTCTATACTTCCTCCCTTAACATATGAAGTTCCCTTATTCCTTCTTCATATTGTGCTTTCATTCTTACTACCCAAACTGGGTCAATATCCTCCTTCGGATCTGTCTCTTCAAACTTAAGCGAAGCGGCCGAAGTGGCATCTGATACTTCCCTTTCTTTAGCAAGGTTATGAATTTTTGGCATCTACATCCACAATCAAGCAATATAATATAACAACAATACAACAACACAATAATACACACACATAAATCACAAAAATGAGAGAGTAGCTTAACATATATTGTTAACACAGATCTAACTTAACAACACAATTCAATAACAAGAGGAATTCCTATGCTCCACGATTTAACCTATAGTTTGTATGGTTATTAAGCCTAAGTAAGACTTAAACCTTTGGCTTTGACACCAACTTTGTCATGACCCAAATTTTTAGACTATGACTGTCTTAGAGTTTAGGGAGACATAAGGTCACCTAAACTCGTAAAACACTATTGGTCCAATTATCATTTTATACATATATTCTATTTTACAATCATTCCCAAGATCAAAACCATATACATTCTCTACCTTCTCCCATCATTACTTCAATCATTTAGTCATATCCATTATATTCTAGTGCCATCTCATGATCATGAATAGAACCTCATTCATAAGTGTTAACCAATGTTATCCATACATTCTTACTTACAAGCATAAATACTTGTACATAACAAACATCATTAATTGTTTACATTATTCTCCAACATAACATACTTTAACATTATGCCTTAAGATACCATGGAGCTCTAGAGTGTTTGTCATCAAATTGACACAAGCAAGACAATATATTACTTTAGTAAGTCCCAAGTGAAGAAGCGTGGCTTGGAGTTTACCTTGCTAATGGATCACCTCAACCTAGAAAATCATAAACAACTACGAGATGAGACAAGCTTAGTGAGTACAAAATAATATAACACAATATACAAGTAATATAAGAGGTTATCATTTGGGTTAATTTAAGATAGCAATGAAGTAATGTTAATCAAAATTGGCCATGTTGAACTTGAGAATATATTTTAGCAAAAATAATAATGTCTTGGAAGCGGAAAGCTTCCTACACATAGATATTACAGCAGCAGTCTAAACCTTGCTCACTCTTATACATCACATTATGCAAAAATGATCAAGTCTTGTAGTTAGGCGTTCCCCCCTAACAAAGGTTGGGTACTCTCACCCTACCCACGGGCTTATACCAAGTGCACAAGGTATAATGTCTTTCCTCACATCAGAAAGCATTTCTCCTTAGTCATGGGTATTTATAAAGGCATATTTAAAATCTATATCAGGTATTTAATGGCAAGTAGTTGGCATATCAATCATTGAGCACAAAAGGGCATAAATGTAAAAGGCTCATTATGTTCAACTTATCATATAAGGAGAATGTTCAGTTCAAAGGCTCACAATTCATGGGCAACACATATTAAAAATCCCCTTTTGGCATGTATAAAAGATAGCATTTCAATGAATAGTTGCAAACAACATGGCATAATTATATTATATTATTAAGTACTCATCCTTTGCTCTTAATGATTATTCGTTCTCGGCTAGTTTAAGGTCCCTCATGATCTTGAGCAGTTTCTTTGCCCTTGTGTTGAAGTTCTACACTCATCACATTTCAATTACATAACAATTAGTAACTAATAGTGTTACTAATCATATCCTTTACTTATTCATTACTTTAACTTATAATGGAAATTTATTAATTGTATCATACACATACCTATTCTTAGTTCTAATCATTTTCAAACTAGATTTCTCATTTAATTTCATGATTTCAAGTCTAGGTCTCAAAATTCCCAAATTGCTCCATTAAACCCTAAAATTTAGGGAAAACTATCAATTTCACTTTCAATTCTCAAATTGACTAAAGATTCATCAAATTAACATCTAGGCAATCAATTCCCACCAATGAATTTGAGTTAACTTACTTTTATTTACATGAACCCTAACTTGTCCCGTTTATATCAAATTTGGGAAAATCTTATAATTCCTTATCAAATCTTCAAATTAGTTGAAGAAATATGAAATTGACATATCATATAACCTATATGATTACTTAATTATCACCATCTAATATTAAAACACTAGGTTTCTCTTTTGACTATATTAATGTCTCTAAGACTTCTAAGTTGAATCATGTTCTCAAAGTCATTCTAACACTTCTAATTCACTCTTCTTTATCTAAAATAGCCATAGATGCACTTAATTAAAGTAAAGAACTTTTCCTTAGTCATTCAATACTAAGGCCGAATTCAAATATTTGAACAACTAAAACACTAAAATTAACCTTAAAGAATAGAAAGGAATAAATAAATATAATTTCTCACCTTGGTTAGCTCTAATTCACCATGGTTCTTATTGCAAAAGGGGTGGAGAAAATTTCTTTCTTTGGTGTAGGATTTTGGTGTAGAGAGAGGCTAAATGTGATTTCTCTACATAATCTTGCTTATATATATAATGGGTTAGATAGTGAGGATTTATCAAGCTATATCCAATGGTTAGGATTTGATCTTAATGAATGGCTAAGATTGTGTCAAGTTGGATTGCTAGGATTTTCTCTATGATGGTGATGATCATCATGAGGTGTTGGAGTGCCCAAAGTGAATCTAGACTCATATGTAGAAAAAGTGAGAATTTCACTTGGTTTAGGATTTTGACATAGTCAATTGTGGTGGCCAGATAGTCAAATGCCTAAGACTCACTATCTACAACATCTTTTGTCTATTGTCATAGGCCAATCACTTTTGCTCACAATTTTTAGATATTTTATAACTCTTAGTTCCAATGGGCCAACCTTCTTATGTTAGGCTTGGGCCTTTGTTACATCAAGGCCCAATAACAAGCTCATAGGCCTATTAATAAGCTTGAAAGTTTTCCTTTTAATTTCTTTACCTTTCACTATAGCTTTCAATTTTATGTTTTCTAACTTCTTTGCCTACATCATTAACAATCATATAAACTTTGTTTAAATCATTAGAGCATAATTAGTTACAATAAAATCATGTACTAGGCAAATATCACACATTTTATCATAAGGTTCCTACTTAATTCCTTATCACTCCTACACTACCCTAGCATTCAAAGATCAAGTCTTTTAACATCATTAGCAATTAAAGTGGACTACAGAACATTTGGGTATTACAAGTATCATCTATAAACTATAGGAAAGGAATTGAAATACCATCCTTCATAACTTCTAGTACCTTGAGAATACCGATGTCAATTGCTTTTTGGAGCATTAAATTAAGTCCCTCCACTGTGATAGAGAATAAAAAAAGCGAAGAGTGGATTTCCTTGACAAATTCATTTATGGATAGGGAAAAAAATCTGTTGATGAGCCATTAACCAAAACTCCAATAGAACTTGACATATGCATTTGTCCATCCAATTTACCCATTTGTCATCGAAAACCATATTCTTCATTACCTGAAGCAAATAACTCCAAAAGATAGAGTCAAATGCTTTTTCAAAGTCTAATTTGAGAATAATTCCCTTTTGTTTAGACTTTTCACAAGAGTTGATAAATTCATTTGTAATTAGTACACAGTCCAAAATAGTTCTTCCTTGAATAAAAGTAGATTTGCAGCTACTAATGACTTCACCAATCATTGTTCAAAGCTTGATAGAGAGTTTTTGCTATAATTTTTTATAAGCACCCTATTATATTGATTGGCCTGAAGTCATTGATATGATAAACACCCTTAAATTTTGGAATGAGAGCTACGAACAATAGAGCATAACTTCCTTGGAAGACAATTATGTGAATATAAATAATTAACCAGCTTGAAGATGTAATGTTAGATAAATTGCTAACAATTCTTAAGAAAGAAAAATTAAATCCATCTTTGCTTGTGATTTTGAACCTTCACAACTCTGAATGGCTCTTCTAATCTCATCTAAAGAAAATGGATGCTTAATAAGGGAGGCTGATTCAGAAGAAAGAATTTTGAAGGGTAGCCCCTTTATGGCAGGCCTTTCTAAGATTGGCTCCGAGAAAGTATTTTCGAAAATAGTACAATATTCCTATTGATATTATCTGGGTTAATAAAAACTTGCCCATCAATAGAAATTTTATTAATTAAATTTCTTTTTTTTTTTTGTAATTGAAACCGATAAATGAAAAAATTTAGCATTCTTATCTTTGCTTTTAAGCCAGTTCACCCATGAGTGTTGCCTCTAGAATATTTCTTCCTATTTATACTTTTGCCACAATATTGCCTATAAAGATTTTTTATGATCAACCTTTTCTCAAGAGAGAGGGGCGGACTCTAGTTCTAAATCAAGCTTGTCAATTTTGTCTTTAAGTTCTAAAATTTTGCTAGAAATGTTGCCAAACACAGTAGCATTCCATTTCTTGAGTTGATTTTTAATGCAAACTAATTTCTTAATCACCACAGAAGGATATGATCCCAAGTAATCAAGAGAAATCCACCTCATTTTCACCATATCCATAAACTAGATGCAAAAGTCGGCAATCCATAAATTGAAAAGACTTAGGGCCCCAATTTATGGAATTAATCTCAATAAGAATAGGCAAATGATCTGATAGTCCTTTTTTGAGACCCTTAAGACTTAAATCTAGAAATTTCAGCAACCATTCAAAATCTATAAATGCTCTATCTATCTTACTAGAACATCTTGTGTTGCTCCAAGTGAATTTTCTTCCCAATAGAGGTAATTCCAACAAAGATGTAGAATTAATAAAGTCCTAAAAAGTCAAAGAGCTAGCCACTAAAATAACACTAGAACTTCTATCATTTAGTGAAAGCACTTTATTAAAATCTCTTAAAATGATCCATGGAGTGGAGGAAGACATTTTGATAGAAATAAGGGAATTACATAAAGCCATCTTTTCACTTTCAAAAGAAGGACCACACACCATGACAATTGTACATTTGAATGAGAGAGAGAGCTAATTACCAAACAAGACTACCTAATGATCTCTTAATTTGTAAGAATCACAATAAAAAGAAGATTAAACCATGAGGCAAAAATACCACCTGAAGATTTTAAAGCATCCACTGAAGCCCATCCCATATCCATATTACGCCATATACTTCGAATCATCCCATTGGAAATACTTGAATCCTTTGTTTCATCAATACCTATAAAATCTAGCCCTTTATTACTAATCCAACTATAGTTGGAAATTATTTTTATATATTGATTAAATTCATCAAACAACTAGAGAGTCTAGATGTTTTAATGAATAATAATTTTCAAATAGTTTAATTCTTCAAATTCATTTGAAATTTCCATGAGATGGAAAGTACACTTTAAGGTAATAGAAAAAGTTTGTAATATAAACCTTAACGGGAAATTGCAAAGAACAAATCCATTGATAATGCTAAAGTTGACAAAAGAAATTATTTCTATTGTTAAGTGTTATGAATGTTGGAAAGGATAATAGCTTCAAATATTAAGAATACAAAAGGGCAAAGAGAAGGATAAACCTAGTGAGGGTAAATCTATCTCTTATTATTATGTTTTAACCTTGTGAGTATAAATCTATCTCTTGTTATTATGTTTTAATGATTCATATGGTTCATCTATTGATAGGATTTATGATACATGTGCTTCTATGCCTTATACATAATCAAAGTAAGTAATAGAAGCATAAAGTTTGATGAAGTGATTTTAAAAGATCTAAAAGGCAAAGTGCTATTTCTAAAGAGCTTTTAGGATACTTTATGATGATTTTAGAAATCATATTTTATATATCTTGTATGTATTTAATGATGATTTTAGAAATCATGTTTTGTAAATCATGAACATATTTTACACTTAAGCTACATTATTCTATAACTTAAAGGAATTGTGAATTCCATTAGGAGAAAATTTTTGTGTGGTTTATTATAGTAATAAACTTAAGAATATGAATTATATATTTGATGTAGTATTATTAAGTTAATAATAAAAAAACAACTCCAAGCGCATTTATGATAATGTCTTAAAGAACTCAAAATCTAAAACCATCGTGGTTTCTTAAATTAATTTGTTTAGCTGAAGATAAGACAATTAAGTTAGATAACATACGCAATGATCTATTAGGTTGAACTTGTTTCAACTTAGAAATCTAATATCTAATGCAAAAACAACTAGATCACCTTCTGTTGGACAAAAGGATACAAATCAAAGAAGTTTTAGAATTTATACATACATATGCATCAATACTATTTGTGAAATAGTTAGTGGGAGTTTTCCCTTATTCATTGCATTTACCTATATATAATACAAACCCATTTGGGAAAGGTAAAATGAAGTTGTAGCAACCCACACCTACCCTAGGAGTTTCGTGACAACTTACTTGATATGGCAAAATGTGTGCTTTTATGAAAATTCATGTGTTATGTGATTGATGAGTATGAGGCATATTAGATTAGTCCTAATGTATATAATATAAATTATTATGCTGAAATAAGTGTTTTATATGAGGTGCATAAGCATAAAATGATCTATTACACATAAAGTGGATTTTCATGCACAAAGCGATTTTTAAGCATAAAATAGTTTTTATGAGTATTTTTAAAATATTTTTAAATAAATATTTCTAGAGGGAATTTTAATGAAAATAATAAGAAAAATATTTTATTTTTAATTACCTATAATTAGCCCATAAATAAAATTAAAAGGCCTAACTCACCAAAGCCCAACACACCAAAACACTTATAACCTAACTCATTAATGGCAAACTTGTAATTTTACCAAAATCCTAACTGTTAAAGCTAAAATTTGGCCAGCGCTTTTGTGTTAACCACCATTCTATTATTCTTTAGAATTCCTATAGAAAAATTCTCTCAAAAATATTCTCTCCACTGAAATTCATAAGGTGCCTTCAAACCTTGTGATTTTGCAATCGTTTTTGTAAGTTTTTCATTCCTTTCAATCTATTATTTGATTTTTATGAAACTAACCTAAGAAATCTATTTGAAGCTATATATTTACTATTTTATTGCTGTATAATTTAGGCTAGGTAAATTATTTGAAGGAGAAACTGATTTTCAACCGAAAACACAAGCCTTTCTTCTCGAATCCTCCAAAGGTGACTTAAAAATCAGAATTGGAATTTTTATGCAATTTTTCAAGGGGGCTGCTAATTTGTGTATGGATATGTTCAAAATTGATTTTTGTTGTGCTTAGATAAAAAAATACTAATTTAAATCATATTTTTGTACATTACTGTAATGATCGAAAAGTATAAAATGCAAGAGAATTCATGATTTTCACCCTATAACCTAAAATCGGGATTTTCATACATATACTCTATAAGGGGCTTCCAATTGATATGTATTGATGTTTTAAAATGATTTTTGTTTTGATTACATTAAAAATATTAGTTTAAACCATATTTTTGCATATTACTATGATGAACGGAAAGTGCGAAAAGTAAGAAAATTCATGTTTTTCCTTGAAGGGTGCATTCGGCCTACATTGGAAATTTGATCTCAATGTCTATAATTTTTATATAATATATTTTAGTGGTTATTGACATGTATACATGAATAATAAATGATTTAATTGCATGTTGGTTGAAGGGATAACTCTAGACAAAGTCTAGAGAGGTTCAGCCTACTTGGGGTTTACTAACCCTATTACTATATTATGATTAATATATGTATATGATTAAGTGACAAGTGAGATAGATCTTATGATTTGTTAATAGTGAATTAATGATCTTAAATTGACTATGATATGGATCATATGATTTGTTCAAAAGAAATAATCATGACTCTTCAAGGTTACTTGTTAAGTTGATATATATATGAAGTGTTAAATGTACTAAGTTTAATGTTAAATGGAATTGATATTAAGATCATAATAGATTGTGTTTGACTTTAGAAAAGTCATAGTATAAGTTATAATGTGATTTCATGGGATCCTATGAAGGCTAAATATGCAAGACTTTAAAAGTCAACATGTTATGTGCAAGTGATGAGTGTACTTCTAAGTGCAACTCCAAGTTTATGTGAATGTTATATATACATAGGGTAGTTATGGGATAGGATAGCATGATGATTAAGCAAATACTAAGTATTGAATTAAATGTTATGTTAGAGCTTGAGGAGTATTAGAAGTTCAAAGGGTTATAAGTACTAGGAGCAAAGGAACCACATGGTGAGTAAACATTATATTTATGTTACAAGTACAAGCTATCATGTTATGTCAACCTTTGAGATTCTTGAAACCCAAGTACCTTTCTATTCTCTATTATAACTATATGACTTATTTGTTAAGCTTGGGTTGCCAAAGGAGAATTGGTCCAAAACCATTTTGATTTTTCCATGATAAGAAAAAACCTTTGTGATTGTTGCCTTACCTAATATTCTTTCTAGAACCACACTATTATTTATCTTTTGTTCAATAAGTTAAACTATTATTGCTATTGTGCTATATGTTATTGCTTTCTTAAGTGCTATTATTATAAATGATTACCATTACCTCTAGCTATGGTACCCATGAACCTTTTATGCATAAATCCTCATGCCCATGTAGGTAATCATCGAAACTTGTGCACATGGTCTTAACTCGATGAATAGGGGCATAGTATCCACCTCAGTTAGAAGGGGCAATTCTAACCATAAGGCCATATCAGCTTCACGCTTCTTCATGATAGGAGTTGGAATTTGGCTTGAGGCCATCTCTCCTCAATGTATTCAAGTGAATTGAGTAAGGTCTTCACTCACGAGTGAATTGAGCAAAAGTCTTCACTCATAAGTAATAAGTGTGTTTTCTGTGAACCTTGTTAAATTGTAAATAATGAACTATGAACTATAAATCATGAATTATGAATCATGACCCATGAGTTATATGCTATAAGCCCCTTTTAAGGGATATGTGTTATTGTATAAGCTATATTGTTTACTCATTGAGATCATTTATCTCACCCATTTTCCTTATATGGTTTTAGGTGAGCAATTTGAGGAGGCAAGGTGTTAGCTTAAGCAACCTACTCCACTTGGGAGATTTCCTTATCCGAGTTTTTTATTATACTATGATATAGAGAGTCTCTTAGTTGCTCTAGGACTCTTGTTTTGGAACATTATGTTTGATGATTTATTTTGGAGCCTTTAAAATGTTATTTTATTTTGGATTGTGTTTAAAGTATATTTTAACTATTCTTCCACAACTTAAGATTATTCTTATAAATGGTTCAATTAAGTTAATGCATGAGCTTTGGTACGATCCTAGGCAATGTTATTATATGCATGAGTGGGTTCTACGAGCGTGAGTGACCTTATGTCTCCCCATGTTCTAGGATCGTCATATCTCTAAAATTGGGATGTGATAAAAGTCTTTATTTGAATTATTTAAAATGTTAAAGAAATTAAAGGTGAAAAGGAAAATATATATTAAGGGTATTTTATACAAAAGAGAAAGAGTTTCATAACCCTTTGATCTAATCAAAGTGGGGAGAGCTTAATTACTAACTTTTGAGGAATTCCTTAAACATAAAATTAGCATATAATCATAATTCTTTTGGGAAAACTATACATGATGGTTGATAAGTGCATGTTTGATTAGATTTTATCCCTTGTTCTTACTGTGTTTTTATCATTAAATTGAGTTTAATTTGTTTATTAAGTGGTTTAACCAAGTCGTTTGAGGGAATTAGCTAATTTAGAGCCCATGGATCAATTCATTTGGAAATTTGCTAAGCTAAGGAGTGAATTTGGTAAATTTTAGGCATGGACTAAAAGTTATAGATGGTTACACACCTAAGAACATAGGCGTGTATCAAGACGTGTTGAACAATCCTGCCTATGTACCTAGGTGTGTTGCAGCCCATATTGAAGACCTAATTTTTGTACGAAGATAAATGCCAACAAGCCCTAGAACATCGGCGTGTGCTAAGGCCTGCTGAAAAAAGAAAAAACCCCTTTAAAAGGTGATTCAAAGAGAAAAGAGGGAAAGATTCTAATCTTTTTGGATTGTTTGACTTCTCGAGAACTCTGTCAGAAGATAGGAAGAGATCATAGCCGAAATCAAGAGACAAGAACATGATTCGAGTGGATTTAAAGTGGGTGATTCAAGATTGAAGAGAAGATTTTTAAGAACTTATCTATGGATTATTTGATTTATCATTCCCTTCTTTCTTATTCATTGTTCTTTAAATTTACCATCAACTAAACTCTTTTTATCTAGATGAGACAAACCTAGTTTTGAGTGTATAGATTGAATGATTGGGTTTTCAGTCAAATCATCCCTGGGTTGACTTATATTTATGATTTATATTGGTAAAGTCCAATTAACAATTGCTAGCTTTTTTATTTGATATTTGATTTCTTATCAAAGAGTAAAGATATTGTCACATCGCAATTTTGAAGACATGACGGTTCTAGAACATAGGGATACATAAGGTCACCCATGCTAGTAGAACCCACTTATACTATGATCATACCAAAAGCTCTTAAATTAACTTAAATAAACCCTTTTTTTCTTTTTTGAAAACCTTAAGTTGCAGAAGCATAGTTAAAATATACTTTAAATATAATCCATAGGGAAATAATATGTAGAATCCAATTAAAACCTCAAAAGATAATATTTCAAAATAAACATCTAAAAATAAATATTCCTAGAGCATCTAAAGATAACTATTCATAACATATTAAACTAATTATCTTAGACAAGGAATCCCTAAGCGAAGTAGGATGCTTGAGCCATCACCTTACCTCCTCATACTACTCACCTGGAACCAAGCAAGGAAAAGGGGTGAGATAGATGATCTCAATGAGTAAACAATAAGGCTTATACAATAACACATATCCCTTAGAAAGGGCTCATAGCTCATAACTTATGGTTCATAATTCATAGTTTGTAATTTAAGAAAGGTTCATAGAAATCACACTTATAACACATAACACATAGAGTGAAGGCTACTACCATAATCACTCGAACACATAGAATGAAGGCTATTGCCATAATCACCTGAATACATGGAGTGAAGGCTATTACCATAATCACTTAAACACATAACACATAGAGTGAAAGCTATTGCCATAATCACTCAAACACATAGCCGATAATTACTCCCATCGGTACGAGGATCACACAGTTGAAGATTACTCGCATCGGTACGAGGACTTCTGCATAAAGGGTTAAAGGTACCATAGCATGAGCTAATGCTAATCACATATAACAAAAATGTTTAAGGTAATAATAACATGTATCACAATAACAAATAGCAATTAAACTTTTGAACAAAAGATATAATGAAGGTGTAGATCCAAAAAGAATGTAAGTTAGGGCAATAATCATAAAGGTATTTTCATTGGATAATCAAAATGGGTTTGGACCAATTGTCCTTTAGCAACCCAAGCTTAACAAAGAAATCATAATGTTAAATTTAGAATAGAACAAACTTGTGTTTCAAGAATGTCAAAGGTACATATATTATGATAGCTTTCACTTACAACAAAATCATAATGTTTACTCACACATGTAACATGAACATAGTGTTTACTCACCTTGTGGTTCCTTTACTTCTAGTACGTGTAACCCTTTTTGAACCTCTAAAGCTCCTCAAGCTCTAACATAATATTTAATTCAATACTTAATATTTATTTAATCATGATGCTATCCTATCCCATAACTACCCTATGCACATATAACATTCAAATACACTTAGAGTTGCATATATAAGTGCATTCATCATTTGCACATAACAGGCTGACTTTAAAAGTCTTGCACACTTAGCCTTAATAAGCCCATATGAAAACACATTATAACTCATGTCAATACCTTTCTAAGGTGGTCATAATATCATTATCTTAATATCAATTCACTTTAACAATCATATTAGTATACTTAACACATCAATACTTGTCAACTTATCGATAGCCTTTCAAACGTCATGCTTAACTCTTATGATCCATTCTTTCAATCAATCTCTTCATCAATTCAAGACCGTTAATTCATTATCAAATCATCATAACATCTATTTCAATATTTCCAAATCACATTCACATTCTAATCACAATATAAGGTTAATATACCTTAAGTATACCAAAGTGCCTTTAGGCTAGTCTATAGTCATTCCTTCAATAATGTGCAATTTAACCATTTATCATACATATATACATATCAATAATCATTAAAATACATCACATAAAAATTATAGATATTGGGATAAAAATATCAATGTAGGCTGAATGCCTTATTCAAAGAAAAACTTGAATTTTCTTATTATTCGCACTTTCCATCTATAGTAATGTGTAAAAACATGGTTTTAACCAAGATTTTTCATGTAATAAAAACAAATCATTTTAGAGCATATACTTCTAGGAATCAGCCCACATACACATACACATGCATGAAAATTTCCAACTTTAAGTTTTAGGATGAAAAACCATGAGTTTTCTTGTTTTTGGTATTTTCCAATCATTACAGTAATATGTAGATAGGTAGTTTAAACCATTATTTTTTATTTATTCAAAGAAAGTATTAGTTTAGAACATCCACATGTATGAATTGGCAGCCATTGATCATAATTATGTATGAAAATTCCAAGTCTCAAGGTTTAGGGTGAAAATCATGAGTTTTCACGCTTTCCGCACTTTTCGTTCATTACAGCGATATACAAACACAAGATTTAAATCATTATTTTTTATTCAAACAAAACAAATATCATATTAGAATCCATCCATACACAAATTAGTAGCCATATGAATGTATAATCATAGAATTTTCTAACTTCCAAGTTCTAGCACAAAACCCTTGAATTCATTTATTTTCTGAAACTTTTTGGTCATTACAGTAATATGCAAAAATATGATTTGATTCAATATTTTTCACCTAAACA
Source organism: Reutealis trisperma (assembly GCA_947687605.1). Lineage (NCBI taxonomy): Eukaryota > Viridiplantae > Streptophyta > Magnoliopsida > Malpighiales > Euphorbiaceae > Reutealis > Reutealis trisperma. The sequence goes on from CANTUT010001230.1 coordinate 179,379, forward strand.
CATAAAAAAATCATTTTAGAAATCAATTATTTAGAAATTGCCCCCCTTGGTAAATTCTATGCATAAAAATTTTAATTTTGAGTTACAAGATTCACCTTTGGAGAAATCGCGTAAAGAGATTAGTGCTTTCAGTAGAAAAATTAATTTTTCTCTCAAAAAATTACCTATCTCAAATTTTATCATTAAAAATTAGTAAATATTTAGTTCAAAATAATTTTCTCAAGATTAGTTTCATAAAAATCAAATAGAAAATTGAAAGAAAAAGAAAAACTTACGAAATGGTCGTGAAATTGCAAAGTTGAAAGTTTTTTTTGAGAATTTCGGTAGAGAGAAATATTTTGAGAGAATTTTTTTGTCAAAATACTGAAAAATAGAATGGTGGCTGCTGAAAATCAAGGGCTGGCTGAAATTCTCATTATATATTAGGGTTTGGGGTACAATTTCCAAGTTTACCCTTAATGAGCTAGGCTAAGAGTGCTTTGGTGTAGAATGTTTTTGGGTATTTGGGCTTTTTAATTAATTTAGGGCTGATTATAGGTAATTAAAAATAAAATATTTTTCTTATTATTTTCATTAAAATTTCCCCTAAAATATTTATTTAAAAATACTCATAAAATTAATTTATACTTAAAAAATTGTCTTTTTACATGAAAATTCATTTTACGAAAAATAAATTATTTCATGCTAATTCATTTTATTTAAATCATTTATTTCACAATAATAATTCATATTAGGCATATTGAAATTAATTTAATATGCCCCAAACCCATAAATCACGTCACACATAAATTTTCATATAGTCACACAATTTGTCACAATAACCCTAAATTCAAATAATTTGTCACTAAAACTTCTAGGATAGATGTGGGTTTTTATATTCTCCCCACCCCCTAAAAGAAATTCATCCTCAAATTTTCAAATCTAATAGCACAGCACACTCTACTTAACTTCTCCACCACGCTTCTGCTACACCACTCAAGCATAATATCTAACTACAATTAACATATCGAATACAGTAAGGCACATACTCACAATCTATCAAAAATCACACTTGTAAACCTTCAGCTTAAGCTACACCTATGTTAATCTCTTGTTCAAACAAATCTTAACTAATCCTTAATAATTTTGTATCCCTTAACCTAAACAAAAGTAATAGACTCTTTAATTTCACCTTCAATCAATATAATCCCAGGTATATCTTTTCCTTATATCTCTATTATTATTAACATCTATACTAACACCTTAATCACCACTTCCATTAATTATTCATCACATTAGTCATATAAGAATCCAATAGATAAATTCCAAATTAATAACTCCAATTGATATTTGATAATTCTCTTTCCATATTAATAATTATTCCTTAATCTATTATAATCTCAATAAATACTTTCATGTTTAATACTTTGCTAACATTACAATTTGTACACTCCCATCATTTATCAATTAAAACATATTTAAACTTAACAAACATTCCTATATATATCATATCCCAAATGAACTTGCATTATATTGATTTACAATCCCAAATAAACTTCTCATAACTATTTCAGACTTACTCTCTTTCTATATAATATATACATCATTATCATGACTTAATTACCTAATGCCTCATAATTTTTATACATTTAGCTCGTAATATCATTGCACTTTAGATTCTTCACTTACATCTTGCTATATTTCACATTCCTTATCATTTAATTTATCCATATTAAAATGACAAACCTTCTAATACCATCCACATTCAATGAAATCTCTATGCAACTCTTATATCTTTCCAACTCTATGCCAGTCTAGGTAATCTCAATAAAAATTCTTCTCGTACTAAAGATCACTACCAAATTTTCCAATAACCTTAATTGAACATTATTGTATCTAATGCCTTAAAACATTTCTCATCTAAAGGACTCAAATCCCTTTTAGGTATGTTTAGAACTATTAAATTTTCAAAATTGCATAGAATCATTTGTAAGAATCAAAACATTTTCATCCTTGCATGTTAAAATCTTAACGCAATTCTTAATGTGGTTCATGATGTATGATTGATGATGTATAATTTCGCAAAGTAAAAACTTGGTGCACATAGACAGATACACTAGACACAAGTACATAAACAAATCAAATCTGGGACATTTTATCTTAAAATCATTTTATACCCTTATAGATCAAGTCCTTATAGATAATCAAATTTATAGTTCATATGGCCTTAACATCTATCATCTTGTAAAATTTCAAATCCTTATACTTTGATTGCACCCTATATACTCAAAGGAATCTCATCACTAAAGAATCTCTACTAGCATCATATTTATCCCTTATCATCATTACAAGTTTGAGAATACTTATCCTTTTATGTCTCCCCCTCTTAAAGGAAATTCATCCTCGAATTTCAATACTTACTCACATGTTCTCGAAAAAAAAAAAATTAGGGATGTTTCTGCCGTGTCCCTTCCTTGACTTCCTAAGTATACTCATCCATTCCATGATTTCGCTAGTGGACCTTAATCGTAGGTATCTCCTTGATACACAAATTTCTCCTCATCCTTAGCTTGAAATTCTACTTGCTTTCCCTTCCTCGACTTCCCAAGTATACTCGGCCATTCCATGATTTCGCTAGTGAACCTTAATCATGGATATCTCTTTGATACACAAATTTCTCCCTATCCTTAGCTCAAAATTCTATTTGCTTTCCTCTATAGTCAATACATGCTCCATACTTATATAGTCAATCCATTCCTAAGATCATATCAAATTCTAGGACATCAAGTTCCAATAACTCTATAGGAAGTTTTTGTTCATTAATGTCTATCTCATAATCCTTAAACAATACCTTACTTCCATCATTTCTCCCCAAGGAGTCAACACTACAAAAGGTTCATAAATAAATTCCTTATTTCTATCGAGACTCTTATCAAAACACAAACAAATGCATAGCACCATAATCAATCAAGCATCTTACACTAAAAATTCTAATGGGAATGATACCTTCTTCTTTCAAATCACACTAGATAAATATTTCTCCTCTGACTATTCTCGATATTTATATAAGTGATAGAGAAATCCCTAGCTCTCTTATTGTACTAACCTATTTGGTAGTATCTAAACCACAAATTCCTTAATATATTTCACTTACTTACCACCATATACTTATATATATAATGTAACTGATTTGCTTTATTCTCTTACTGATCATTGTTAAATATCATTTCTCTTCTTATGGCACTAATCGCAATTGTCATTTAATAACTCCATATATTTCCTATACCAAACCATTGTAACATATAAGCATTTCATACCTTATAATATTATACTTATCAATCATTAATCTTAATTAGATCAAAACTTAGTCCACTTCTTTTTCTAATCCATTTAATTCCATTATCAAAATGTCATACTTAGCATGTCTTTAACATTAGCACCCCTCATAAAATATCATATCTTAAGACACATATCACCTAGCATATATCACATATCATGGCATGTATTAAGTATCCTAATCATGTAACACATAACTTATAGCATAATGAGCTCTTTTACCATCTGAAGTCAATCATTTTATAGAATCAATCCATACTAACTCACTAAGTAATCAAATAATATTATTCATACCATATAAGTCCTATGCCCCTAAGTTATTATTACCATCTAATAGCAGAAGTCTCAATTATATCTCTTATTCTTGGCTCCTTGTCTTTAAGGTTGTAATGGTCTAGGTGGTAAAGGCGTCAAGATTGCATTTCTTGAGTTCCTTATCTTAAGGCAGTCCTTGATGAAGTGATCCATTTGTTCGCACCTCAAACATGAGCAAGAGGCCTTTCGGCAAACCCTATAATGTTTCCAGCCACAATGGCAATACATAGGAAACTGCTTTGATTTACCATTGCTCTTCCCAGGTGTTGTTGTTATTGATGGTGATTCTTTTTTTGGACCTCCTGCTCCCCTATACTAGCCTCCATGGCCCTTGTTCTTATGCCTACCTTTCTAATCATGTTCCACGCATTCTGCTCCCTCAGCCTTAAGCCTCTTCTCCACATCCTTTCTCAAAGCATAAACTAAGGACCTGAGACATTGACTTTCTTCCATCAGTTCCAAACAGTCTCTCTCAAACCTCTGCATCTTACTTTGAATCCATTTGTAACCTAGACAATCCATGGGGTCCTCCTCATCAAGAGCCTTTTCTCTCTTCAAGTGGATCATAGGTATAGCCTTCTTGAACATCTCCCTCTTGGTCCTCTTGCATGCTACATGCAATGCTCTAAGTTACAGTCCTCGTGCAAGGATAATCTTCTTGGTCATCCAGTAAAAGAATCATAAGGAGCACAAACAACCAATAACAAAGAGTACTATAGCTTATTAGGATCTCGCAGAACTACACTAATGATAGACTACAAGTGACATGAAAGGAAAATTCCTATGCTCCAAGATTATAATTAATCAACCCAATAACTAGAAAATTCTAAACTAGACTTAAAAAAAAAAACTATAGCTTTGATATCAACTTTGTCACATCCCATTTTTAAAGACATGATGGTCCTAGAACATGGGGAGACATAAGGTCACCCATGCCCATAGAACCCATTTATACTTATACAAATACTACCTAGGATCACACTAAAACCTCTTACATTAACTTAAATAATCCTTTTTTTTTAAAAAAAAAAAAAACCTTAAGTTGTGGAAGCATAGCTAAAATATACTTTAAACATAATCCATAGGGAAATAATATTTAGAATCCAATTAAAACCTTAAAATATAACATTTCAAAGTAAACATCCAAAAATAAATATTCCCAAAGCATCAAAGGATAACTCTTCATAAGATATTAAACTAATTATCTTGGACAAAGAACCCCAAGCGAATTAGGATGCTTGAGCCATCACCTTGCCTTCTCATACTACTCACCTGGAACCACACAAGCAAAAGGGATGAGATAGATAATCTCAATGAGTAAAAAATAAGGCTTATACAATAATACATATCCCTTAAAAAGGGCTCATAGCTCATAACTTATGGTTCATGATTCATAATTTGTAATTTAAGAAAGGTTCGTAGAAATCACACTTATAACACATGACATATAAAGTGAAGGCTACCGCTATAATCACAAGAATACATAGAGTTAAGGCTATTGCCACAATTACTCAAACACATAGCTAATAATTACTTGCATTAGTATGAGGATCACAGAGCTGATGATTACTCACATTGGTACGAGAACTTTTGCATAAAGGGTTAAAGGTACCATAGCTAGAGCCAATGGTAATCACATATAATAATAACGTTTAAGGCAACAATAACATGTATCACAATAACAATAGCAATTAAACTTTTGAAGAAAAGATATAATGATAGTGTAGTTCCAGAAAGAATATAAGTTAGGGCAATAATTGTAAAGGTATTTTCATCGGATAAGCAAAATGGTTTTGGACCAATTGTGCTTTGGCAACCCAAGCTTAACAAAGAAATCATAGTGTTCATTTTAGAACATAAGGAACTTGGGTTTCAAGAATGACAAAGGTACACATATCATGATAGCTTTCACTTATAACAAAATCATAATGTTTACTCACACTTGTAACATGAACATAGAATTTACTCACCTTATGGTTCCTTTGCTCCTAGTACGTGTAGTCCTTTTTGAACCTGTAAAGCTCCTCAAAATCTAACATAATATTTAATTCAATACTCATTATTTATTTAATCATGATGCTATCCTATCCCATAACTACCCCTTGCACATATAACATTCAAATACACTTAGAGTTACACATATAAGTGCATTCATCATTTACACATAACAGGCTAACTTTAGAAGTCTTGCACACTTAGCCTTAATATGCCCATATGAAAACACATTATACTTATGTAAATACCTTTCTAAGGGTCATCATAATATTATTATCTTAATATTAATTCACTTTAACAATCATTTTAGTATACTTAACACATCTATACATGTCAACTTACCGATAGCCTTTCAAATGTCATGCTTAACTCTTATGATCCATTCTTTCAATCAATCTCTTCATCAATTCATGACCATTAATTCATTATCAAATCATCATAACATCTTTTTCCATATTTCCAAATCATATTCTAATCACAACATAAGGTTAATATACCTTAAGTGTTCCTTAAGTATACTAAAATACCTCTCAGCTAGTCTATAGTCATTCCTTCAATAATGTGCAATTTAACCATTTATCATACATACATACGTGTCAATAATTATCAAAATATATCAAATAAAAATTATAGACATTGGGATTAAAATATCAATGTAGGCTAAATGCTTATTCAAAGAAAAACCTGAATTTTCTTATTCTTCGCACTTTCCGTCTATTATAGTAATATGTAAAAATATGGTTTGAACCAAGATTTTTCATGTAATCAAAACAAAAATCATTTTAGAATATAGACTTGTAGGAATTGGCCCACATATACATACACATGCATAAAAATTTCCAACTTTAAGTTTTAGGATGAAAAACCATGAGTTTTCTTGTTTTTGGTATTTCTGATCATTATAGTAATATGTAGACAGATGGTTTAAACCATTATTTTTCATTCAGTCATAGAAAATATTAGTTTAGAACATCTACATGTATGAATTGGCAGCCATTAATCATAATTATGCATGAAAATTCCAAGTTTCAAGTTTTAGGGTGAAAATCATGAGTTTTCACGCTTTCTGCGCTTTCTGTTCATTATAGCGATATGCAAACAGAAGAGTTAAATCTTATTTTTCATTCAAAAAAAACAAATATCATATTAAAATCCATCCATACACAAATTGGCAGCCATATGAATGTATAATCATAGAATTTTCTAACTTCCAAGTTCTAGCACAAAACCCTTGAATTCATTTGTTTTCTGAAACTTTTTGGTCATTACAGTGGTATGTAGAAATATGAGTTAATTCAATATTTTTCATCTAAACACATCAAAAATCAGTTTAGAAATTAGTTATGTAGAAATCATCCTCCCTTGGTATGTTTTATGCATAAAAATTTCAATTTTGAGTTACAGGATTCACCTTTGGAGAAATCACGTAGAGAGGTTAGTGCTTTCGGTAGAAAAATTAATTTTTCTCTCAAGAAATCACCTAGCCCAAATTTTATTAGTAAAAATCAGTAAATATTTAGTTCAAAATAATTTTCCAAAGATTATTTTTATAAAAATCAAATAGCAAATTGAAAGGAAATGAAAAACTTATGAAACGGTCGCGAAATCGCAAAGTTGAAAATGTTTTTGAGAATTTCGGTACAGAAAAATATTTTGAGAGAATTTTTCTATCAAAATATTGAAAAACAGAATGGTGGCTGCTGGAAATCAAGGGCTGGCTGAAATTCTCATTATATATTAGGGTTTCGGGTGCAATTTCCAAGTTTACCCTTAATGAACTAGGCTGTGAGTGTTTTAGTGTAGTAGGCTTTTAGGTATTTGGTTTTTCTAATTAATTTAGGGCTGATTATAGGTAATTAAAAATAAAATATTTTTATTATTATTTTCATTAAAAATTTCCCCAAAACATTTATTTAAAAATATTTTTAAAATACTCATAAAATTAATTTATGTTTAAAAAATCGCCTTTTTACATGAAAATTCATTTTATGAAAAATAAATTATTTCATGCTAATGAATCTTATTCAAATCATTTATTTTATAATAATAATTCATATTAGACATATTAAAATTAATTTAACATGCCCCAAACTCATAAATCATGTCACACATAAATTTTCATGTAGTCACACAATTTTTCACAATAACCCTAAATTCAAATAATTTGTCACTAAAACTTCTAGGGTAGATGTGGATTGTTATAGATATCCTTGATTTGATATGATCACTCATGAATATTATGGATTGCTTGGAGCACTATAGATAGGTTTACAAAATCCTTTGGCTTTTAATTCCTTGATCTTAATGCTTTGCCAAACCTATTTAATAAGAAGAGGTTCTATTTAATTTGCTTAGGGAAAAGGGATTAATTCCCCTGAGAAAGGTTTAGTTCTACTTTTAGGATTGCCAACTTGATTCATTGTTTGATTTGATTGATTCTGTAATTCATGAAATACATGAGGAACTAGGGGGAGTTACTATGTAGACAATCAACTCATTGATTCTTTTTCATTGATTTTGTTAGTTTACTACATTTAATTAATATAGTTTAATTTTTAATTTTTTTAATTTTAGTTTTCCTTGGAATTTGATTCACTAGAAAATAGTTAATGTTTGAGCTAATACTTATGTAGTTTCCTTGTAGGATCAACCTCTTTTGTGCTATGCTTCCCAAATAATAGGTACACTTGCCTGTAACTAGGGTACAATAGACTTGGAGTTCATTTAACCTGGTGGAAATATAAAGCCAACATCAATGGTATACTCAAAAGAATAAATTACAATATTGCGAGGCCTAGCCCAAGTACCAGTCTGATCCACTAAGTGGGATCGAAATGCTCCTTTAGATTTGAACTCATGGAACCCTTGGGCTTAAATCGATTGATTTTGAAGATTTGCCACCTTAATTTTATTTTATTTCAGAAAAAAGATTAAGGAAAAAAACCTAAATTGACTCCAATTAATATAAAAAAGGAAAATATCACTATTATCGAAACCAAAGAGGATTCAGAGACTAGGTTTTCAATTTATTTTAACAAAATTAGTCTGGCAATTTTAATACAAAATAACTTAAAATAAGTTTCATGAATAGAAATATCGATGATGTATGAGCAATAATATCCATACAATGCATGACAGTTATAAAGTGATAAATAAAATAAAATATACATAAGAATTGTTACAAACCAAAATAGATTAAAAATAAATAAAAGAAATGATATTTTCTCTAGCCCTTATAGGTATTAGGAAAGGCACACATTCCTCAACTAATTGAAAGAATTAACAAATAAAAAGGAGATTAGCATGAAAGAAATAGCACAATCATATGTAAAAAAAAAATTAAAATAGAAATAATCTCATAAAAAATGAAAGAAAAGGGAAAATTATTTTATAAAAAAGTTTGAATCGATGCCTAAACAACTGGCATGCCTGTGTATCCTTTTAAATGGGAATCAAACCCCACGCAGTTCTTCCTTCTTACAAAGGAGAGGTTTGGAAAAGGTTAATTTGATTTGTTAATTTAATTCATATTTAAAATTAACAAGACTAGATTTTTTTAGTTTTAGACCTAAAGGAAGATAAAAAGAGAGAATTCTACATCTGATTTAAGAAATCTCAAAAGAAAGAATTATACCTTGGTTTTGCACTTTCTTTGTATGAATGGTGCAAGCCTTACACTAGATTTAAGCTCCACCTTCGTTAGAATCTTACAAGATGAACATTGCACAAAAAGAATTAAACAAAAAGAGACATAAAGAGATAACAATTGAAAATAAAAATTAAACTTTGAAATTATTTATGAAATTAAAGAAAATAGATTTCTAATTTTGAAAATTTGACAGAACTTTTGGCTTAAAACTGGCATAAAAATTATAGATTTTTTATATCTGAAACTTGTCTTCCAAATGATTGGAAGTGGGCCCTATTTATAAGGAAAATGTGAGTGGAAGATAAGAAAAAAGGGGATGACTAGTTGAGTACCAGCCATGGAGGCTGCACCAATACAGTGTGGTAGTATAACAACCCACACCCACCCTAGGAGTTTTCATGACTAATTTGCTTGACATAGAATTATTAAGACTAAGTATGAGCTTTTATATGAACCTATGTGCTATGTGATTTATGAGTATGTGACATATTAAATTAATTTTAATATGTCTAATATGAGTTATTATTGTTAAATAAATGATTTATATGAAGTGCATTAGCATAGAATAATTTATTTTACATAAAATGAATTTTCATGCAAAATGTCGATTTTTAAGCATAAAATAAATTTATGAGTATTTTAAAATAATTATTAAATAAATGTTTTGGGGAGAGTTTTATAGAAAATAATAAGAAAAATATTTTATTTTTAATTACCTATAATTAGCCCTAAATTAATTAAAAAACCTAAATACCCAAAAGCCCACTACACCAAAACACTCATAACCTAGCTCATTAAGGGTAAACTTGGAAATCGCACCCCAAACCCTAATATATAATGAAAATTTCAGCTAGCACTCTCATTCCAACAGCCATCACTGCATTTTTCTATATCTTGACAGAAAAATTCTCCCAAAATATTTCTCTCTACCGAAATTAAGAAAGCACCTTTCAATTTTGCGATTTCTCGCCCGTAATTGTAAGTTTTTCTTCTCTTTCAATTCCTTAACTGATGTCTATGAAATAAATTATGAGAAAATTATTTTTAACTGGTTGTTTACTGATTTTTTCAGATTTAATTCAGTTTGGGTGAGTTTTGAGAGAGAAATTTAATTCTCTACCGAAAGCACAAAACTTTCCGCGCGATTTCTCCAAAGGTGAATCCTGTAACTTAAAAATGAAATTTTTATGCAATCAACATCACTAAAAGGGAGCGATTCCTACATGAATGATTTCTAAACTGATTTTTGATGTGTTTTGATGAAAAATATTAGATTAAATTACATTTCTGCATATTTTTGTAATGACCAAAAAGTTTCATAAAACAAAGGAATTCAAGATTTTTATGCTAGAACTTAGAAGTTGGAAAATTTTATTATTATTTAAACATGTGGCTGCTGATTTGTATGTGAATGGATTCTAATCTAATATTTTTTTTTTGTTTGAATGAAAAATAATTATTTAAATCATATGTTTGCATATTGCTACAATGATTTTCACCCTAAACCTTGAAACTTGGAATTTTCATGCATAATTATGATCTGCTGATTCATACATGTGGATGTTCTAAATTGATGTTTTCTATGATTGAATGAAAAAAAAAAGGTTTAAACCACCTGTTTATATAGTGTTGTAATGACCAAAAAGTACTAAAAATAAGAAAACTCATAGTTTTTCATCCTAAAATTTAAAATTAAAAATTTTCATGCATATGAATATATATATGAGCTGATTCCTACATGTATATATTCTAAATTGATTTTTATTTTGATTACATGAAAAATCTTTGTTCAAACCATGTTCTTACATATTACTGTAATAGATGGAAAGTGCAAAAAATAAGAAAATTCAGGTTTTTCTTTGAATAGGGCATTTTGCCTACATTGATATTCTTATCTCAATGTCCATAATTTTTATGCAATGTATTTTGATGACTATTGACATATATGAATGGATGATAAATGATTAAATTGCATGTTAGTTGAAGGAATGACCCTAGATAAGACTAAAGGCAATTTGGTATACTTAAGGTATCTTAACCTTAAGATGTGATTAATATGTGAATGTGGTTGGATAATATGGAAGTAAGTTAGATGATGATTTGATAATGAATTTGTGATCTTGAATTGATGAAGTGATTGATTGAAAGAATTGGTCATAAGAGATAAGCATTATGCTTGAAGGGCTATTGATAATTTGACATATATGGAAGTGTTATATGTACTAAAATGATTGTTAAAGTGAATTGATACTAAGATAATGATATTATGTTGACCTTAGAAAGGTATAGAATGAGTTATAATGTGTTTTCATGTGGGCCTATTAAGGCTAAGTGTACAAGACTTTTAAAGTCAATATGATATGTGCAAATGAATGAGGTGTATTTATATGTGCAACTCCAAGTATATGTGAATGTTATATATGCATGGGATAGCTATAGGATAGGATAGCATCATGATTAAATAAATACTAAGTATTAAATTAAATATTATGTTAGAGCTTGAGGAGCTTTAGAAGTTCAAAAGGTTACATGTACTAGGAGCAAAGGAACCACAAGTTGAGTCAACATCGTATTCATTCTACAAGTGTGAGTAAACACTGTGTTCATACTACAAGTGTTAGTAAACACTATGTTCATGTTACAAGTGTGAGTAAACACTGTATTCGTGCTACAAGCTTGAGTAACAATATGTTTTGCTACAAATATGTGATATCATGTTATGTGAACCTTTGATGTCTTGAAACCCAAGTTCCTTTTTATTTTAATGATTTCTTTGTAAGCTTGGGTTGCCAAAGGATATTTGGTGCAAAACCATTTTTTTATTACTCAACTATAATAAAGAACCTTTGTGATTATTGCCCTAACTTATATTCTTTCTAGAAGTACACTGTTATTTGTCCTTTGTTTAATAAGTTAAACACCTACAATGCTATTGTTACCATCATATGTTATAAATTATGTTATAAGTTACATGTGAACATGCCAGTAATCTTCACTTTGCGTGTTATGAGTTATGTGTGAACATTGCAGCAGCCTTCACTTTACATGTTACGAGTTATGTGTGGACAAGGCAGCAGCCTTCACTCTATATTATGTTATGAGTGGACAAGGTAGCAACCTTCACTCTATATTATGTTATGAGCAGATAAGGCAGCAGCCTCCATTCTATATGTTATGAGTTATAAATTGATTTCTATAAATCTTGTTAAATCGCAAGCTATAAACTATGGAAAATAGATTATGAACAATGAGCTATGAAACCTTCTAAGTAATATATGTTATTGTTTAAGCTATGTTGTTTACTCATTGAGATCATCTATCTCACCTTTTTTCCTTGTCCAAGTCTTTAATAATACTATGCTATAAAGGGTTGTCGTCATATGCTCCGAGAATGTTATTTTTGATGTTTATTTTGAGATGTTATTTATTAAGGTTTCAACTAGATTATGAATATTAATTTCTTATGAATTATATGTGAAGTATCTAATTATTGTCTTTCACAACTAAAGGTTTTCATACAAATGTTTTAAAATGAGTTATTGTATAAGGTTTGGTACAATCCTAGGCAGTATTTGTATAAGTATAAGTGGGTTCTATGGGTGTGGGTGGCCTTATATCTCCCCATATTCTAGGACCGTCATGTCTCAGAAGTTGGGATGTGATAGGTAGGTGGGCAACATAACTAGCATGCTAGCTAATTGGGGTGCTGCCGCATACGGAGACATGCTAAATGTATTGCCCGATTTTAGTGCCACTAGGCCAAACTCATACCTAAATCTTCACTTAACCTGTTTCATCCCTCTTTAGGCTATTTTTGATTCAATTTGAGTCCAGTTTGGTTCTACAAGTTTGTAATTAAGTGTCAGTCATTTGGAAGTGCAAATTTGAGGGTTCGCAAATATATATGATATGATGTAATAGATCATGAACTCTAAAAGTTTTATTTATTTGCTTATAGAGATTGACAAATAACAGCAAAATATTCTTAAATAGAATCCTCTCTAAAGTTTATCTAATCCTAATGCATATGTGATATGATATGGATAAATATCAAAATTCTTACTCATGTTAAGATTTGAGATATCTAGTTTACTTTTAAGTTGAAGTTAGATAATTGGAAGGTAATTCTAATTAAGGTAAGGTTTGTTAGATATCCTAAATGTTATTTAGGATAGTACTTCTACCTTTTGCATAACAAAATATTGCTAGCAAAGATGTTATCTCTTAGTAAAGTACTTATTTAAGAAAGTGACATGTTAAGAAAGATACAATTATTGGGTGAATGTCATCCAATAATATTCAACAAAATGATCAAAGTAAATTTGATGAACCCTATGAAAAGTCTAAAACTAACAATGGTTTAGTAGAACATCTAATTTTTCTATAAGTTATTATTTTCTTTATATGAATGCATGAAAGTTTTACATTCATAATGAAGTAAATTGTGAGATAGTAAAATTTCTAATCTTAAGAAAAATATAATTTGCTTTATGTAATAAAATTTTGCATTCATGATGAAGCTAATTATGAGATGATTCTATTATAACTATATATGATACACCAATGCATAATGATTATGAATTTGACATATAGATGTCAATATTGATTTCTTTCTCTACAAAAGAAAACACAATCATGGAATAAATGTAAAGGCTTAGAGTCTTAAGAAAGTTCCAAAGTATGTAAACCTTAAGGATCTGTAGCATCATAAGATAAGTTCTTAATGTTAAAAAGGATAGTGGGAGTCTTCTCTTCTCACTTTCTAGTTTTGTACATGGATAACACATTGATTAGTAAAAGTATTAATATATTTGCATTTATAGAATGATTTAACCATTACTTTCTTCATTTATACTTATGATAAGTATTTTATGTTCTTGATAATTCATATCTATAGAGATAGATTGAATAAAATGTTAAATCTATTAAAGTCAATATTTGGCCCCTCAGTTGCAAAATTCTAATATTATTGACCCACCATATCAGTGCCACTAGAGGTAGGCCAATGGGAGGACTAGGTATTTGCCGACTTTTGAGACTTGCAAATCGACCTTTGCTTCGTTGACCCTCGAGCTAGTATCTTTGTGATTGTAGACTTATATTTCACTTATATTCATTATCTCTTACCCAATGATCTATTTTATAGGTGAGATTGGCTCCTTTTGATAGGTTGATGGCCTGGATATTGGACTGAATCAATCCAAGCCTAGACCCATCCTCCTATCATCTCTCATTATGCTACGAGCCTTTGAGACTATTCTACTTAGGAGAGAGAGTAAGGGTTCAGGTTATTAGAGTGAAAGTGGTTCTAGTGCCTCCACTTGAGGATATAACACATGGTTTGGCCATATTGAACGAGGACACTTTGGCTGTAGGAGTTTCTTATCTAGACTTCTTTTTACCTTATGCTGACTATGATGAATTCAGTGAGGCTTTCTTAATGCGGGGCATGCCTCCTTTCTATGGATTAAGGAGATTAACTCATCAGGGGTCTGTTTCTAGCACCTCTTTAGTGCCTCACTATGGATCTGGCTGTTCTACTCTTAGGCATTACCCTCAAGGGTTGGTAGCTCGATACCTAGGTTTGGTCCGTCGAGTTTCATGGTTAGTCTTTAAGACTTTAGTGCTAGAGCTTCGATTTCGACTCTAAATGCTTCTGTAGGAGGCCTGACTATTCCAATTCCTCCATCATCTTCATTTAGTTACTTGCTCATCTTGAATACTTTTCTTATGATGGTAAGGATTGACAATATGATCTCCAGGATAGGCGACTGCCCTTCTTTCCTACCTATCTTGAGAATATCACAAAGGTATGATTTCATATAGTTGCAAGTTAGTTCTGAACTACTTTTTGATGATTCTTATATCTAAATTTTCTTTTCAAATTCTAATAGATTTCACTTGCTACCACTATGATCTTCTAGGCCAATATGTATATTCCATAAGCACTGACTTGTGCTTGTTGGACATGCTTGAGGAAGAAGTGGAGGTGTTTAGGTAGGATCATTGTATGTCGAGGCATGGCCATCAATGATCATCCCATTTGCTTGTGAAATTGAATGAATTATTATGTATGCCATGTATGCATGTTTCTAAGATGATGATGCACTTTTATCTTTATGTTATGTTCTATGGATGTATGCATGATGTTTATGAATGTGATGCATATAATCCCTACTATCACGTACCAAACTTAAAGACACATGACCGGCATTAGCACACAGGTAATGCATATGGCCACCAATGCTCGTAGCAAGCTTGACATCAAATTAAACAACAATCCACCATATAACAGGGCTATGGCCCACATGTTAAGAAGATCCAAATCAATAACATTTTAAATCAACACTACATTGGCTATTAACTCAATCATCTAAAAAATGTCAAATAGCATGTTATTGGTTTTTGCTTAACAAATAACTTATCAACTCAAAAAATACATTAATACACAACTGATAATTTATCAAAATACAAGTAATAGAGGTAATATTGTGGAGTTCTAGAATAATAACACAATTATATGAATATTATTAATATAATTCAATACTTAAATACAGAACACTGCCAAAGGACAAAAAGGCAGTTTAACTCAATTTAAGTTCCTTCACAAGCTCATCCCATAACATGAAAAGATAAATTGAATAGGAATGAGCGTTTGACTTAATGAATGATACTAACTAACAAATTAATCAGGTGTCCTATAACTATGTATCTAATGTTCATGCCAGTGCAATGTGTCATAGAAATAAATAAATCACATAAACAAACATGGATGAAATACAGTCTACAATACCATAGTAAACCTCAATATAGGGAGCTAATCCCCCAATGTTGGCTCTCTTAATCCAATAATCAGTCTTTTATATCTAATGGGCTCAGCCATCATTGGTCTATACCATAAAGCCCTGACCTGATTAGTAGCAGCCCTAGCGATGAGCAGGCCTGACCAGCATACACCAGTCATAGCTCATCTTCTCAATCTTATCATAACCATATCCATAAATCCTAAGTGATATTGTGTCCTTCCGATTTCGTCCATCAACCACAATCATTATACAATAACGAATATCAATTCATTAATCACAATTAAATGTTAATATGCATCTATGCAATACTAATGCATAATATACATATATGAATACATACAATAAATGCAGATGCATCTCACCTAGTTGATGACACTCTTAGCTGACTCTCCTTTTGTAGTGTGACCTTTATAATTGGAAAGACGCCAAAGACATCGACACAAAACAATGGATGATATTATTAGAAAAGGGTGACTCGCTTATGAAGACATAACTAAAAAACTATTGAGATTATTATCGAAATTTCAGCAGAATCTCCCCTAAACTAGGACACACCGAAAAATAACAGAGAAAATAAACACTTCTAAATACATCAACAATCCAACATAACAAAAATGACCCCTCCTGGGTTTACCCAACTCACAATCATCTCAACAAGTATACCCAAATCATAACACCAATGTAAATAATCCAAATCATCAAATCAATCAAAATCTAATTCTAATCTATATTCATAGAATCATCAATCATTTATTGAATCCCATAAACATAACTTAAATCAAATTATAAAGAAATAATAACTGAAATTTAAGAGTTTCGGATTTACCCCTATAAATTTTCGATAGAATGCATGCCAAGAATCGCACTGAAACAATGAGACGAAGCTGCTAGTTCTGCCTATACACCGCTGTTGAAGCATTGCTAACTAGCTATGTGCCACCGTTGCTGTTGGTGAAATAGGGCAATCTTTACACTAGTCTACTCATCTCAAAACCAAAAGCTCAAAGATCACCGACACTCACTAGTATCTCATGGTAAAATGCCAAAAAAGCTTTGATTTTGAATTTTTTAATCTTCACTTCTGGTGACAACTAAGTGGCATGGCAAGTATCATCATGAAACTCATGTCACCAGGAGTCGAACTAGACCATAATCACTGGATTCTGCTGTAGGAATCGACTAGAATCTTGACTTGAATATTCAGCATCGGTGGAGCTTCCCTTTGCACGTTCGCCGCCATCCATTGCTTGATCATAGTGTTGCTGCTTCCTTTGGAATCACTAGACAGTGGGCTAGCTATTGGAGGTGGCAATGTGGCCCACCGCCAGCTAGAGGCTACCCAGACAACTCTCTCTCTCTTCTTCTTCGTTCTGCTTGTTCTTCCCATAGCCATCTGTTTGGCTATTTCCTTTCCAGCCAATTAGATGGCTCTCTCCTTTTTCTTTTCTTATATATATCTGTACACACACACACACACACACACACACACATAGATATACATACACACACACACACACACACACACACACACACACACACACATATATATATACATCTGTATATATATATATATATATTTTCGTGTGTGTGTGTGTGTGTGTGTGTGTGTGTATGTATATATATATGTATACACACACACACACACACACACACACACATATATATATATAACAAGTCTTATACTAATACTCCCACTAGGAATGGATATGGGATTTAGGTTTTACAAATTACAAACATGAAAATACAACACTTGTATCTTCATGCTCCTACTAGGAATCTTCATGGGTTAAACCTCTTCTTGTTCTTGCATCTCCTCAAGCTCTAACATCGTATTTAATTCAATAATTAGTATTTATTTAATCATGATTTTATTCTATCCCATAACTACCCCATGCACATATAACATTCACATATAGTTAGAGTTGCACATATAAGTGCACTCATCACTTACACATAACATGTTGACTTTAAAAGTCTTGTACACTTTCCATAGTCATTACACACATATCAGACATCAAACAATAAGAGTTAAACCTTTATGAGTAGTGCAAATCTAAACTTAACAATAAACTTCAAATGACAAGAAGGAATTCCTATGCTCTATGGTTTAACCTATAACCAGTAATAGTTATAAAGTCTAGAGTAGACTTAAACTTTTGCTTTAATACTAACTTTGTCATGACCCACTTATTAAGCCATGACAGTCCTTGGGCATAGGGGGGCATAAAGTCACCTAAACCTATAGAACCCTATTTAACTTATAATTCTTTACCATGTACCATGTTAAACCTTATCCCAAGATAGGAACCTGATTACCTTTCCTTTCCTTATTGCCCATTGCTAGTTTATCATTTTATATATTACTAAATATTTACTTACTAATACCATTTATGTACTTAACTCGTAAGATTTCTAAATTTGTATTTCATGTAATTATCCAAATGTTCATTACTTAATACACTATTATAAAAATAATTACAATACAATTTAAAATACAAATAAACTTAATAACATTTTAGTACTAAACCTTTGCTAACCATAGAGCTCTAAAACATTGGTCTTCATAGTCATATAACCAAGACTCACAACACTTGAAATTAACAGAGTAACTTCCAAGTAGAAGAATAGGGCTTGGAATTTACCTTGTTGACTTATCAACCACACTTGAAAAATTTAGACAACTAAGAAATGAGACAAAGCTCGGTGAGTACATAATAATATAATATAAGGTGAGTATGTGGATCAATATCAAGATGGGCTCATTATGACAATAAAACAATGTTAATCAAAATTGTCATTATGAGTCAATTTCTCATTTAAGAAAGAATCAATATCTTTAGTGGAAATAGTAATTTCTTGAGAGCAAAATGCTTTCCACACATATAAATTAAAAAGTGATGGTGTAATAACCCATATCTACTCTAGGAGTTTTAGTGACAAATTATTGGGTTATTGTGACAAATTGTGTGACTATATGAAAATTCATGTGTGACGTGATTTATGAGTTTGGGACATGTTAAATTAATTTTAATATGCCTAATATAAATTATTATTGTGAAATAAATGGTTTAAATCAAATGTATTAGCATGAAATAATTTACTTTTCATAAAATGAATTTTCATGTAAAAAGGTTGTTTTTAAGTATAAAATAATTTTATGATTATTTTAAAAAAAAAATGTTTTGGGGGAAATTTTAATGAAAATAATAAGAAAAATATTTTTATTTTAATTACCCATAATTAGCCCCTAATTTAAATAAAAAACCTAAATACCTAAAATCCCACTACCCAAAAACCCTCCTAATCTAGCTCATTAAGGGTATTATTGCAAATTGCCCAAAACCCTACATTCAAATAGCAAATTTTGGCCAGCACTCTCATTCTAGTAGCCATCACTCCATTTTTTAGTATTTTGATAGAAAATTTCTATCAAAATATTTCTCTCTACCAAAATTCTCAAAAACACTTTCAACTTTGCAATTTTGCGACCGTTTTGTAAGTTTTTCTTTCTTTTCAATTTCTTATATAATTTTTATGAAATAAATTATGAGAAAATTATTTTGAATTGGTTATTTACTGATTTCTATATATTTAATTTTTTTTGGGTGAGTTTTTGAAAGATAAATTAATTTTTCTACCGACTACATCAACCTTCCTACGCGATTTCGCTAAAGGGGAATCCTATAGCTCAAAAATTGAAATTTTCAAACATAAATTCATTAAGGGGGTAGTATTGCATATTTAGATTCTAAACTAATTTTTGATGTGTTTTGCTAAAAAATATTGGATTAAATTATATTTCTGCAAATTACTGTAATGACCAAAAAGTTAAAAAAAAAAAAAAAAAAAAGGAATTCAAGGTTTTTGTGCTAGAACTTTGAAGTTGGAAAATTCTATGACCTCTTGTACATATGGCTACTGATTTGTGTATGGAGGAATTATAATTTGATATTTGTTTTATTTAGATAAAAAATAATGATTTAAATAATGTGTTTGCATATTGCTATATTGAACGGAAAGTGCGCAAAGCTTAAAAAATCATGATTTTCTCTCCAAAACCCAAAATTTGGAATTTTCATGCATAAGAAGCATTCATGGCTGCGAATTTGTACCTATTGATATTTTAAAATGATATTTGTTATAATTGAATGAAAAATAATGGTTTAAAACACCTATTTACATATGTAATGACTAGAAAGTACTAAAAATAAGAGAACTCATGGTTTTTCATCCTAAAACTTTAATTTGGAAATTTTCATGCATATGAATGAATATATGAGCTGATTCTTACATGTCTATATTCTAAAATGATTTTTGTTTTGATCATGAAAAGTCTTGATTCAAACCATGTTGTTGCATATTACTATAATAGACGGAAAGTGCAAAAAGTAAAAAAAAAAAAATCAGTTTTTCTCTTAATAGGGTATTCAGCCTACCATGGGAGTTTTATCCCAATATCTATAATTTTTATGTAATTTATTTTAATGATTATTGACATGTATGTATGTATGATAAATGGTGAAATTGCATGTTGGTTGAAAGGAAGACACTAGACAAGCCTAGAGGCACTTTAGGATACTTAATGTATCTTAACCTTATGTTATGATTAGAATGTGAATGTGAATGGGAAATATAGAAATAGATGTTATGGTGACTTGATAATGAATTAATGATCTTGAATTGATGAAGAGATTGATTGAATGAATTGGTCATAAGAGATAGGCATGGCACTTGAAAGGGTACTTGTTAAGTTAACATATATGTAAGTGTTAAAAGTATAAAGATGATTGTTAAAGTGAATTGATATTAAGAGGATATTATGTTGAACTTATAAAGGTATGGACATGATTATAATGTGTTTTCATATGGGCCTATAAAGGCTAAGTGTACAAGACTTGTAAAGCCAACATGTTATGTGCAAGTGATGAGTGCACTTATATGTGCAACTCTAACTATATGTGAATGTTATATATGCATGGGGTAGTTATGGGATAGAATAAAATCATGATTAAATAAATACTAATTATTGAATTAAATATGATGCTAGAGCTTGAGGAGATGCAACAACAAGAAGAGGTTTAACCCATGAAGATTCCTAGTGGGAGCATGAAGATACAAGTGTTGTATTTTCATGTTTGTAATTTGTATAACCTAAATCCCATATCCATTCCTTGTGGCTAGGAAGTGGATCCACGTAATCCATGATCATACCTATATGTGTGTTGTCCATTTTATGAAATATATATGTGATATATATGAATTCATGTGATGTATGTTTAAAATGGATAATGTACAAAGTGAGACTAATCAATAAAGCCCGAAAATCTTCCAAAGAAAATATCTAGTCATGGTTCTCCATTGGAACAATTGTTCAAGAGAAATTCAAGCACTTATATCATTGGTTATGGTTACATAGGGATAACATATTTAGTTTGAATGTTTTCTTGAAGTTATTATAAAGCATGTGATGTTATGAGTATATGATACATTGTATGTCAATAACGACAATGAGTATCTGAGACATATAATGTTCAAATCATTATACTTATTGGTCTAATGGGTTTGACTTGACTAGTGTGAACAGCCAATAACGATAATGTGTATCTAAGGTTGGAAACACTAGGAACTGGATTGATAGAACCTCACAAAGAGTTGTGATGAATAAGTGTTGTTCACTTGTTAGATATCAAAATTCCAATATCAACAATGTGTATCTAAGAAATTTGTGATAATCTAATAAGAATTCAATCACCTACTAGAAATCCACCCAATAGGATTTTCGTTTCCTATTTGGAAGTATAGGATTTGCTAAATTAATAAGATTACTATTTTGATTAATAACCAAATCATTATGGTAACTACTCATTACATAAGTTATTAATCTTGTTAATAATATGAAATTGACAAACCCTTTTGTCAATATATTTAATTCTTTTAAGCTTACAGGGCCTAAATCTATGGTCCTTGCATTTGAGTACATAGTGTATGTATTCAACTTGATTTGTTCTTAGTCTTTTAGAGAAAAGAGTACTCCAAAGGAACATATCACTCTAAGTACAATGAAAATAAAATATTGAATGACATTGATGCTATATGATTGTTTTATAAGTTAAGGGTTACAAAAACAACATATGAGCAAAACAAGACTCCAAATAATTATGCATTGTCTGAAAGAGTTGTATGATGAACATAAATACATTGGTTAATATGAGATATTAAGGTAGTTATTTTGTTTGAATTTGAAGAAAATTATAAAGAAAGAAATAGGAAAAGAAAAGAAAGAAAAAGGAAAGGAAAATAAATTATAAAGGAAAAAAAGAAGAAAGTGATTCTTCTTGATCTTCATAACTTTATTTTTCTTTGTCTTTTCCATATTTTCATTCTTGTTCTTATTCTTGCTATTCAACTAGAGTAAGAAATTAGAGAAAAGAAATCAAAGAAGAAAATGTTTCACCTTTAATTTCTTATTCTTCTATTTGTCTATCTAGTATTCTTTATGAAAGAATATGAATTGTGAGTAGCCTTTTTCATTTCTTATTAATTTTTTTTAATTAAACTTGATTTGGAATTATTTTCATGTGATGATTAAATTCATCAAACAACTAGAAAGTCTAGATTTTTTTATGAATAATAATTTTCAAATAGTTTAATTCTTCAAATTCACTCTAAATTTCCATTAGATGGAAAATGCACTTTAAGGTAATAGAAAAAGTTTCTATTATAAATCCTAAAAAGAAAATTACAAGGGACAAGTCCATAGATAATGCTATAGTTGGCAAAAGAAAATGTTTATTGTCAATGTTATGAATATTGGAAAAGCAATTGTTTTAAGTATTGTGAATACTAAAAGACAAAGAGAAGGATAAACCTTATGAAGGTAAATCTATCTCTTGTCACTATATTTTAATGATTCATATAGTTCATCTGTAGCTAGTATTCATGATATAGGTGCTTCTGTGCCATATGCATAATCAGAGTAAGCAATGGAAGCATGGAGTTAAATGAGGTGATTTTGAAAAATCTAAGGGGCAAAGTGTTTGTTCCCAAAGATCTTTTAGAATACTTCATGATGATTTTAGAAATCATATTTTGTATGTCTAGTATGTACTTAATGATGATTTTAAAATCATGTTTTGTAAATCACGTATGTATTTCATACTTAAGCTACATTACTCTATAACTTCAAGGAATTGTGAATTCCATTACTAGAAAAATGTTTGCATGCTTTATTATGGTAATAAACTTAAGAGAATGAATTATATGGTTGATGTATTATTATTAAGTTAATAATAATAAAACAACTCCAAGTGCTTTTATGATAATGCCATAAAGAACTCTAATCTAAAATCACTATGATTTCTTAGATTAGTTTGCTTAGCTAAAGATAGGACAACTTAGTTGGATAATATTTGTCACTACCCATCAGGGTGTGAACTTGTTTCAACTAAGAAGTCTATTATCTAATGCAAAAACAACTAGATCACCTTTTGTTAGACCAAAGGATAGAAAGTGAAGAAGTTTTAGAATTTATGCATATAGATGCATCAATGCCATTTGTGAAATGGTTAGTGGGAGTTTTTCCTAATTCATTCTAGTTACCTATATATGTAAATATTGACCCGTTCGGAAAAAGGTAAATAAAATGAATTGTTCATTTGAATTATTGAAACATTCAAGAAATTCAAAGTGAAAAAGAAAATAAAAATTAAGGATATTTCATACAAAAAGGGAAAGAGTATCATAACCCTTTGATTTGATCAAAGTGGAGAGAACTCTATTATCAATTTTTGAGAAATTTCTTAAATATAAAAATGGCATATAATCATAATTCTTTCTGGGAAAACCATACATGATGATATACTTAAAAGAATAAATTACAACATACATGATATGATGTAATAGATGATAAACTATAAAAGTGTTTGTTTATTTCCTTTTCAAAATTTACAAATGGAAGCATAATATCCTTAAATAGAATTTTCTCCAAAGTCTATCTAATCCTAACTCATATACGATATGATATGGATAGATATCAAAATTCTTATTCATAATTTGAATTGAGATATCTAGTTTATTTAATAAGCTGAAGTTAGACAATTAGAAGATAATTTTAATTAAGATAAGGTTTGTTGGATATCCTAAAGGTAGTTTAGGATAGTATTTCTATCTTTTGCATAACAAAGAGTTGTTAGCAAAGATGTTATTTCTTGATAAAGTATTTATTTAAGAAAGTGACATATTGAGAAAGATAGAATGATTGGGTGAATGTCATCCAATAATATCCAATAAAATGATCAAAGTATAATTTGATTAACCCTGTGAAAAGTCTAAAACTAACTAAATATTTTATCCCTATAAACTGCTAAAGGTTTAGTAAAATATCTAATTTTTCTATAAGATATGATTTCTTTATATGAATACACAACAGTTGTATATTTATGATAAAGTAAATCATGAGAAAGTAAAATATCTAATCTTAAAAAAAATATAATTTACTTTATATGAATGCACAAAAGTTGTACATTCATGATGAAGCAAATTATGAGATGATTATATTATAGCTATATATGATATAGTAATGTATAATGATTATGAGTTTGACATATAGATGTCAATACTAGTTTTCTTTCTCTAGAAAAGAAAACATAATCATGGAATAAATCTAAAGGCTTAGAGTCTTAAGAAAATTCCAAAGTATGCAAAACCTTAATGAGTTGTATCATCGCAAGATGAGTCCTTAATGTGCAAAAGGATAGTGGGAGTCTTCTCACATTCAAGTTTTGTACATGGATAACACATTAGTTTGTAAAAGTATTAATATATTTGCATTTGTAGTATGGTTTAACCATTACTTTCTTCATTTAGACTTGAGATAAATATTTCACATTCTTGTTAATTCATATCTATAGAGATAGATTGAAGAGAATGTTAAATATGTTTAAGTCAATTTTTGGACAAGATGTTGAAAAGTTCAATACGCTAAATCCAAAAGTTTTATTTCCTATAATTTTGATGTCCACTTTTTAAGACTTAATTCCCTAGATACTCAAAAAAAGTATGGCATGGATTCCTTATAGTACAACAATAGGAAATCTAAATTATACAAGAGTTGTATAATGAGCCGAACATCGAGAATGTTGTTAGTATGACTAACAGATTCTAATCCTATCAAGGATTAAATTGTTGAAAATATAATCAAAATTATTCTAAAGTACTTGAAAAATATTTAAGATTTAATTTTGACAAATGAAGTATGTTACTACATAAATGATAGAAAGTCTATCATTGGGATTGTTGTTTTCTATGATGAAGAAATAATTTCCTAGAAAAGTTCTAAGCACATTGTTATTACAAACTTCATTATGGAAACTGAATTTGCTACATAGGATGTTGCAAATAAGAAATTATTTTGGATTCAATAGTTATGAACTGTTTTGAGAGTTTCTCCAGTACGTCACAAGTATCTCTCTATTGTGATAATAATGGAGCCTTAGCTTATGGCAAGGGAACTCGAGTCTCACATTGAAATCCAGAATATTCTGAAAGGCATTAAGATATTATCAAATTAATTGTTGGAATATGGCATTCTAGCCTTGCAAAAAATAATGTTAACCATTAACTTGGTCAATCCATTGACTAAAGTCAAAAGTTAGTAACAATTAAACTTCATCTTGAGAAGATGAGTTTCTGATACTAAGTAGAATGGCTCTAGTGCAAATGACAGATTGAGAGCAGTATGTGCCTTATGAGCCATATAATAGTTATGTAATAGTAGATTTTAATTCCCTATGGCACAATAATATATTCATAATGTGAAAAGAGTTTCATATTATTGAATATAGTCCTTAAGTATTTGTAAGAGGATCTATTCTCAAGTGTTGAGAATATGGGACACAAATCGCTCTTGTACAAATATTTTAAATATGTTCATGGTCATAGGATTAATGACTGGGCATCATTAATTTTGGAAGACCATCATCTCTATTTGTTTTATATAATCAGTATGTGATACAGATGATTATAGAGGCAGTGAGTCTCATACTGCTTGACATATGATGTTTATATGAACATGTGGATATTCATAGGATGAATAGTCAAACTGTGATGTTAGATGATGATAATATGGGGTTTTACTACTTGTCAATTATTTATCATCTAGGTCATAATAGTGCTTATAATCCTTTGACTTAAGGGATACTATATCTTATACATATGTGGTTAGGATTTATTACAGCTTACATAAACATACTCTTCACGTACGGATATATGGCATGTAATAATTCTAATTTGTTATGTATGAAGGTTAGTGATCGCCAAGATAGAATTCATTACCTCAAGTAAACGAGGTTAAGATCCTATGCTATCTAGTTATTCTTCATACTTAAGTTCTTGGACAAGACAGTGAGATTCACTAGAAAGAGTTTCTAGTAGGAATATAATCTTATCAAGAATTAAAACTGAGATAAGGACATAGAATTAAGGCACATTAGGGTTTGACATAAACCATTACCTTAGCCGAGATTGGGATCTTTAATAAAGGGATTCTAGTGCATGTTAATTTATGATTCATGGTCCATGCGATGTTTAAAGTTCTCAACTATAAACATTCATTTCTAATTAGGTAGTCGTGACATGCAATGCTACCTGTCTCTCATGACTTATGGGACAAATTGTGAAGTAGGGATTTCACACTAGTAGAGAAAAATATTTTCTCATTTTAATTGCTAATTAGACATGAACCGAGAAAGTCACACACCTAATAGTGATCACCTTCCAAGTGTAAAAGGTTTACCGTAATAATTAATTAAAGTATTTAATTAATTGATTAGTGGTAAAATGATTAAACATGTAATTAAATTTACAAGGACACTAGCATGTCCTGATGTTTAATTTATGAAGGATTTTATTCAACTAAATCTTAATTTGTATATGATGCAAATGAAAAAGATTAAATTGAAATGATTTGAACTAAGTCAAAGACTTAATTTTAAGTTTAGTGAAAACCCTTAACACATGAGATGTGGCCTAAGCCCATATATGATATGGTTAAGAGGCAATTTAAGGGTTAGAAAAAATTCACTATTCATAAGCCCATATGATGGGTTTAGGGATTAGAGAATTTTCTATTAAGGTTAAAATTATAATTACATCTTTTGCTAATGGACATGTCCATTTTACCCCTAAAGGATATGATGGTCATTTCACCATTTGAGGAAGCAAAGTCGACTTTGCCCGTCCACCAAATGAAGAACTAAAAGGGTAATTAAGTCTTTATAAAGACTTAAGAGTTAAGTCTTGAAGGAAACAAGTATAAAATAGTTTATATTCATTTTTCTTCATAAGTTTTTGAACATCATTTTAGATTTGAAGCATTCTTAGAGAGAGATGTTGAGAGAGAAAGAAAAGGAAGAAAATTTTTCTTAAATTTTTCTTTTGATCTTCAATTCTCTTTTTTGTTCTTTATGAAAGAACAAATGCTTGCAAATTGAAAATATTTTTAGTCCAAAATAAACCAAAGAGAAACCTTAAATTCCTAAAAGATTTTTGAGAGAAATCTTGAATCAAATTAGGCAACTAAGAGAGGATTCAAGAACACCAAAGAAATCAAGAGGAAACTTGAAGGTGAGTTAGGTGTGGATGATCTAGAGGCTTCACACTTAAGAAGCTCGTTGAAGAAGAATGAAGGAACCTACAAGAGGTAATATGATTACTCTTTCTTCTTCTTTATATGCATATGTGTTTTACACACAAATTAATTGATGGCTTGAATGAATTTGGACCAAAATTGGGTGAAGTTAAATTTTAAAACGTTTGAAATTTCACCTCACCAGCTTCCTTCCATTTCATTTAGCTCCACCATTCCTTCATAAAACACCTGTTTACATATTGCTTTTATGATCAAAAAGTACCGAAAATAACAGAACTCATGGTTTTTCATCGTAAAACTTTAATTGGAAATTTTCATGCATATGAATGTATATATGGGCCGATTCTTACATGTCTATATTCTAAATGATTTTTGTTTTGATTACATGAAAAATCTTGATTCAAACTATGTTGTTTTATATTACTATAATAGATGAAAAGTGCGAAAAGTAAAAAAAAAAATTCAGTTTTTCTCTTAATAGGGTATTCGGCCTACCATGGGAGTTTTATCCCAATGTCTATAATTTTTATGTGATGTATTTTAATTATTATTGACATGTATGTATGTATGATAAATGGTGAAATTGCATGTTGGTTGAAGGTAAGACACTAGACAAGCCTCGAGGCACTTTGGTATACTTAAGGTATCTTAACCTTATGTTGTGATTAGAATGTGAATCGTAAGACATATAAACAATAACGAGGAGTACCATAGCTTATCTGAGTTCTATGGAACTATACTAGCAATAGACTACAAATGACGTGATAGGAAAATTTCTATGCTCCAAGATTATATTTAATCAACCTAATAAACAGACAAGTCTAAACTAGACTTCAACTACAGCTCTGATACCATCTTTGTCACATCCCAATTACTAAGATTTGATGGTCCTAGAGCATGGGGAGACATAAGGTTACACAGGCCCATAGAACCCACTCATATATCTATAAATATTGCCTAAGATCGTACCAAAATCTCATGTACTAACTTAAATAAACCATTTATAAGAAAACCTTAAGTTGCAAAGAATAGTTAAAATATACTTTAAATACAATTCATAAAAAAAATAATATTTATACTCCAAATACAGTCACCAAAATGTAAAGTTCCTAAAATAACCTCCTATAATAATAACTCCCAAAGTGTCTAGAGACTCATCACATCATAGTAGGGAAATAAACTTGGATAAGGAAACCCCCCAAACAGAGTATGTTGCTTGAGCTATCACCTTGCCTCTTTATAAAGCTCACTTGGAACCACAAAAGGAAAAGGGGTGAGATAGATGATCTCAATGAGTAAACCAAATAGCTTATACATTAACATATATCCCTTAAAAAGGGCTCATAGCTTATAACTCATAAATCATGATTTATAATTCATACTCATGGCTTATGGTTCATAGTTTGCTTTATAGTTTGCAATTCAATAAGGTTTGTAGAAATCACACTTATAAAACATAACACATAGAGTGAAGGTTGTTGCCATAATCACTCGAACACATAGAGTGAAGGCTATTGCCATAATCACTTGAACATATAGAGTGAAGGCTATTGCCATAATCACTCAAACACATACGAAAGCATGAAACTGATCAAGCTTCATGGCTAGAACTGCTCCTTCTAGCAGAGGTGGATAAACTACCCTTATCCATCAGGTTAAGACCATATGCACAAGTTTCGATGATTATCCATATCGGTAGAGGATTTATGCATAAAAGGGTTTAGAGGTACCATAACTAAAGCAAATGGCAATCACATATAATAATAGCATTGAAGAATGCAATCACATGTAACACAATAACAATAATAGTTTAACTTTTTGAACAAAAGATAAGTAACAGTGTAGTTCCAGAAAGAATATAAGTTAGGGCAATAATCATAAAGGTTCTTTGTTATCATTGGATAATTAAAAATAGTTTTAGACCAATTGTCCTTTGGCAACCCAAGCTTAAACAAAGAAATCATATAGTTGAATTTGAAAATAAAAAAGAACTTAGGTTTCAAGAATGTCAAAGGTTCACATATCATGATAGCTTGTACTTGTAACAATAACATAATGTTTATTCATCTTATGGTTCCTTTGCTCCTAGTACTTGTAGCCCTTTTGAACTTCTATTAGTCTTTAAGCTCTAACATAATATTTAATTCAGCACTTAGCATTTGCTTAATCATCATGTTATCCTATCCCATAATTACCCCATGCATATATAACTTTCATAAACACTAGGAGTTGCACTTGGAAGTGTACTCATCACTTGCACATAACATGTTGACCTTGAAAGTTATGTACACTTAGCCTTCCTAGGCTCATATGAAATCACATTATAACTTATACTATGACTTTTCTAAAGTCAAACATAATATATTATGATCTTAATATCAATTCCATTTATTATTCAACTTAGTACATTTAACACTTTACATATATATCAACTTAACAAATAACCTTTCAAGTATCATGCTTATCTCTTATGACCAATTCGTATAATCAATCTCATCATCCATTTAAGATCATTAATGCATTATTAACTCATCATAAAAATTATTTCCCATATCACTTAATCACATAAATATATTAATCACATCATAGAAATAAGGTTAGAAAACCCTAGGTATACCTTATTGTCTCTAGACTTGTCTAGAGTTATTCTTTCAATCAATATGCAATAAAATCATTTATTATTCATGTATACATGTCAATAATCATTAAAATATATCATAATAAAATTATAGACATTGGGATTAAATTCTCAATGTAGGCCAAATTATACAATCAAGGAAGATCATGAACTTTCCTACTTTTTGCACTTTTCGTTCATTATAGTAATATGCAAAAACATGGTTTAAACCAAAATTTTTCATGTAATCATAACCAAAATCAATTTAGAATACTTCAATGCAGAAATCAGCAACTATATATTTATATATGCATGAATATTTTCCAACTATTGGTTTTAGGATGAAAACCATGAATCTTTCTTGTTTCTTGTACTTTCCTGTCATTACAATAATATGTAAGCACATGATTTAAACCATCTTTCTTCATCCAAACATAACAAAAATTAGATTGAGAATCCATATATATTACAAATTTGTAGCCCCTTAGGACTGTAAATATGAAAACTCTAACTTTTAATTTTCAGGATGAAAACCATGAATTTCCATGTTTTCTGTATTTTCCAATCATTACAGTAATATTCAAAAATATAATTTAAATCAATATTTTTCATCTAAATATAAGAAAAAATCAATTTAGGGTTCACCTTTAGATGTTTGTGTTTTTTATAGAAGAATCGATTTCACTTTCAAAAATTCACCTTGGCTAAATTTAATCAAAAGAAATTAGTAAATAAATAGTCCAAAATAATTTTCTCATGATTAGTTTCATAAAAATCAAATAACAAATTGCAAGGGAAAAAAACTTACGAAAATAGTTGTGAAATTGCAAAGTTTGAAAGCACCTTGTGATTTTTGATTGAGAGAATTTTTCTATAAAAAATACTGAAGAATAACAGAATGGTGGCTGTCTAACAAGGACTGGCCAAAATTTTGCTTATATATTAGGGTTTTGGGTGAAATTTCCAAGTTTACCCTTAATGAGCTAGGTTTTTGAATACAAATCAGTAGCTCCTTCCTTTGTTATGCATGAAAATTCTGAACTTTAAGTTTTAGGGTTCACCTATGGAGGACTCACGTAGAGAGGTTTGTATTTTTGATAGAAAAATCTATTTCTCTTTCAAAAATTTACCTAGGCTGAATTTAACCAATACAAATCAGTAAATAAATAGTCTAAAATAATTTTCTCATGATTAGTTTCATAAAAATCAAATAGCAAATTGAAAGGAAAAAAAAACTTATGAAAACGATCACAAAAACGCAAGGTTTGAAAGTACCTTGTGATTTTCAGTTGAGAGAATGTTTTTGAGAGAATTTTTCTATAAAAAATACTAAAGAATAATAGAATGGTGGCTATCTAAAAAGGGCTGGACTGAAATTTTGCTTATATATTAGGTTTTTGGGTGAAATTCCCAAGCTTACCCTTAATGAGCTAGGTTATGTATATCTTGGTGTAGTGGGCTTTTGAAAAATTGGGCCTTTTATTTAATTTATAGGCTAATTATAGGTAATTAAAAATAAAATATTTTTCGTATTACTTTCATTAAAAATTTCCCCAAAATGTTTATTGAAAAGTATTTTAAAAATGCTCATAAAAATTATTTTATGCTTAAAAATTACTTTGTGCATGAAAATTCACTTTATGTGCAATAAACCTTTTTATACTTATGCACTCTATATAAATCATTTATTTCACAATAGTAATTCATATTATACATATTAGAACTCATCTAATATGCCACATACTCATTAATCACATAACACATGAATTTAAATCGTACTATTCATATTAGAACTCATTTAATATGCCACATACCCATTAAATACATAACACATGAATTTTTATAAAAGTACACATTTTGTCTTAATAGCTCTAAATTCAAATAATTGGTCATGAAAACTCCTAGGGTGGGATGTGGGTTGTTACACAAACTCATGGTAAAAATAAACCCATCTGTGGTACCCTTATTCTTATCCATAATCCTTATCCAAGCTAAACACTAACCTAGCTATATTCTTTACAATCATTATACAAGCTAAGCACCGACCTAGCTTCATCATCTACAATCCTTTTCCAAGCTAAACACTAACCTATCTCTATTCTTACAACCATTATACAATCTAAACACTAACCTAGATTTAGCCTTAATAATCTTTGCCAAAGCTAAACACTGACCTAACCTTTAACTTTCACAATCCCAAGCTAAACATTGACCTAGTTTTCATCTTTCACAATTCTTACCTAAGCTAAACATTAATATAGCTTTCATCTTTCACAATTCCTACCCAAGCTAAACACTAATCTAACTTTATCCTCAATAAATCGTTACCAAAGCTAAACACTAACCTAGCTTCATTCTTATCCACAGTCCTTACCCAAACTAAATGCTAACTTTGTGTCACATCCCAACTTCAGAGATATGACAGTCGTAGAACATAGGGAGACATAAGGTCATCCACACTCATAGAACCTTCTCATATATGGTTAAACATTGCCTAGGATCATACCAAAATCACATGTATAAACTAGAATACCCAATAATAAAGGAAATCCTTAACTAGCGGAAGAATAGTTCAAAAATACTTTGAATACAATCCATAAGAAAAGAACAATTAAGACTCTAAATTCATCATCAAATGTATAATGTTCCAAAAAGAAACTCCCAGAGCATCTAAGAGTGACTTTCTATATCATAGTATGTAAAATGACTTAGACAAGGAAATCTCCCAAATGGAGTAGATTGCTTAAGCTATCATCTTGCCTCCTTATAATGCTCACCTGAAACCACACAAGGAAAAGGGGTGAGATAGATGATCTCAATGAGTAAACAATATAACTTGTACAATAACATATATCCCTTGGAAGGGTTCATAGTTAATAGTTTATAATTCATGGTTAATAGTTCATAGTTACAATTTAGCAAGGTTTGCATGAATCAACTTATAACTTAAAACATATGGAGTGAATGTTGTTACCGTATTCAACTTCCAACTTATAACTTATATAATATAGAGTGAAGGTTATTGCCCTATTCAACTCCTAACTTATATCATATATAGAGTGAAGGCTGCTGCCTATGAGGCCTCGCCCGAGCACCTAGTCCGATCCACTAAAGGGAATAAAAAATGCCCATTTGGGTGAAATATCATGATTGGAACCCGCTATGAGTTCAGAAAATTATATTTTGCAAATTGTTATTTGTAAAAGGAGTCACCACTTTAATTTTGTTTATTTTAGTTGGGAAAATTAAAGGAAAAATCCAAGTTGATTGACTCCAAAATTATACCATTTATCCCAAGGAAAAGTACTAGTCCTCGAATGACCAAAGAGGGCTCGGGGACTAGGTTTTGGTTAAAACAATACAAAAAATTTAGTTTGGCTTAGATACGAAATAGCTTTTGGAAAAAAATAAGTTTTTATGTATGCATAAACATATATAATATGATGTATGAAACAAATATTACTCATGCAATGCATGACAAATATGAGATAATGATAATCACAAGATGCAAAAAGATAAGGGAGAAACTACTTAAAACTATTACAAGTCAAAATATCAAAATCAGGGGATCTTTCCTCTAGCCCTTATGAGTTATAAGAAAAGCACACATTCCCCAAATATAATCTAAATAACTAAAATATGAAAAAGAGTATTAAAACAATTATAATAAAAAGAATTAAAATTTTGACTTTTATTTAAGAAAAGTAATTTCAATCCTAAATTATGTGAAGAAGGTGATAAAGAGAACAAGTTGTTAATTTTAGCAGAGTTGAATGCCTTAAAGAAGGCAAGCCTGTGTATCCCTTTGAATGGGAATCAAATCCCATGTAGTTCTTTCTTCTTACGAAGGAGGGGTTTTTAAGTCATGGCCTTTGTTATCATGTTTTGATTGATTTTAAAGGGCATAGGGATTTGTTAATTAGGTCAGATTTTAATTAACAAAAATTAGATCTTTTCATATTTAGATCTTGAAATTGAAATTGAAATTGAAAAGGAAAAGGTAAGAACTTTTACCTTTGGCTTCTGTCGATAAGGAATGTAGGGAGCGAGTTTAGCACCGAATCTAAGTTCCACCTTGGCCTAGGGACATCACGAGCACTCCTTTTGGAAGAAGGACTCTTGAATAGTGTGAACTCTTCTTGGAGTGACTTGGATAACACCTTTGCTTGAGAACCGTGAATTCCTTTTGAAAGAAAGGGCTTGAATTGAACCTTTTCTTGATTAGAAAGCTTAAGAATAGAACTTGAGATGATTATGAGGCTTATGAATGGGGCTTTGAGATGATTGGGAAGCTTATGAATAAGATTTTTATATGATGGAGGACGTTTTAGAATGAGGTTTTAGAGATTTGGAGGTTTAGGAAGAGGGTTTTGATGATTGGAAAGCTTACAAATAGAGTTTAGAAAGCTTTATAGAGAGTATAGAAGCATGTAATTGTGTCCCCAGCTATTATGAGGTGCAAGGTATTTATAGGAGGAGTTTGGGGCTAAAAATTAACAGTTTCCGAGTAGGATTTTGAAATGGGCTCCGTGTGATAACTGAGGAGTCAGATGTGGTAACTGCAAAGCCCTTTGCAGTTATCACAGGGACCTCTGCGGTTACTGCAGAGGCGTCTGTGGTAACCGTAGTTGGGCCTGCGGGCTGCCGCAGTTCATTTTTCAACCCGTTCTCATCTATTTTTGATCCGATTTGAGCCCAATTTGAGTCTATGGGTTTATAATTGAGTGCTAATCATCTGAAGGTGCAAAGTTCAAGAAAATTTTTTTCAATGGGGCATTGCCTCGCACCCCGCAAGGGGTACTACCCCCTTGACCCTTGCCCGCTAATCGGCTAGCGGGACTGTCGTATATGTAGTGCACAAATCTTAGCAAGTGTCAAGCTACAGTCAGATGCTAAAGGTGCAAATTTGACGGTTCACACTATTGTATTCAATTTCTAACTTATAAAGGAGCGTAAAGCTTATTAGGCTCCATGGCTAGAACCACCCCTTCTAGCTGAGGTGGATATACTACCCCTATCCATTGGGTTAAGACCATATACATAGGTTCTGATGATTTCTAGCATCAGCATGAGAATTTCTACATAAAGGGTTCATTGGTACCATAGCCCAAGCTAATGGCAATCACATAAAAAAATGACATTCAAGAATGCAATCACATGTAATATAATAACAATATAAGTTTAGCTTATTGAATAAAAGATAAACAAAAGTGTGGTTCTAGAAAGAATGTAAGGTAAGGAAACAATCACAAAGGTTCTTTCTTATCATTGAATAATCAATAATGGTTTTGGACCAATTGTCCTTTAGCAACCCAAGCTTAACAAAGAAATCATATAGTTATAATGGAAAATAGAAAGGAACTTGGGTTTTAAGAATCTCAAAGGTTCACATATCATGATAACTTGTACTCGTAACATGAATATAATGTTTACTCACCTTGTGGTTCCTTAGTTCCTAATGCCTATAGCCCTTACACTTATAACAATCCTCAAGCTCTAACATAAACATTATAATTTAATACTTAGCATTGGCTTAACATCATGCTATCTTAAGCCATAACTACTCTATGCACATATATCATTCTCATATACTTGGTGTTGCACTAAGAAGTGTACTCATCACTTGAACATAATATGTTGACTTTTAAGTCTTACACACTTTTCCTTCTTAGGCTCACATGAAATCACACAATAACTCAAACCAAGACTTTTCTAAAGCCAAACACAATGAATCATAATCTTAATATCAATTTTATTTAACTTCCAACTTGGTACACTTAATACTTTTCATATATATCAACTTTATCAAGCAAACCATAAAAGAGTCTTACTTGTCTCCTTTTACCAAATCATACTATCAATCTTATAGTCAATTTAAGGTCATTAATTCACAATTAACACATCATAAAGCATAATTCACATGTCACTTAATCTTGTACACATATTAATCAAACATGACAACTAGGGTTTTGAAAACCCTAGGTAGGTCGAAATACTCTAGGTGTTTCCTTGAGCTACTCCTTCAACCAATATGCAAATAAATCATGTATCATTCATATACACATGTCAATAATCATTAAAATGTATCCTACAAAAATTATAGGCATTAGGATCGAAACCCTAATGTAGGGCAAATCACATAACCATGGAAAATCATGGATTTTCTTGCTTTTCACATTTTCTTATTATTATAATAATATATAAATGCATGATTTGAACCAATAGTTTTCATGTAAACATA
Source organism: Reutealis trisperma (assembly GCA_947687605.1). Taxonomy (NCBI): domain Eukaryota; kingdom Viridiplantae; phylum Streptophyta; class Magnoliopsida; order Malpighiales; family Euphorbiaceae; genus Reutealis; species Reutealis trisperma. Next base: position 215,964 of record CANTUT010001230.1, read on the forward strand.
ATAAAAATCAATTTAGAACATCAAAATCTAGAAATTACCTCCCTCTCCCCCATGTTCATATGCATGAAAATTCCACATTTTAGATTTTAAGGTTCATATTTAATGGATTTGCAAAGGAAGAGATACATTTACAGTTCGAAATCAGTTTCTCCTTCAAAAACACAACCTAGGCCAAATTTAATAAGAAGAAAAATAGTAAATATACAACCTTATATGGATTACTCATGATTAGTTTCATAAAAATCAAATAGTAGCTTGAAAGAAGAGAAAAACTTACAAAAAATATCACAAAATTGCAAGGTTTGGAGGCACCTTGTGAATTTCAATTAAGAGAGAATTTTTTATAGAAAATTCTATAAAAATTGGATGGCAAAATAGAATGGAGGCTACCTAACCCTAGGGTTGATGAATATTAGATTAAAATTAGGGTTATGGTGCAAAAATTACAAGATTACCATTAATGAGTTAGGTTAGGAGTGTTTTGGTGTATTAGGCTTTTGGTGAATTGGGCTTTTAATCTAATTTATGAGCTGATTATAAATAATTAAAAATAAAATATTTTGCTTCTTATTTTCATTAAAATCCCCCCATAAATATTTAATTGAAAATATTTTAAAAATGCTCATAAAAATTATTTTATGCTTAAAAATCATTTTGTGCATGAAAATTTACTTTGTATGCAATAAATCATTTTATGCTTTTGCACTTCACATAAATCACCTATTTCATATTCAAAATTCATATCATGTATATTAGAAGTAGTCTAGCATGCCACTTGCTCATAACTCATATAGCACATGAAATTTCATGAAAGCCTACATTTTGTCAAAATAGCCCTAAAATCAAGCAATTTGTCACAGAACTCCTAGCCTGGGTATAGGTTGTTACACCCATTCTGTCATAAAGGTTGATTTCTCCTTGTCTAGATGGTAGACCTAAATTTGGTTATAACCAACATATAGGTTAGTCAAAGAGACCACTTCAAATCCTGCCATACAATCAACTAATAAGTCAATGTGTGGTAAAGGAAAGTCATCCTTTGGACATGCTTTATTCATATCCCAATATTCAATACACATTCTTACCTTGCTAGCATTCTTTGGAACTTGTACTATATTGGCTGACAAGGATGAGTAGGTGATTGGCTTTGTGAACCTATTATCCAACTGTTTAGTGATTTCTTCTTTGATGGGCAAGGATCATTTTGTCTTCAGTTTCTACAACTTTTGTTTGACAAGCTTCACATGTTCATAAATAGGGATCTTATGCACTGTTATACTTGGATCTATACCAATCATGTCTTTAGGGGCTAATGCAAAATAGTCCACAAATTCTCAAATCAATTTGACTATACTATTCCTATTATGGCATCTGTGAACCCTCATTTAGCATCCCTAAAAATTAATTCTGAAATCACTAGAATTGTCTAGAGTATTTTTAGCATAATAGACACTTTCCTGACTCTGACCAAACTTTCTGTACCAAACAATATCTTTCCAAAACTAACCAAATTCTTGTCAAAATTGGCACCCTATTGATTGATAATTAATTACAGACTCATCAACACTGACCGATACAATTTTTTACCTCTAAAATCCCCAAAAATTGACCCAAAAGTCTAAAAAAAAAACCAAAATTCTCAATAAATTAAAAAGTTAGTTGATAGGTGTCCACCATAGGAGCCACTTACAGCTTCATAGTGTAGGATGGCCGTGCTATACGACAACCCACTCTTACGGCTGGTCCCCCTTGATGCCTTGAAATTTCATTTTCACCACCTAGCCAATAGATTTTTTTATCCCTTTTCAAGCCTATCCTAGGTGTCTTTTCACTTTTGACATTCCTAAACTATCCCTCCCCCATTTGCCTATAAATGATCCTCCATTTCTTCATTTTTCTTTATCTTAAGAGCTTGTGTTAATAGCTATCCCCTAGTTCTTATTCTTTTTCTCCTTCCAATCAATCATATTCTTAATTAATTAGTCATTTTAATTAATTAATTAATCCATCTCCGATTGAATTAATTAATTAATTCTTTTTATTAATTAATATTTTTAAGTCACATCATCTAATTAATTTATTAATTAATCCTTTTAGTTAATTGATTGATTGATTGATCTTTTTAAATTAATTAACCAATCCATTCAATCCATCTAATTAGTTAATTAATCATTTTAATCAATCTAATCTCCTGTTCTCGTCCACTCTCTTTGAGTAGGATCTCCACTTCTTAGCATCGATAAAGCAAAACTTTGGTCTAGCAAAACTCTTTACCCACCAAAATAAGGTACAGCCTTTTCCTCTCACCCATAAAACTCCCAAACCATATTAATCTAATTAATCCTAAACCTCTCCACTTAATCATGTAATAAACTATATGGGTTTTGATGCCATTCGATGGGGTATGTAGGAACATTTGTAATCTAAATCCTAATATTCAAATTAATTTCTTTCCCCTTTTAATTTTAATGTAATTATTTGTTCATATTTTTGTAAGAGAATTTGTGGCTTGCCTAGAACCCATAAGATCTAGAGAAGACATCCCATTATTTAATTTAATTTATGTAATTAGTTAATATTGACCTAAGTTATTTCAAAACTTAGTCGATCTCTATTTTGATCTTGTCAATCAAATTAAAGCTTTCTAATAAGTATATTGAGTGTCTATTTTGCAGATTAATATATTTGACAGATTGGATGTCAAAGGTTCTTAAATTCTCTCAAGATCTCTTACTTGGCCTCTGAGTCCTAACCACTATGCCAAAATCGCAATCACAACCACTAAATCGTGACCATGACCAATCTATCATGACCAAATGGTCAACTTGTTCAATTTCCTACCTAGAGAAATAGTGCAAATCGTGACCTCAATCGCGATTACAACTAAGGGCACAATCTTTGATTTGCAATCGTGAATGGGAAGTAGTGACTGCAACTTTTATACAAAAGCAATCACTGTAATGGATAGTTGAGCAACCAATAAGAATATGTCATGTGTCAACTAGCCACTGAGATTTTTAACAATTGCGACCATGAAAATTGAGTCGCGACTGTCAAAAAGGCTTAGTGACCTCAACATTGCTTTGATAAAGCATTTAATGCAAGATTTTATGATTATTGTGAAGATTTCCTTTCATTACTCTTTGTAATGGGAATTTGAAGGGAAGAAGTTATAAATACCCCTTACAAAAACCCTCATAAAGATTTAACAACCTTCATTTAAGCCAAATTCTTGCGTATTTAATTCTCAAAGCCTTTAACTTTCAATTGTAATTATTTTATTATTGTAAAAGCATTGATAGCTCAAAAGGGTTGAGTGTTAGCCTTCAAAACATATAGTATTACGTTGAGAGTGATCCAATAGAAAACTCTTGTATAGGTTTAAGTATAAGCCTAAGGGAAACACATGTAAGGGTTATGTGTTAGCCATTAAAGCACATTGTAAGTTTGGAGTGAGCTTGAAACTCAATTTATAAGTATCAAGTAGCAGTAGAATACCCAATTGAAATTGGGGAGTGGACATAAGGTTCCTTAATACTCGAGCCACTATAAAATCACTTGTGTCCATTCTCTTTCCTTATCTCCTTCTATATAAATTTTAATTTTCACATAATTCAACTCCCCCTTCTTAGTGCACAAGGGAAAATAAGTGATATTAGAGCTTTGATCTCATTCTTTAAGCTTTATTGTGTAACAAAAGATCAAAATGGCTAATAAAGGGATGTATCACCTCAAGCCACACTTCTACGGCATTGATTATACATATTGGAAGTATAGAATGGAGGTATATCTTAATAGTGATCTCATAGATGTATAAGATTGCATAATCAAAGAACAGAAGTGTCCATCAAGAATGATTGACAATGTTGAAGAATTAATTCCTAGAGAGCAATGGATGGATGCATAAAGAAAAGCCAATGGCAAGAATAAGAGAGCCATGGCAATTCTCCTTAGTTCTCTCTTAAGAGAAGAATTTAGTAGGGTTCGACATTATTCAAGTGCATTTAGCATTTGGAAAGCTTTAGAGAACTACCATAAAAGAACTAAGTGTGAGGCCTCGCCCGAGCACCAGTCCGGTCCGCCGAGGGATCGAAATGCTCTTTGGGAGAAACTCCACGATTGGAACTCGCTGTGAGTTCAGAAAATTGATTTTTATATTTTGAAGGTTGAAAAGTGAGTCGCCACTTTAATTTATTTATTTTAATTGGGAAAATTAAAGAAAACCCAACACGGTTGACTCCAAAATTTGATTTTATCCCAATGGAAAAGTGCACTAATCCACGAAGGACCAAGGAGGGCTCGGGGATCAGGTTTTGGTAATTACACAATTTAAGAAAATATTATTTTGTTTAGCTTGGCTTGAAATGCAAAATAACTCTTGAAAAGGATTTTTTGTGTATGCATGAACAGGAATATAATGATGAATGAACATATATATATATATATATATATATATATATATATATGATGTGATGGCATGACAATAATAAATAAATAGGCCAGATAAATCCTACTTGATTATTACAACATCAAAACAAATGAAATAAAGAGGATCTTTCCTCTAGCCCTTATGGGTACTAGGAAAAGCGCACATTCCCCAAAATAAACCAAAATAAAAATCATAAGCAAAGGATTAATTAAATAAATAAGAAAAAGGACTAAACATTAATAAAAAGATTTTGGAGTTGATGCCCTTCAGATTGGCAGCCTGCGTATCCTATTGAATAGGAATCAAACCCCACACAGTTCTCCCATCTTACGAAGGAGGGGTTTTAAAAATGTGTTGGTTTGCTTATTAACTTAATTCTGATCCTTAAATTAATAAGTTTTTTTAGATCTTTTCAGTTTTAGACCTAAAGAAAATTCTAGATCTGAATTTAGAATTTTAAAATGGGAAAGGGATTATACCTTTGCTTTTCTCAGCTTTCGGATGAATGGAACTAGTTTTGCTCCGGATCTCAACTCCACCTTGAATTCAAAGGAAGCTTGGAATCTAGATCTAGAAGCAGCAAATATGTGAGTATAAGAACGAAAATATGCTTTGAAATTGCTTCGATCGCTTTGAAATGCTCTAGAATGCTTTAGAATCTCTTGGAAATCGTTGGAAGTCATGCCAAATGAGGTTGGAGGAGGCTCCTATTTATAGAGCTGACAGAGGAGGTGCCGGCGGTATGGAAAGTGGCATTGGTACGGTGCCGACGGCAGGGGAGGCACGGTGCCGGCGGCAGGGGCGGCACGGCTGACACGTCGGCTGTCCGGGCGGCATGCCAGATGTGCCGCTATACCAGCGGCATGATTTTGATGCTGCACAGGTGGCACGGCCTTTTTTTGGTGGCACAGAATGCGTGCCGCCTCCTGGGCGGCATGGGATGCGTGCTTCCCAGTGCCACTCGTGCGGCTCAATCTGTTTCTGTTCGTTTCAGGCTCGTTTCAGCTTCGATTCGAGCTCTGCTTGATTTTGTGGGTTCGTGACTGAAAAGCAGTTGACTTGAGGAGAAAAGATTTGGGAAATTTATTTTTTCGACGGGGCGCTGCCCCCTTGACCCCTGCCCGCTAACCGACTAGCGGGAACGCCGTATGCATAGCGCCCTATTCTTAGTAGGTGTCAAGCTGCAGCCGAATCAGGAGGTGCAAATTTGAGGGTTCACACTAAGCAAGTCAAAGCTAAGAAGATTCAACTACTTACAACTAAATATGAGCTTTTTAAGATGAAGCCTAATGAGAGCATCATCAACAGCTAAATAGACTCTTAGCCATTGTCACCAACATGAAGAAATTGGGTAAAATATACAGCTTGGTTGATATGGAGCTAGAGTTGCTAACATTGTAAAAGCCAATAAGGATCTTAGAAAGGTTCTTATCGATGTTCTTATTAGCAAGCTCCTCACCAAGAGATGTCTCTAGTTATATAGAAAGAAGGACAACAAGAAAAGGAAAAACAATAAGTCCTTAGCTCTCAAATCCTCTCTCAAAAACAAATAAGAAAGTGAGAGCTCAACTGAATTAGAGAAAACTAAAGATGATGATGATGAAGAACTTGCTATGCTCTTTAAAATGGTCAATGACATCATTAAGAGAAGAAAGAAAAAGAAGAGGCCTTATAGGAGATCATCTTCAAATTCTAATTCTAACTCAAGCAAGGAGAAGAAGAATGACATTATTTGCTATGAATATGGCAAGCAAGGTCATATAAAGTCAGAATGTCCCAAGAACAAGAAAAAAAAGAATTGGGACAAGGAGAAGAAGAAAGGTTTTAAGGCAACATACGATCATGACTCCTTAAGTGATAAAGAGGAAAAGGATGTTGCAAACCTTTATTTTATGGCCTTAAAGGACTCATCTAATAAGGTAAGCTCTAATTTGCAATCTTATGATGGCATTGATAATGATTTGCATAATGATGATGAGGATGAGGTTGAGCTAATTAAAGTTATTAATTTAAAATGCAAAAAGTATAAATTCAAAATGAAAATTTTCAAAGATAAGCACTCTACATTGGCTGAGAATTTTAAAGAATTAGAAAAACTTGTTTTAAGTTTGAAAACCTCTAATGTTAGTGTCAAAGGCTCATTGGAGGAAATCACTTCTAAAACCTTCTCTTTTGATTCTTTATATAAAGAAAACAATGCTTTAAATATTGAGGTTAAAGAATTAAGAAACTCAACTTCAAAATTTCACTAAGGGAAAGAAGCCTTGGATACTCTTATTGTATCACAAAAGCCACCCCTTATGAGACATGGTTTTGGTTCTGATAGCTCTTCTTCATCCACATCCTCTCCTACTATGTTCATAAAGGCCATAACTCCTCAAACCTCTAGCATTGATGTGATTAACAAGGGAGTGAAAACACACACTAAACCACTAAGTCCCAAAAGGACTCAAAAGGTTTCATTATAATCAAAAGCTAAGCCTCAAAAGTTAACTATGCAGTGTCTAATATTGCATCCTCACTAGCCTTAACAGGTTAGGCAGCTATGCGAACCTTCTTTTTGGGAGGCATTCTGCTATCATGATAAAGGAATTTAGTGCTAACTCCCTTATAACCCATCTAACCCCATTATTATGTCATACTTATCATGTATTTTTCATGAGTACACATCATATCATATCCTATCTTATATCAAATATCGCATAGCATATATCACATTGCATATATCACATATCACTTATCAGATAGCATACATCATATATCATAATCATGTAACATATATCTCATAGCATAAAGAATTCTCCTATCATGCAAAAGTGAATCATGCTAATCAATCCACACTAAGTCGCCAAGCAATCAATTAACATCATTTGCATCACAAGAGTTTTCTTTTTCTTGAGGTGGATTGCAGGCATGACCTTTTTAAAAATTTCTTGCCATGTCCTTTTCCATGCCACACGCGATGCTCTATGTTGTGGTCCTCGAGCAGGGGTAATCTTCTTAGTCATCTGGTAAAAAAATCATAAGACACATAAGCAAACAATAACAAAGAGTACTATAGCTTATTAGGATTTTGCGGATCTAAACTAGCGATGGACTGTAAGTGACATGACATGAAAATTCCTATGCTTCAGGATTATACTTAACCATCCCAATAAATAGATAAGTCTAAATAGACTCTTAAAACTATAGCTCTGATACTATCTTTGTCACATCCCATTTTCAGAGACATGATGGTTTTAGAACATGTGGAGACATAAGGTCACCTAAGTTCGTAGAACCCAGTCATGTATATAATAACTTTGCCTAGAATCATACCGAACCTTATATATTATCTTAATAAAAACCTTTTATAAAATAAAAACCCTAAGTTGCAGAATCTAAAAATATATACTTTAATACAATTCATAAGAAAATAATAATAAGACTCTAAAGAAAAGTCATTAACATAATATTTTAAAATAAAGTTTCCATGAAAATTCCTAGAGCTTCTAAGGGCTCAACATAGTATGGTATTATTATAATTTTGACAAGGAAATTTACTAAGTGGAATAGATAGCTTGAGCGATCACCTTGCCTCCTCAAGATGCTCACCTAGAATCACACAAGGAAAAAGGGGCGAGATAGATGATCTCAATAAGTAAACAATATAGCACATACAATAACATATATCCCTTTAAAAAGGAAACCCATGGCTTATAACATAGTTCATGATTCACAATTCATGAATCAAAGTTTGCAATTTGACGATGTTTGCAAAAATCACACTTATTACTTGTGAGTGAAGACCCTGCTCAATTCACTCAAGAGAAAGATGGCCTCATATCAAATTCCAACTCCCAACCCATAACTTCTAAGGTTGTGAAACTGATCAAGCTCCATGGCTAGAATTGCCCCTTCTAGCTGAGGTGAATACACTACTCCTACCCATTGGATTAAGACCATGTACACAGGTTCCGATGATTACCTGCATCAGCACAAGGATTCTGCATAAAGGTTAAAGATACCATAGCTAGAGCTAATGGTAAGCACATATGACAATAGCACTTTAGGCAATAATAACATGTATCATAATAGCAATAGCAGTTTAACTTTTTGAAAGGTAGATACAATAATAGTGTAGTTCCAGAAAGGAAGTAGGTAAGGCAACAATTACAAAGAGTCTCTCATATCATTAAATTAACATTAATGGCTTTAGACTAATTGTCCATTGGCAACCCAAGCTAAACAAAGAAATCACATAATTATAATTTAGGATAGAAAAGAACTTGGGTTTTAAGAGTCTCAAAGATTCCTATAACAAAATCACTTGCACTTATAGCATGAATATAATGTTTACTCACTCGGTGGTTACTTTGCTCCTAATACTCATTGCCTTTGAACCTCTAAAACTCCTCAAGCTCTATCATAATATTTAATTTAGTACTTAGTTTTGAATTAATTATCATGCTATCCTATCCCATAACTACCCCATGCACATATAACATTCACATACACTTAGAGTTGCACATAGAAGTGCACTCATCACTTGCACATAACATATTGACTTTAAAAGTCTTGCACACTTGGCCTATATAGGCTCACATAAAAACACATTATAACTCATCCTATGAATTTTCTAAAGTCAAATAAAATATGTCATGATCTCAAAATCAATATACTTAACGCTTCCATATATATCAACTTAACAATAGTCCTTCAAGTGTCATGCCTATCTCTTATGATCAATTCATACAATCAATCCCTCCATCAATTCAAGATCATTAATTCATTATTAACTCATCATAAAACCTATTTCCATATTACTTAATTACATTCACATATTAATCACAACATAGGGTTAAGATACCCTAAGTATACCAAATTGCCTCTAGGCTTGTCTAAGATCATTCCATCAATCAACATGCAATTTAATCATTTACCATTCATGTATATAGGTCAATAATCATTAGAATATAGCACATGAAAATTATAGACCTTGGGATAAGAATCCCTACATTGGTCAAATGCTCTATTCAAGGAAAACATGCATTTTTCTTGCTTTTCGCACTTTCCATTCATTACAGTAATATGCAAAAACATGGTTTAAGCCAAGATTTTTCATGTAATCAAAACAAAAATCCTTTTAGAACATGAACATGTAGTAATTGGCACCCATGTAGATTCATATGCATGAAAATTTTCCAACTTTTAGGTATTAGGTGAAAACCATGAACCTTTATTGTTTCTGGTACTTTTCGGTCATTATAGTAATATGTAAACAAATGATTTAGACCATTATTTTTCAACCAAACATAACAAAAATCAGTTTAGAACATGAATTTATACAAATTAGTAGCCACAAAAATTTCTTATGCATGAAAATTCCAAGTTTTAAGTTCTAGGACGAAAACTATGAATTTCCTTATTTTCAGAAACTTTTCGGTCATTACAGTAATATGTAGAAACATGATTTAATTTGATATTTTTCATCTAAACACATTAAAAATCCATTTAGAATACAACAATACAAAAATCCCCCCCCCCAATTGCGTTTATGCAAGAAAATTCCAACTTTGAGTTTTGGGATTCACCTTTGGAGGATTCACGTAGAAAGGTTGGTGTTTTCTATAGAACAATCGATTTCTCTCTCAAGAAATTACCTAGGCCAAATTTAATAAATAAAAATCAGTAAATACTTAGTTCAAAATAATTTTCCCATGGTTAATTTGATAAAAATCAAATAGCAAATTGAAAGGAGAGAAAAACTTATGAATCGGTCACGAAATCGCAAAGTTTAAAGGTATTTTGTGAATTTCAGTAGAGAGAATAATTTTGAGAGAATTTTTTTGCCAAAATAGTGAAATAACAGAATGTTGGCTACTAGAATGAAGGGCTGGCCGAAATTCCCTTTTAATGTTTAGGGTTTTGGACAATTTCCAAGTTTACCCTTAATGAGCTAGGTTAGGAGTGTTTTGGTATAGTAGGCTTTAGGTATTTAGGCTTTTTATTTAATTTTAAGGCTAATTATAGGTAATTAAAAATAAAATATTTTTCTTATTATTTTCATTAAAATCCCCCCCACAAAATATTTATTTAAAAATACTCATAAAATTATTTTATGCTTAAAAATCGCCTTTTTGCATGAAAATTTATTTTATATAAAATAAATTATTTTATGCTAATGCACTTTATATAAATTATTTATTTCACAATATTAATTCATATTAGACATATTAAAATTAATTTAACATGCCATATACTCATAAATCACATCATACATGAATTTTCCTATAAGCACATATTTTGACACAATAATTCTTAATTCAAGCAATTTGTCACGAAAACTCCTGGGATAGATGTTGGTTGTTATAGCCATATCTCTAAAGTTGGGATGTGACAACATTGATAGCTCAAAAGGGTTGAGTGTTAGCCTTCAAAACACATTGTATTGGGTTAAGAGTGAGCCAATAAAAAACTCTTGTATAGGTTTAAGTGTGAGCCTAAGGAAAACACTTGTAAGGGTTATATGTTAGCCATTCAAACACATTGTAAGTTTAGAGTGAGCATGAAACTCCTTTATAAGTATCAAATAGTAGTACAATACCTAATTAAGATTGGGAAGTGAACGTAGGGTTCGTTAACACCCGAACTACTATAAAATTGCTTGTGTCTATTCGCTTTCCCTATGCCCTTCTAGCTAGATTTTAATTTTCCCATCAATTTAACCCCCTTCTTAGTACACAAGGGTAAACAGTTAATTTAATTATATTAGAGTTAATGAGTGATATTGTGTTTTGACTATAATCTATAAGGACTAGAGTGAGCACTCTCCTTATCTTATGGATGTTTACTTTATTTGTTCTTTAATTTTCTTTGTGCATTCATAATTATACCATGATCATGCATTTTTTAATTATTATCTTATGATTGTCATCATGAAGTCAATTTTTAAGCTAAATTAAACATAGGAGAAAAATTTAGATTATTTAAAATAAAAAACATAGTCCTCAAATCCTTTTTAGTTTTAAAGACTAGTGATTTCATCATTGTGTAAATTAATTAAAGATCAATGAATTGGAGTTAATTTTGGGTTTTTCCTTTAATAATTTCCCCAATTAAATAAAATTAAGGAGGCGACTGCCAAATCATTTTCAAAATCAACCTTTCCAAGTTCAAGGGTTACAACTTGAGTCCGAACCCGAATAAACATTTTAATTCCCTCTTGCTTACCACCATTTAAATAAAAGGAAAAGCAAAATAAGAGGATTACTATTTGGTTGGGATCTTTTACAAAATAATCTCCTTTTAGCTCACGTAAGTTTAATTTGACTTTTATGTGTCACTTTTCTTAATAAAAACTCTTTGTCTAACCATAGTAATTAGGATAATTTTTGGATGGTGAGTAGTAATAGCTTGACAACTCTCCTTAAGTATATTAGCATATAGCAAAAACATTTTCACTGTATAATGAATCCTTGATCTTTCCGGTGGTATAACAAACAATTAGTACTAATGGACCCACGCAAGACTCATTTACCCATATGTAGTTAGGTATATTGATGCTCTAATGGGATGAGCAAACCACCCTTCACTCTTGCTCATGTTATTGCCTTAATCTTTCACCCTAGGTTCCATATACTGTAATAATTAAGACCTTATACACGAATTCATGAAATCTTTTTTCTACATGCATTGTGAATCCTTTTCAAAATGACTTGGACGCCATTAATGCCACCCCTACTATGAATCATTTTCAAAATGGAGATTTCTCTAGTTTTCTTAAAGCTAAGAAACTAATAAAGAAATTTGAGGCTATGGAACAAACAATTAATAACATTAAGAAGCATGAAGACATAATTGATGTCTACTCCTTAGCTCTCTTCCCAAATGCACAAGTTCCACTGAAATTCAATATACCATTCATGGACAAATTTAATGGCACCATATGACCTAAGACTCACCTTGAGAAGTATATAGGCACTATGGGCCCCTTCAAAGTAGATAATGAGCTCCTTTCTCAACTATTCCAATAATCCTTGATCGGAGCTCCTATCAAGTGGTTATTAGATCTTGATCAAAATCATAAGAGGATTTGGATGACATGTGCAACACATTTGTCAAAAAATACAACTATAATTTTAAGGTGGATGTCACCCACTGAGATCTAAAAACTATCAAACAAGGACAAAGGGAATCCTTTACCACTTTCCTTATAAGGTAGAGGTCAAAATCAGGACAAAGGGGGAATGATCCCTCTAAAGATGAGTAAATTGACATCATTGTCAAAAATCTCCTCCCTTAGTATCACACTCATATGTAAACTCAACACCTCTCTAGCTTTAAAGCTCACCTTACCACTGCTAGGAAGATTAAGGATTTGACCCAAGTAAGACAAATCAAAGATGAATACTCTAGTTCAAAGCACCATAAGAACAATAATTTCACCACCAACTCCATCACCTAAAAAGAAAGGGAGGTAAATGTTGTCTCTTATCATAAACCAATGAGATTAGAAAGGACTTTTTGGAACTAAGCATGTCTTTAAGTGCTATCTATAAGAAGGCTTTGGACGTTTACATTGTCAAGCCTTTAGAGCCAATAGCACCTCATAATCCCTTGCCTAAGAACTATAATGCTAACTAGTACTATGACTATCATGAAGGAACAAGGCACAAAACTAACATATGCAAGGCTTTAAAGCATAAAATCTAAGACATCATTGATAATAGAGACATTATTGCGCCCAAGCCCAAAGCCTAACATCACTACCAATCCTTTTCCCAGCCATAAGGTTAACAGTAAATTCACTAGCTCCACTAAGCTAAAGTTTCATCCAACCATCTCAAGCACCACCCAATAATTGGCAATTTGATAAGAATGCTCGCCTGGCTATGCTTGAGTGCTTTGAGTCCATATTTGAGTCATCTAAGTCTGAGTCTACATCTAAGTCCTTTAAGTCTATTTTTGTTGAATCTTTTTCTAAGTTTGAGTCTATTGAGTCTTTCTAAGTCTGTATTTTGCCTTCCAGGTTTATCCTTTAAGTCTTTCCAAACTTTCTGCTTCACTTTAATTCTTCTAATTCATTTATGAATAGGACATCTAAAAAAGGAAAGAAAAGAAAAAAATAGATGAAATAAAAAAGTAAAAATGAAAAAGGCAAAAGAATAAATTAATTATGGCATAGAGGCAAAATCAAAAATCAAATACATTGCATCTGCATATAATTAACTAAAAAGGCTCATGAACTCTTAAACTGTTTTGCATGAGAATCGAAGGATATAGTTAAGACAGATCCAAGCATTATAGTTCATAAGATCCCAACCTACAAACACATAAAACCTATCAAGTAGATTGAGAAAGATGAAAGTAGAATGGTGTTTGAATATCAAAAGGAGGTGACTAAGTTGCTAGATAATGATTTCATTAAGCCAAACACTTACCCCTCATAGTTAACCAATATAGTGTCATTTCTCAAGAAAGACAAAAAGGTCGGCATATGTGTTGATTACCAACACCTCAAACAAGGCTTACCCAAAGGATGACTTCCCTGTACCTATATTGACTTGCTTATCGACCACATGGCTAGTCCATCAGTGGTCTCCTTGACTAGCATCATATGGGCTACAATCAAATCCAAGTGCACCCTTCTAATAGAGGGAAGACATATTTCATAATAGAATAGGGCACCTACTATTATTAGGTGATGCCTTTTGGTTTGAAGAATGTCAGGGCAACATATCAAAGAATGGAAACCATTATCTTTCATGACATGATGCAAACAGATGTCAAGGTCTATGTCAATGACATGATGGTAAAGTCTAAAACCCCCGAAGGATATTTGGAAGCCTTAGATAGATTCTTCTCAAGACTCAAGTAGTATAACCTCAAATTAAATCCAACCAAGTGTGTCTTCAGTGCCTCCTTAGTTGTGTTCCTTTGCCACCTGACTAGCCAAAAGGGCATAAAAGTGGATACAACCTAGTCAAAGGCAATTATAGAAATTCCCCTCTTAAAACTAAAAAGAAAATTAGAGGTTTCCTATTTTGCTTATAGTATATTGTCACTTTATTGTGCAACTAGTAGATACTTGCAGGCTGATTGCCAAGCTTTTAAGAAAAGGAGCCTCTAAGTAATGAAACAAGGAATGTCAAGAGGCCTTCAACAAAATCAAGCAATATCTACTAAACCTCCTGATACTGTAACCTTTAAGACCAGGTCAGCCATTGCTACTCTCTTTATTAGTAACTTTGGAAGCTATAGGTGCAATGCTTGCTTAAAATGTGCTAAACTCATACAAAGAGAATGCCATCTCTTACTTGAGTAAGTGTATGCTAGTTTGTGAGCTTAATTAAAACTATATTAAACAACTATGCCTAGCATTGGTATAGGTATATCATAAGCTCCAGCACTACCTGTGCTCATATACAACCTATGTGCTCATTGATAGGAGCCCTTTGAAATTGCTTATGGATAGGTGATTCTTGACAACAAAATGGCATGATGGGTGCTAGTACTAACAACATTTGACCTAAAATATGTTCTAAAGAAAACAGTAAAAGGAAGTGTAATTACTAACCAACTAGCTATAGCCCTTGTAGATGGTGATTTGTTTGAACTTGAGTTTCCTGATAAGGATATTCTAATTGTGACCCTGTAGTATGAAAATTATTCTTTGATGGTGCTTCTAATAGTAAGGATTATAAAGCTGGCATAGTTCTTCTCACTCTTAAAAGGGATGATTTGCCTATGGCAATCAAGCTAGCATTTGAGGTAACCAACAATGAGGTAGAGCATGAAGCATGCATAATCAGTCTAGAGGTGGCCATCAATATGGGAATAGACTACTTAAAAGTCTATGACAATTCCAACCTTATTTTTTTCCTAGTTCTTAGCAAGTGGAATATTATAGATGAGCATTTGATTCCTTACCATTAATGCTTGAATGATCTATCTGAAAATTTTCATAAACTCTCCTTTTACTATTTGCTAAAAGTGAATAACCAATTCGCCAATGCTCTAGCCACTTTAGCCTTAGTGATAGAAATGAGCAATAATGAAATACACAAACTTGTTGTCATAAAAGTGAAATGGCAGCATAGGATTATACCATATGTATGAATCTCCAGTTGGCTAATATTAAGACTTGGTTTTGGGATATCCTCAACTACACCCAAAATGGCAAATATCTAGAAGAGGCATCCAAAGTAGACCAAATAACCTATTGGTAGTCGACCGCTAGTTTCATACCAAATGGTGATGTGCTATATAAAAAAGCCTAAGATAATATGCACTTGCGATGTGTGACTGAAGAAGAAGTCCAGCAGATTATGAAATGGGTTTATGGCAGAGAAAAGGGCCCATATATGAATGGATACCTTTGGCTCAAAAATTACAAATCTAGGTTACTTTTAGCCAACAATGAATGAGGATTATGCAAAGTATGCATAGAAATGCCACAAGTGCCAGATCTTTACCAAACTGCAGCATTGGCCTCTTATTCTATTAAACCTAGTAGTGATAACATAGTCTTTTGCCACTTAGGACATATATGTCATTGGGAGAATCTCTCTAAAGTTTTTTAGCAAGCATAAGCATATTCTAGTAGTTGCGAACTACTTCATAAAGTGGATCAAAGTAGCACTATATAAAGTTTTAAATGCATAGAAGGTAGCACACTTCATCCAAACCAATATCCTTTATTAATTTGGAACTCCCTTTGAGATTATCTTAGATAACATCTCTTATTTTGAAAATCAGATAGTTCATCTACTCTAAAAATAAGGCATTCAGCATCATTGCACCTCTCCTTACCAACCAAATACTAAAACAGCAGTTGAAGTCACTAATGAGACCATTAAGACCATTCTACAAAAGACTATTATGAAGCATAAAGATTGACATGAACATCTATGTGCTGCCTTATGGGGATACAAAACCAATGTGCACACTCTAATATTGGAAACCCTATATGCTTTAGTTTATAGAATGAAGATTGTCCTCCCTATTAAAATGAAAATATGCTCTGCTAGGGTGATGAGAGAAAACTAGTTGAGTGAAGCATAATGCATAAAGGGATATCATGACTAGTTAAATGCCATCAATGAGAAAATAATGGATGCTTGTACAAGATCCAAGGCTATAAGCAAAAGCTAGCCTGACACTTCAACAATAAGGTAAAAGGCAGGGGTTTACAAGAAAGATATCTAGTTCTAAAAGAGATTAAAGCCCCCAGTTCATAACCTAAGAGGGAAATTTAAACTAAATTGGGTCAGACCATATGTGCTTAAGAAGATCTTATTTAGCGGATGTGGTATCCTTATGGATGTCAATGGAAATAAATTTGCTATCCCAGCAATTTGGATCAGTTGAAGAGATACTTTGTCTGAGGATGATATCTTCATTTTCTTTTTGTTTTTTCTTTTCAATGCAATGTAATCAGCACTATGCAACCCTTATTCTCCTTAAAAAGATATGAATGAAAGAAAAATGATTATAAGGGATATATGGGTAGCTTGGCTCGGGTGCCGTGAAAATTATAATATAAAAATATTTTTGTTTGCATCACATTCTTATTTCCTCTATGCCTAATGCATCATTCATTTAGTTATTTTGCCTAAACAAAAACATAAATGAAAAAAAAAAGGAGAAAAAAGAAAAATGCTTGCTAAGTTGAAAACCCAAAAAGGTAGTTTAGGCAAAAATTAGAGCAAAAATAGAAGTTATCTCATATAATGATGATTAGATTTTATAGAACTATAGTATATTACCACAAAGAGGATAGCCTTTTTAGGTATCATATATAGCTTATCCTATAATCACATCAGCTTGCATGAATGTGAAAAATAGAAAGCCCATAATAAAACTCCTAATCAGCTACAAAATATAAAAAAATATGTCCTCATCATCTAAATGATCCTCCTCCTCCTACTCCAAAGATGTACATCTCCCTCAGAATCTAAGCCAACCACTATCTCCTCAGTGGTTATACCCTTAATCCTAGTCTCTGTGTCCTCCTCCGCTGTATCATTGGTCGGGGTGCTAATAAAACTAGAATTGCTTCCCATAGTCACTTTAGAAATGCTACTCTAAGTCCCATCAACTCCAAAAATGCTCCCTCTAACTGTCCTTTGTGTCATGGTAGCTCAAGAACTAGCCCTTGCTATTGCATGATTACCTCTCCTCTAAACCCTGATAATGGTTGTCCTCTTTTGTGCACTGGCTGCAGTAACCCTTCGCTATACCATGACAGTATTGTCACCCTGCTTTCCAGTTACAGTCATAATTTCCTCCGTTATCGCCACTATAGTCTGAGTCACTACCCTAGCCTATAGTGCTGATCTTCCAATAGCTCCTCCTATGTCTTCCAATGATTGAGTTATCTTTTTTATCTGAACTATAGGCTTCCCACCATTAATGGCATCTTTAATAGCTTTTCTCTCTTTGCAGTTTCACCCTCCACCTCTCTCAGTAAAGTAACTCGATGCTCTCTGTTGATTAGCTAAATGACCTCAATCAACCAATCCCGATACCTCTTAATGGTTTGGATTCCAACCTTAGGTCATATGGCATGATAGCTCCCCAGCTAGCCTCCCCTAGATAGTGTAATACCTTAGACTCATCCAACTCATGACTAATAGCTATAATGATCTAAAAAGGGAATTTGAATAGTAATTGGACCATTAAAATAAGTTTTGACTCTTAGAGTATCAAATTATGCCTTTAGAACTGGAATAAAACTTCTTGGTGATTAACATGTATATCTGATTACTAGAATACCTAACTAATATGAATGAGGTTAATATTGAATGCTAACATAAACAAGTGTGATCATACATAATAAAGTGTAATGAAAATGTAAAATTGCTAAATTTCCAAATATGGAAGTGACTAAATGTAATAATTTACAAACAAGTGTAAGTTCCACCTCACACCATGTAAAATTCAGCCAAGTATGGCCTAAGAGGAAGATGAACATATTTTTATGAAGTTGAGTAATTAATGAAAATGTCTTAAGATAAGGAATATATACATAGGCCCTACTTTGAACTAATTAAAGTTGCTATGTATCAAATATTATTCCATTATTAGATTCATTGAATTTAGACATTTTCTGTAAAAGTTATACATTCACCAAGCTTCCTTTGGAAGCCATTCAATCTCCACCATCTATTTTAAGATTAAATCTCCACCACATGATTTCATAATCTAATTTCCACCTTACAATTTTAAGTGATAAAATATATAAAACCAATTCTCAAGTCATTTTCCTTACATTTCTCTCTCATTAAAGAAAAGAAGAACATAAATACTCTTAATTCTTTCTCAATTTTGATACACTCAAAATTCAAAATAAGATCAAGGAATTTTAAGGCAAGTTCTTAATCACATTTGTTCCTTTCTCTATCCTAAGCTTTAGTCTTGAAGTATTTCTTGAATTGTTGATAGATTTCTTTTCTTTTTCCTCAATATATTTTGGCCATCACAAGAGTTTAAGGGGAAAATTTATTTGACTTGCTATTTGATGAATAATAATGCTTGAATATGTAAATGATGAGTTGATCATGTGAAAATATATCTGTCACATCCTATTTTTCAGGGATATGATGGTCATAGAACATTGGAGGACATAAGGTCACCCATGCCCATAGAACACACTCATGCATATATGCCTAGGATTATACCAAAACCTCATGTATTAACTTCAATGACCAATAATAAAGGTAATCCTTAACTAGTAAAAGAATAGTTTAAAAATACTTTAAATATAATCCTTAAGAAAAAAATAGCTAAAACTCTCAATTTATCATCAAAGCATAATTTCCAAAAATAAAACTCCCAAAGCATCTAAGAGTGACTCTCCATATCATAGTATGTAAAATGACTTAGACAAAGAAACCTCCCAAGCAGAGTAGATTGGTTGACCTATATCCTTGCCTCCTCATAATGCTCACCTAAAACCACACAAGGAAAAATGAGTGAGATAGATGATCTCAATGAGTAAACAATACAACTTATATAATAACATATATCCCTTTATAAGGGCTCATAGTTCATAGTTCTTAAATCGTGATTTCCAATTTAGCAAGATTCATAGAAATCAAACTTATAACTTGTATCATATAAAATGAAGGCTACTGCCTTATCCCCTCGTAACATAAATATAGAGTGAAGGCTACTGCCTTGTCCACTAGTAACATAAATATAGAGTGAAGGTTACTGCCTTGTCCACTCATGACATGAATATAGAGTGAAGGCTGCTACCTTACTCACTCATAACATAAATATAGAGTGAAGGTTGCTACCTTGCTCACTCGTAACATAAATATAGAGTGAAGGTTGCTGCCTTATTCACTTGTAACATAAAGGAGAGGTAACAATAACATTGAAGGATGAAATCACATGTAAAGTGGTAGCAATAGAAGTTTAGCTTATTGAATAAAAGATAAATAGTGTGGTTCCAAAAAGAATGTAAGGTGAAACAACAATCACAAGGGCTTATTTCTTATCATTGAATGGTCAACAATAGTTTTAGACCAATTGTCCTCTGGCAACCCAAGTTTAACAAAGAAATCATAAGATCATCATTTAGGATAGAAAGGAAATTGAGTTTAAAGAATCTCAAGGTTACATATCATGATAACTTATACTTGTAACATGAACATAATGTTTACTCAACTTGTGGTTCCTTATCTCCTAGTGCTTATAGCTCTTAAAATTTTAATAATCCTCAAGCTCTAACATATATTGTAATTCAATACTTAGCATTTGCTTACATCATGCTATCCTATCTCATAACTACCCCATGCATATATAACATTCACATAAACATGGAGTTGCACTTATAAGTGCACTCATCACTTGCACATAACATGTTGACTTTTTAGTCTTGCACACTTAGCCTTCTTAGGCTCACATGAAAACACATAATAACTCATATCAAGACTTTTCTAAAGCCAAATGCAATAAATCATGATCTTAATATCAATTCAATTCAACATCCAACTTGGCACACCTAACACTTTCCACATATATCAACTTTACAAGTAACCTTAAAAGTATCATGCTTATCTCTTTTGATCAAATTATGTAATCAATCTCATTGTCAATTTGAGATCATTAATCCATAATTAACACATCATAAGGCCTAATTCACATGCCACTTAATCATATACACATATTAATCAAACATGGTAGTTGAGTTTGGAAACCCTAGGTAGGCCGAACTTCTCTAGGCTTTGTCTAGAGTTACTTTTTCAATCATCATGCAATTAAATCATGCATCATTCATATAAACATGTCAACCATCACTAAAATATATATTACAAAAATTATAGACATTGGGATCAAATTCCCAAGGTAGGCCAAATAGGTGTTTTCATGGAAAACTATGGATTTTCTTGCTTTTCACACTTTTTGATCATTATAGTACTATGTAAACGTATGTTTTAAACCAATATTTTTCATTTAGACATAACAAAAATCATTTTAAAATACCATTATGTAAGAATCAGTGCCTCCTATAGAATATATACATGAAAATTCTAATTTTAGGTTTTAGGGTGGAAAACATGGATTCTCTTGTTTTTCGTACTTTCCGATTATTACAGTAATATGTAAAAACATGTTTTAAATCAATATTTTTCATCTAAACACAACAAAAATCAGTTAGAATTCATCATCATACAAATTGGTACTCTCCCTTATGCATATGCATGAAAATTCTAACTTCTAGGTTTTAGGGTTCATCTTTGGTGGATGTGCGAAGAAAGAGTTATGTTTATGATTGAAAGTCAGTTTCTCCTTCTAATAAATCACCTAGGCCAAATTGAACATCAATAAAAATAGTGAATATATAGCCCCATATGGATTTTTCATGGTTAGTTTCATAAAATTCAAATAGTAGATTGAAAGAAGAGAAAAACTTATCAAAACAACCGCAAAATCGCAAGGTTTGAAGGCACATTGTGAATTTCAGTTGAGAGGGAAGTTTTGAGAGAATTTTTCTATAAAATTTATGATGAATAATAGAATGGAAGCTGCTACTATAGCAAAGCGCTGAATTTTAGGTTTATTGTAGGGTTATGATGTAAAATTACAAGCTTGCCATTAATGAGGTAGGTTAGGAGTGTTTTAGGGTATTAGGCTTTTGGTGAGTTGGGCCTTTTAATTTAATTTATGGACTAATTATAGATATTTAAAAATAAGATATTTTGCTTATTATTTTCATTTAAATCCCCCAAAAATGTTTATTTAAAAATACTCATAAAAGTATTTTATGCTTAAAAATTGCTTTGTGTATGAAAATTCACTTTATATGCAATAAATCATGTTATGCTTATGCACTCTACATAATTCACTTATTTCACAATAATAATTCATATTATGCATATTAGAACTAATCTAACATGCCACATACTCATTAATCATATAGCACATGAATTTTCATAAAAGCAAACACTTTGTCATAATAGCTCTAAATTCAAATAAGTTATCACGAAACTCTTAGGGTAGGTGTGGGTTATTACAGTATCATGGAAAGTGATTAGAAACCTAGGGTTTGTGTTATGATTACAAAGACTTATAAGTGTTGGAAATTGAGCCTTTGTTTGAAGGATATTAAAGCCTGAATTTGTCTTGGATTAAAACTGATAAAATGTATCCTTAAATATGAATAAGAATCTAGTAAAAGGAATTCAATAGATTTGAAATGTGTAAGGAGATATAGAGGTTGAACTAAAACAATTACTGCATCTCAAGTGAACAATGAACCCAAAATTAAGCCAACATTTTGAACACCCTAGAGGCTAGTTTGGGAGAAGATTAAAAATAATTATATTTTGCCTTATATATTTACTTTAATTTTGTGAAAGAAATTTGGAATTTGGAGTTGTACTCCATGAGTTACAACAAAGTTAGTAAGTGAAGGTTAGGCTTACCCTATAGACTAACACAGGTTGCAAACCTAAAAGTTGACCACTTGATTTGAAGAGGTTAGAGATAGAACTAGAAGAAACCTATAACTAATGAAATGAACATTGCTATGTAAAGGAAAAAATTATAAAACTGTTTGTCAATATTCAAAGTATAGAATGATAAATGGAGCTTGCATTTTAACTAACCTTATAATCAAGTACCACTTGTAACACTAATTAGGTCTTTCAAGTTGAGAGCCTTAGAGATAGAATTATGATGAGAATCGAGGTCCATTGTAAGAGGCCTACAAGTATATGCATGAAATAGACTTCAAAGAGGTTCTTTAAGGTTGTCATTTTTATTAAAAAACCTTACAAAGAGGTGCAATCCAAAAATTGTGCATGTTTGGTGGATCATTCAAGAAGGGGTTGGGTGAAGTTTTCCATAAACCCATCAAGGAAATTTGGATCATGACTTTACATATGGATCCAATTGCATTCAAAGAAACTTTAACATTGATGAATTGCATAGAAGGGTTGGAAAAAGGGAGAAACTTAGAAGTATAAGCTCTAATCATAGTCGTGTGAAGGAAATCAAGAGTGGAAAATTCATAATGAGTTACATGGTTGTGTAAGTCTCCTTTTACATAGCCATGTAACTGGTTTTACTTTTGTCTAAAATTTCATGTGTTTTATTTTTGTCTGAATTTTGTTATTTTAATTTAGTTTCTATTGCTCTAAGCCCTTATCAATATCATATAAGCCTCTATTTAATTTAATTAATTTTGGTAATGCAATTAGTGAGTTTTTGGCCTATTTATCTTAGGTTTAAGCCCAAAAATGAATTTATTATTATTTCTTGTTTAGGAATTTATTTTTCCTTTTTCTTTAAGTAGTTTTTAGGATTTTGTAACCTAGCTAAGTTACTATAAATACTTAGCTATTCTATTAATAAATTTAAGTTAAGAGTTGATTTCCCCTAATTTGATTCTTTAAGCTCATGAGAGTTAGTTCACAAAAATCTTTTTCTAGGATTAGAATCAAAACTTGAACTTTCAAAGTTAGTTGCTTTGCTTGTTTACAATATACCAAGGTTCCTTGACATAAGTTCATCATTGAGTTGAGATTTTTCCTTATAAAACTTGATTTGGCTTTCCAAAGGAGTCGCTTCCAAGTGTAAAGATATTAGGTCTTAAAGTAGGTCATTTAGGGTTCATATTAGTTTAGTATCAAAGCTTAGTGTTACATCCTACGGATTTTGCAATGTGCCAAGCTCACAACACTTTCAAAAATAGGCCAAGACAACCTCATTTGGCTAGCAAATAAGCTGATGGGTGAGCAATCAAGCATAATTGGTGAGTGGATGGAGCTAATGAGCCTTACCTAGGTAGAAATGGGCATAGCCCAACACCATCTTGCGAGAAGACACACAAGACTGGTATAGTAGGCCAACAAGCATACATGCTCAGCATGGTAGCTTGCTAATGCACAGCCTACCTGCATAAGACATTCAGAATAGGTAAGAAACCTTGCCAACGATGGGCCAAAGCAAGCGACAAGCATGAGCCAATGAGCGCCAGGCGCTGCTAGCCCCTTCTAGAGACCTCTAGCATAATCCAGCAGGCTAAGCAAGGCCAATGCAGGAGGGAGACATCCATTAGGTGTTGGAATTGCCCAGCAGGTGCTAGAAGCTTCCCTTAATGTGCACTAGCAGGCCTAGTAGGCCAATTGGCAGCAAAATTGGCTAGAGCTCTCTGGAAAGTTCCACAAGCTTATGCCAATAAGCATGATTAACCTTAAAGCTCCTAGAGACTTCATAAGCTGTATTTCTAGGAAGCTTCATTGTATATAATTGCCTAGAAAATTCTAGAGACAAAATAATGGCCATACATTATAGGCCAAATAGTAGCCACACATTTGGGAGGCCAATAAATATAAATAGGCATCCCCCTCATTTGTAACGTACATCATAGCTGGCTATATACTTGGGACTCACAACTTAACCTTTGTAAAGCTTTCTTTACTAATAAAATTAAGCATTCCTAACCTCTATTGCTCCCTTATCTCTTCCTACATACATATGAAGGCTTACTTAGCATCTTTCAACAAGTAAAGAGCTAAGTGTCTAGCAGGTTAGTCAATGTAAAAAGCTAACTCTGTGATAGCTAGTATTAGAGCAACAGTTTCAATCCTAGGTATACCTGTGTCCCATTTAGTCTAGGAGCGTGGTAAGTGAAGAAATTGCCATTAGTAGGGAAATGCAAGAGCAAGTACGTGGATGAGAGGAAACTCATGCTCTTGCCAAATGTGGCAAGTCTAAAGCTATTGTCATCTGCGATTCTCTCAAACCCCATATTGCTGACTTGGAGGAACAAGTCTCCAAAGTCTAAACCACAATTGATGATCTTAGCGAACAACTCAATAATTTGGTGGAGGAAAATGCTAAGATCACGCATACTACCAAGGCAATGATCGAGGAACTTGGCAATTCACTTGGTGGAGAAATATGCTCCCTTGCCAAACGTTTTACAAATTTGTGAGGGTTTGTGGAGCATAAAATAAGTGGATTTCGAGGGGAAATGGATGAACTTTACTTGAAATGGTAGTCTTATCGATGCATTAAAAGCCCTACTTTGATAAGTAGTGCTATGGCACACTCGCTCAAAGTGCCAAAGCTAGCTACATATGATGGCATATGCAATGCCATTGTTATAGAATACTTCCTATTTGGCCTACAACAATACTTCGAGGCTGATAAGTGCGTGAATTCCTATGTTTTGACCCTTGATTTAGCATGTTTTATTATTTAAATTGAGTTTAATTTATTTGTCCAAGTGCTTTTTAGAGTAATTTCTAGGAATTATTCATATTTTGGAATGTCATGATCATTTGAGCTCGAATTGCAATCAAAAATCGAGAAATGATGCAATTTTTGGGTAATTTTATCTATAAACATACCCAATGACATGGCCATGTCACTAACCATGTCATTTGGCTTGAATTCCATTACCTATGACATGCCCAAAAACATGGCTATGTCATTTAAGTAACCTAGTTGTGTAACACCATTGAGGTCCGATAAATTTGAATACCTTATAGTATTTTGAGCATAACTTGAACTATAAAGATTCTATTAAGGTGATTTAAGTACCATTGGAAAGCTGAGAGAAAGAGCTACAAATGTTTAGTAGACCAAAAATTATAATTCCTTCATTTTCTAACCCAAAATTGGCACACAATCCAAATATTGTATCTTGGCACCTTGTCTATTTGTGCTGACATGGCAAAAATTGGCCAATCCATGCTGGACACCTATCCAACCCCTAATAAGCCTTAAAGCACTATAAAAGGACATAAAACAAGGAAGAGCTGTTTCCTAGGTTTTCAGTAGCCACCCTAACAAGGTGAGAGAGAGTTTTGTGCAAAATTTTCATGGTGAAGATCCAATATGTTGCAGATTTTGAAGAGGAATGAAGATTAAAGCAAGGATTTCTCATCATCCATGGATTGTTTGAGTTTCCTTTACCTTTTCTTGTATTCTTTATTTCAATTCTCCGTTATAAACTAGTTTGTTATTTATTTAGATAAAGATGACCCTAGTTCTTAATTATATGAACTAAATAATTTATTTTGAATCAATTTATCTTTGGATTGTTTTGTTCTCATGATTTATGATATCTATTCTGATTGACAATTATCAGTTTGTTGATTAGATATTGCTTTTTATATTGGATGAGTAGAGATACCCTGATATAGATGGATCACTCATGGGAATTGATGGTTGATTGGGTTGCTAAAGATAGATCTACAAGACTTCTTTGGATATTAATCTCTTGAATTTAATTGTAACAACCCACATCTATCCTAGGAGTTTTCGTGACAAATTGCTTGAATTTAAGGTTGTTGTAACAAAATATGTGGTTTTATGGAAATTCATGTGTGATGAGATTTATGAGTTTGAAGCAAGTTAAATTAATTTTAATATGCCTAATATGAATTATTATTGTGAAATAAATGATTTGAATAAAATGCATTAGCATGAAATAATTTATTTTTCGTAAAATAAATTTTCATGCAAAAAGACGATTTTTAAGCATAAAAATAATTTTATGAGCATTTTAAAATAATTTTTAAATAAATGTTTTGGGGGTAATTTTACATTAAATAATAAGAAAAATATTTTATTTTTAATTGCCTATAATCAGCCCTAAATTAATTAAAAAGTCCAAATACCCAAAAGCCTATCATACTAAAACACTCTTAACCTAGCTCATTAAGGGTAATCTTGGAAATTTCACCCAAAACCCTAATATTTAACCTAAATTTTGGACAGCCCTTCATTTGAGAAACTACCATTCTATTATTTCATTATTTTAGCAGAAAAATTCTCACAAAATATTTCTCTCTACCAAAATTTATAAAAATCTTTTCAAACTTGCGATTTCGCGACTGTTTCGTAAGTTTTTCTTTTCCTTTCAATTTGCTATTTCATTTTTATGAAATTAATCTTGGAAATATTATTTTGAACTGAATATTTACTAATAAAATTTGGGCAAGATGATTCCTTGAGAGAAAAATTAATTTTTCTACTGAAAGCACTAACCTCTCTACGCAATTTCCCCAAAGGTGAATCCTGTAACTCAAAATTGAAATTTTTAAGCATAAACCATACCAAGGGAGGCAATTTCTATATCATTGATTTTAAAACTGATTTTTAATGTGTTTTGATGAAAAATATTGGATTAAATTATATTTTTGCATATTACTGTAATGACCGAAAATTTTCAAAAAACAAAGTAATTCAAGGCTTTTGTGTTGGAACTTAGAAGTTGGAAAATTCTATGATTTTTTTATACATATGGCTACCGATTTATGTATGGATGGATTCTAAGCTGATATTTGTTTTGTTTGGATGAGAAATAACAATTTAAATCATGTGTTTGCATATCGCTGTAATGAATGAAAAGCACAAAAACTCATGATTTTCACCCTAAACCTTGAAACTTGGAATTTTCATGCATAATTATGATCGATGGCTACCGATTCATACATGAGGATGTTCTAAACTGATATTTTCTATGATTAAATGAAAAATAATGGTTTAAAACACCTATTTATATATTATTGTAATGACTGAAAGATACCAAAAATAAGAAAACTCATGGTTTTGTATCCTAAAACAACTATAATGATTGGAAGATACCGAAAACAAGAAAACTCATGGTTTTGCATCCTAAAACCCAAAATTTGAATTTTCATGTATGAAACATACCTATTATTGCCAATTCATGTAGATTAATGTTTTAAAATGATTTTTGTTGTCTTTACATGAGAAATCTTGATTCAAACCATGTTTTTACATATTACTGTAATAGACGGAAAGTGTGAAAAGTGAGAAAAATTTAGTTTTCCCTTTAATGGAGCATTCGGCCTACCAAGGGATTTTTATCCCAATGTCTATAATTTTTATGTGATGTGTTTCAATGATTATTAATATGTATGTATGTATGATGAATGGTTAAATTGCACGTTGGTTGAAGGGAAGACACTAGACAAGCCTAGAGGCACTTTGGTATACTTAAGGTATTTTAACCTTATATTGTGATTAGAATGTGAATGTGATTGGGAAATATGGAAATAGATATTATGATGACTTGATAATGAATTAATGGTCTTGAATTGATGAAGTGATTGATTGAATGAATGAGTCATAAGGGTTAAGCATGACACTTGAGAGGCTATTAATAAATTGAAATATATAAAAGTGTTAAGTGTACTAAGTTGATTGTTAAAGTGAATTGATATTAAGAAAATGATATTGTGTTAACCTTAGAAAGTTATTGACATGAATTATGATATGTTTTCATATGGGCCTATAAAGGCTAAGTGTATAAGACTTTTAAAGTCAACATGTTATGTGCAAGTAATGGGTGCACTTCTGTGTGCAACTCTAAATGTATATGAATGCTATATGTGCATGGGGGTAGTTATGGGATAGGATAGCATGATGATTAAATAAATACTAAGTATTGAATTAAATATTATGTTAGAGCTTGAGGAGCTTTAGAGGTTCAAAAGGGCTACGTGTATTAGGAGCAAAGGAACCACAAGGCGAGTAAACACTGTATTCATGCTACAAGCATGAGTAACAATATGTTTTGTTACAAATATGTGATATCATGTTATATAAGCCTTTGACATTCCTGAAACCCAAGTCGTTTCCATTTAAAAATGAAATTCTATGATTTTCTTGTTAAGCTTGGGTTGCTAAAAGACAAATTGTCCAAACCATTTTTTTTTATCCAATGATAATTCCTTTGTGATTAATGCCCTAACTTATATTCTTTCTAGAACTACAACACTATTGTATCTTTTGTTCAAAATGATAAACTACTATTGCTATTGGGATACATGTTATTGTTAGCTTAAATGTTATTTTTATATGTGATTACCATTAGCTCTTGCTATGGTACCTTTAACCCTTTTTATGCAAAAAACATCATACTGATGCGAGTAATCATCGGCTATGTGCTTCTCATACCAATGTGAGTAATCATCGGCTATGTATTCGAGTGATTATGGCAATAGCCTTCACTCTATGTGTTCAAGTGATTATGGTAGTAGCCTTCACTCTATGTGTTATGTGTTATAAGTGTGATTTTTGTGAACCTTTCTAAAATTACAAACTATGAATCATGAACTATAAGTTATGAGCTATGAGCCCTTTCTAAGGGATATGTGTTATTGTATAAGCCCTATTGTTTACTCATTGAGATAATCTATCTCACCCCTTATTCCTTATGTGGTTCTAGGTGAGCAAATATGAGAAGGAAAGGTGATGGCTTAAGCATTTTACTTTGCTTGGGGATTCCTTGTCTAAGATAATCAGTTTAATATGTTATGAAGAGTTATCCTTAGATGCTTTGGGAATATTTATTTTTGGATGTTTATTTTGAAATGTTATCTTTTGAGATTTTAATTGGACTCTAAATATTATTTCCTTATGGATTATGTTTAAGTATATTTTAACTATACTTCTGCAATTTAGGGCTTTCAAAAAAAAAAAGTTTATTAAGTTAATGTAAGAGGTTTTGGTATGATCCTAGTCAATATTTATAAAAGTATAAGTGGGTTCTATAAGCATGGATGACCTTATGTCTCCCCATGTTTGAGGACCGTCATGTCTTCAAAAATGGGATATGACATTAATGCTGCTCCTATTTGATTATAGGTTGAGAAGAGATTCTCCTATAATACTTAGAAAGTTAGGGATTTAATCACTTGAGAAAGGTTTTTATCTAATTTAGTGAGAGTCCAATTCAATTCATTGTTTGAATGATTCATACCATTGTTCTTGACATGCATGAAAGGTAAAGTTCACTATTGATTTTCTACCATCTATCCTTTATTGCTTTCATATATTAGTTTTAAATATTTTAGTTTAATTAATCTTGAAGTTGGTTTAACTAAACAATAGTTTAAGTTTGAACTAGTACTTCTGTCGATGTCTCTATAGATCGACCTCGTTACTGCTATACTAGCTAAACGATAGCTACACTTACCTAGAGCCAGGATAGAATTAGTCATCGAGCTATTATAAATGTAAAACTCCTGGTAAGCAAAACACGCATCAAGTTTTTGGCACCATTGCCAGGGACACTTGTATACAATATTAGCAATATGATGGAGACTATCGATCTATTTTTTATTTTCATGTCTGTTTGTTTTCATCTGTTTTTATTTATTTTTCCTATTTTACATTTTTGTTTCCTTTGAGTTTTTGTGTTTCAGAAAAAGATTTTCTCCATGGCTGAATAGAATTATCATCAGTGGGGTTCTTATCCAAATCAAGAATGAGGATATCAGGGAGATCAGTATCCTTATCAAACCGATTTCCAAGCAAAATATGGATAGGGAGCACCACAAAAGAAGTCATCCCTTAAGCTTGCTTTGGAAAGATTCATGTGGTCTATGAAGAACTAGGCTAAGGAAGTGGAGAGCAGTAGAAACAATACATTAGAAGCTAACTTCCCAACTCAATTTAAAGTAGACATCACATTGGAGGATGACAAGCATACACAAGAGGAGCAGAGGTTGAAAGAGATGTATGTGACTTTAGTATCAACAACAGATAAAAGATTTTAGAGCATTAAAACAACTCTAAATAACCAATAGGCATCTCTTCATAACCTAGAAATTTGTGTTTGGCAGATTTTGGAGCTTCTAAGTGCTTAACTAGAAGATAATTTACCTAACTATGCTTACTCCATTTCAATAGAACAATAAAGGACCACTACCACAACTTGGTTGTGGAATGATGGTAGTGATGAAGAAGAGAATGGTAAGGATAATTTGGGCCTGTTGCACACAAAATTTGATAATTGCTTAAGTGAACAGCCCCAAATCCAATAATGGGACATGAATGGAGTTGAGTCAAGTGTTGAAGAACTCTCTTCCGATGATAATGAGCTATGGGAGAGCATAGAGGGGGAAGCTATGCATGCTAAAAATCACACCTCTCCTATCATTCCAGCCCTCCCACTTTTTAAAGAGAATGACAATAACCCACCTATAATCTAAACACCCACCCTTCCCATGCTCAATCTCTTGGAAGCTCAATGAGCAATCCCCACAATAAGTCAATGGGGAAAGCTCTTCAACGATGGTTTTATAACTCACAAGCTCAGGTTTGCATGAAATGGAGAACCAAAACTATTTTTTATTACTGAAAGAAGGCTATATAAGGACCAACACATTTCCATACTCTTCTTTGTTTTGATTTATGGAGGTATCCAGCATATGGAACCCTCTACTCCCATGGTGGAAGATGAATAACAATAACATCAAGCTATACAACGTTAAAAAAGCGTTGAATGGGAGGCAAACCATTGATGGTTTCTATTTTTATTTTTATTATTTCTCTTTTCTTCTTTGTCATATCCCAACCTTAGAGATATGACGGTCCTAAAACACGGGGAGACATAAGGTCACCCATGCCCGTAGAACCCACTTACATATAAACAAATCATACTTAGGATCTTACTAAACCTCTTACATTAACTCATTTAAAACATTTAGATTAATACCATAAATTGCGGAAGACTTAAAATAAATCATTACATATAAAATCCGTAAGGAAAATAATATATCTCAATAAGTATCAATCAACAACCCCAGAGCATCTAAAGACAAGACTTCATAAAAATGGTATTATTGATAACTCGGATAAGGAATTCCCCAAGCGAAGTAGAATGCTTGAGCCATCACCTTGCCTCCTCACATTTGCTCACCTGGAACCACACAAGGAAAAAGGGGTGAGATAGATGATCTCAATGAGTAAACAAAAAGGCACATACATTATCACATACTCCTTTGAAAAGGAGCTTCTACACATAGTTCATGATTTATAATTCATGAATCAGATTGCAATTTAGCAAGGGTTCAAATTGGCAAGTTTACAGAAATCACACTTATCGCTTATAATGAGTGAAGGCTATTACTCTATCACTCAAACACATTGAGGAGAGGTGGCCTTATACCAAATTCCAACTCCTATCACTTATAAAGCATGAAGCTAATCAAACTCCATGGCTAGAATCGCCCCTTCTAGCTGAGGTGGATACACTACCCCTATCCATCAGGTTAAGACCATTTGCATAGGTTCTGATGATTACCCGCATCGGCACGAGGATTATGCATAAAGGGTAAAAGGTGCCATAGTTAGAGCTAATGGTAATCACAATTAACAATATCACATAAGGCAACAATAACATGTACTTCAATAACAATAGTGGTTTAACTTTCCTTCTCTAGTCGACTATCTTTCAGTTACAAACCTACAGGATCAAACCAAGCTCAAATCGAAATTGAAACGGATCCGAAACAGATGAAAATAGGTCAAACCACACGAAGTGACGCGTTGTCATTTGGAAGGCATGCTTGCTGGGCCACCCAGAAGGAGGCACACACTTGGTGCCACAGGCAGGGTGGCACTCCTGCCGTTTGGTGCTGGCAGATAGGCAGCACGCCTGCCATGCCTCCTGGACGGCCAACGTGTCTGCCATGCCGCCCATGCCACTGGCGTCGCCGTTCATACCGTTGGATCCCCCTCTGGCAGCTCTATAAATAGAAGCCTCTTCTAGCCTCATTTGGCATGACTTCCAATGCATTCTAAAGCAATTCAAGAGATTTGAAGGCAGTTAAGACATATTTCAAAGCATAAATTCGTTCGTATACTAACACACTTGTTGCTTCTAGATCTAGATTCCATGTTTCCTTTGAATTCAAGGTGGAGTTGAGATCCGGAGCAAAACTCGTTCCATTCGTTTGAAAGCTAAGAAAAGCAAAGGTATAATCCCTTTTCTATCTTTAAAATTCTAAATTTAGATTTAGAATTCTCTTTAGGTCTAAAACTGAAAAGATCTAAAAACTTATTAATTTGAGAATTAGAATTAAGTTAATAAGCAATCCAACACATTTTTTAAAACCCCTCCTTCGCAAGAAGGGAGAATTGCGTGGGGTTTGATTCCTATTTGATACGATACGCATGCTGCCATTCTAAAGGGCATCAACTCCAAAATCTTTTTATCAATATTGTTTTCCTTTTTTCCTTTGATTTATTTGCATTAATCCTTTATTTATAATTTTATTTTGAGAAATATATGCTTTTCCAAGTACCCATAAGGGCTAGAGAAAAGATCCTCTTTATTTCATTTATTTGGATATTGTAATAATTAAATAGGATTTATCTTGCCTATTTATTTATTATTGTCATTTCATCTCATCATATATATATATATATATATATATATATATATATATTTGTTTCATTCATCATGATATTCCTGTTCATGCATACACAAAAGTTCAATTTTAAGAGTTATTTTGCATTTTTAGCCAAACTAAAGAAAATAACATTTTCTTAATTGTGTAATTACTAAAACCTGATCCCCGAGCCCTCTTTGGTCACTTACAGATTGGTGCATTTTCCATTGGGATAAATCAAATTTTGGAGTCAATCATGTTGGGTTTTCTTTAATTTTCCCAATTAAAACAAATAAATTAAAGTGGCAACTCACTTTTCAACTATCACATTACAAAAATCAATTTTTCGAACTCACAGCGAGTTCCAATCGTGGAGTTTCTCCTGAAGAGTATTTCAATCCCTCGGCGAATCTGACCGGTGCTCAGGCGAGGCCTTACAATCATGCAATTGTGTCTTTAACTCCTTTAGCTCCATTGGTGCCATACGATATGGCGGTATCGATATCGGTTGTGTACCAGGTAGCAGTTTGATGTTGAACTCGATCTCACGATCAGGGGGTAATCCGGGTAAATCTTTTAGAAAGACATCCATGAACTCGTCCACTACTGGAATGCTCTCATCTCGAATGGCAGCTTCTTTGCCAGTGTTGATTACGTGGGCTAGGTACGCTTGACATCCTTTCCTTAACATTTGCCTTGCTCCTAAGGCTGATATCAAGTTCAGAGGATTGTCATTCCTATCTCTTTGGTACACAAACTCCTTCCCATCTCTAGTTCGAAACTCGACAAGTTCCTTACTACAGTCGATACGAGCTCTATGCTCATATAACCAGTCCATCCCTAATATCATATCAAATTCTAGTACGTCCAATTCTAGCAACACTACCGGAAGTGTTTGTCCATTAATGTCTACATCATAGCCCTTATACTCATACTTTACTTCCATCACTTCCCCTAAAAGAGTTGCTATTACTAACGGCTCACTCATCAATTCCTTATCTATACCCAAGTACTTAGCAAAACAAGGCGACACAAAAGAATGGGTAGCACCAGAATCAATTAAACATTTTGCGCTAGAACTTTGGATGGGGATGATACCTGTGATGGCGGTGTGCGAATCGCAAGCCTCTTGCGGATTTAACGCAAAGTCTCGACCCTTGCCCTTATTTTCTGTCGTCGGTGCATTCCCAACCATTTGTCCCTTGTCTTTGACTCCTTGTCCTTGCATTTGGAATGGCTTAGATTGTGATTGAACTGTGGCCCCATTTCCTTGACTCCTCATCTGAGGGCAGTCCTTTATGAAGTGCCCCATTTGCCCACACCTAAGGCAAGCGCCAGTATCCTTCCAACAGATTCCAGGATGTTTCTTTCCACATTTGCCGTAAGTGGGGATTTCTTGCTTAGTTTGGTTATTTCGTGGTCCAGATGATGAAAACTCCTTTTTTTGTTCTCCTCCATTTCCATGCTGTCCCTTATGACCTTTGTTCTTATGCCTTCCCTTCTGGTCTCGTTCAGCTCATTCGGCTATGTCCGCCTTGTATCTTTTCTCCATGACCTTGCCCTTATCTATGAGTTTGGCTAAGGTTGGAAACTCTATTACTGCCAATGAATTAAATAGAGGTGTGATCAGTCCTCTAAGGAAATGATTGACGTGACTTGCTTCAATAGGAACGATGTTGACAGCGAATCAACTAAGTCAGTTAAACTCCTTAGCATAATCCGACACGGACATTGCTGGCCTTTGCTTCAGTTGCTCAAATTGCATTGCCCTATCTTGCCTTTCTCCTTCTGGCAAGAACTAATCCATTACTTCTTGCTTAAACTCTTCCCATGTAGGTGGGTCAACCCCATAAAGTCGTTCTTCAATACTCCTCTCATACCAGTACCAAGCTTCTTTCTTAAGTTGGAGTCCTACCAACTCGATCACTCGAGCATCTGAGTAAGATAAATGACAGACTAACTTATCCATCTCATCTAAAATTCATGAGGGTCATCTTCTTCCTCACCATAAAAGGTAGGCGGTTGTAGCTTCTTAAACTCTGCCACGATCATTCCCTCGTCGGGTAGCCGTTTCCTCTCTCTCCGAGTAGGTGTCACTATCGCAGGTGGCGTAACTCCATTTCTTTCTTGAGTTGGCAGTGCTTCTCACCTTTAAACTCATAGCTAGCCCAGTTCCTTGCATTAATCTCTCATTTCTTCGTGTATGGTGTGCACTTATTACGAAGATGCTTGCTCACTAGAGCCTATAGTCAGTGCCCTCAAGTTGGAACTTTCCCTTGACCATATAGGTGTAGAGGCAGCATTTGATGTAGTGTTCGATATACCATCATCATTAGCCCTAACAGATTGGGCAACTGTGCGAACCTTCTTCTTGGGAGGCATTCTGTATATCATAATGAGGAAATTTAGTACTAATCCCCTATCCTAACCCATTTAGTCTCCCCCTTATCCTAGCACACATTATCATGCATTTACCATATCACATCACTAAGTATATGTCATGTATGAATCTCACATCACATAGTTTTGCACATATCACATATCATAATCAGGTAGCATATATCTCATAATATCACACCATATCATAATAATGAAGGAAATCATCTCATACTAGGTAGCTAGGTAATTAAGGAAAATCATTCATATCATATAAAGTGCCATGTTGTTACGTCAATCATCATATCTACTCAGCCTAATTCTCATGTCCCATTCTAGAGCAATTAAGAGTGACATGGCCACTGCTGCCACATTGGCAACAAAGAAGATCTCTATCTTGATGGTGATTAGCTGAAGATGCAGACCTTACCGGTGAGTAATCTCCTCTATGCTCAATAATCCATGACCTAAGTTGCTCCATATCCTCTCTTAGTGCTTGAATCATGATCTTAAGACGTCGGTTTTCCTCCTTCAAGTATGAATAGTTATCCTCCAATTTTTGAATCTTACTATAAACCCAATCAAGATCTAATTGCTCCTCGGGGTCCTCCTCTTCGTCAGGGGTCTTCTCTTTCGTGGGGTGAATCACAATTACAACTTTCTCAAACATCTTTGGCTAAGTCCTCTTACAAGTCGCACGGGGTGCCCTAGGGCACAGTCCTCGAGCAGGCGTAATCTTCTTGGTCATCTGTCAGAAGAATTGTAAGGCAAGCAAACAATAACAAGGATTTACTAAAATCTACTAAGATTTCACGGAACTATGCTAGCGATAGACTGCAAGTGACATGACAGGAAAATTCCTATGCTCCAGGATTTTATTTAAGCAACTCATATAAAACAAGCCTAAACTAGACTTTTAAAAACTACGGCTCTGATACCACCTTTGTCACATCCGAACCTTAAAGATATGATGGTCTTAGAACACGAGGAAACATAAGGTGACCCATGCCCGTAGAACCCACTTACATATAAACAAATCATACTTAGGGTCTTACCAAACCTCTTACATTAACTCATTTAAAACATTTAGATGAATACCATAAATTGTAGAAGATTTAAAATAAATCATTACATATAAAATCTGTAAGGAAAATAATATATCTTAATAAGTATCAATCAACAATCCCGGAGCATCTAAAGACAAGACTTCATAAAAATAGTATTATTGATAACTCGGACAAGGAATTACCCAAGCGAAGTAGAATGCTTGAGCCATCACCTTGCCTCCTTACATTTGCTCACCTGGAACCACACAACAAAAAAGGGGTGAGATAGATGATCTCAATGAGTAAACGAAAAGGCATATACATTATCACATACTCCTTTGAAAATGAGTTTATACACATAGTTCATGATTTATAATTCATGAATCAGGTTGCAATTTAGCAAGGGTTCAAATTGGCAAGTTTGCAAAAATCACACTTATCACTTATAATGAGTAAAGGCTATTGCTCTATCACTCGAACACATTGAGGAGAGGTGGCCTTATACCAAATTCCAACTCCTATCACTTATAAAGCATGAAGCTAATCAGGCTCCATGGCTAGAACCGCCCCTTCTAGCTAAGGTGGATACATTACCCCTATCCATTGGGTTAAGACCATGTGCACAGGTTCCAATGATTACCCGCATCGACACGAGGATTCTGCATAAAGGGTAAAAGATACCATAGCTAGAGCTAATGGTAATCACAATTAACAATATCACATAAGGCAACAATAACATGTATTTCAATAAAAATAATGGTTTAACTTTTTCACAATGATACAATGATAGTGTAGTTCCAGAAAGAATACAAGTTAGGGTGTTAATCACAAGAAATTCTCATTGGATAAACAAAATAGTTTTGGACCAAATGTCCTTTGGCAATCCAAGTTTGTCAAAGAATTCATGTAATAATACTTAGAATAGAAAGAACTTGGGCTTCAAAGATCACAAAGGCTCACATAACAATATATCACATTCTTATAACACAACATGATGTTGTTCACACATATAACATGAATGTGGCATTTGCCCACACTTGAAGAATGAATACGATGTTTACTCACCTTGGGGTTCCTTTGCTCCTAGTACACATAGTCCCTTTTGCACTTCTAAAGTTCCTCAAACTCTAACATAATATTTGATTTAATACTTAGTATTTATTTACTCATGATGCTCCTATCCCATAACTACCCATGCATATATAGCATACACATTAGAGTTCACATATAGGTGTACTCATCACTTGCACATAGCACGTTGACTTAAAAAGTCTTGCATACTTAGGCCTTATAGGCTCTCATGACAACTCTTTATAATCATATCAATACCTTTTTAAGGTCATCAAAATATTATTACCCTAATATCAATTCACTTTAACAATTATCTTAGTTCACTTTACACTTCCATACATGTCAACTTAACAATTAACCTTTCAAGCGTCATGCTTAACTCGTATGATCCCTTTCACTTCATTAACTCATAACCATATGTTCATCATCAATTCATCATAACATCTAGTTCCAAATTCCCCAATCACATTTGCACTCTAATCACAATATAAGGTTAAGATACCTTTAGTATACCATAATGCATTTAAGCTCATCTAGGATCATACCTTCCACTAACATACAATTTTATCATTTATTATACATACATGCATGTCAACAATCATCAAAACACATCATATAAAATTTATAAACATTGGGACAAAAATGTTTATATAGGCCGAATGCATCATCAAGGTAAAAACCAAATTCTTCTTCTTTTCGCACTTTCCGTCTATTTTAGAAATATGTAAAAACATGGTTTGAATCAAGATTTTTCATGTAAATGCAACAAAAATCACCTTATAATTTAATTTCATAAGAATCGGCCACTCTTGGTGTTATTTATACATAAAATTTCAACTTTTGGCTTATAGACCATAAAACCATGAGTTTTCTTGTTTTCGGTATTTTTTGGTCATTTCAAAAATATGTAAATAGGTTGTTTAAACTATTATTTTTTATTCAATCATAGAAAATATCAGTTTAGAACACATCCCTTCATGATTTGGCAGCCATAGATAGGGTTTATACAAAAAATTCTAAGTTTAAAGGCTTAGGTGAAAAATCATGAGTTTTTGCGCTTTTCGCGCATTTTGTTCATTTCAGCGATAAATAGACACATGATTCAAATCATTATTTTTCATCTAAACAAAAAAATTATCATACTAGAGCACTTATTCATACAAATCGGCAGCCATATGTCCATTCAAGAATAATATTTTCCAACTTTCAAGTTCTAACACAAAAACCTTGAACTCCTTTGTTTTTCAAAACTTTCCGGTCATCACATAAATGTGCAGAAATATTATTTAATCCAATGTTTTTTATCAAAACAAATCAAAAATCAATTTAAAATACAATCATGCACAAATTGCTCCCCCTTATGATGTTTATGCATAAAAATTGTGATTTTAAGTTATAGAATTCACTTTTGGAGAAATCTCGCGAAAAGAATCGCGTTTTCGGTAGAAAATAAATTTTCTCTCCCAAAAACTCACCCAAACAGAATTAAATTTATAAAAATCAGTAATCAAATAGTTCAAAATAATTTCTCCATAATTTATTTCATAGAAATCAGTTTAGAAATCGAAAGAGAATAAAAACTTACGATACAATCAAGAAATCGCGAAACGGAAAGGTGTTTTCTTAATTTCGGTAGAGAGAAATATTTTGAGAGCATTTTCTGCCAAAATATAGAAAGAATAAGAGAATGGCTGCTCGAACTTTTTTTTTGGCTGAAATTTAGGTTATATATTAGGGTTTGGGTGAAATTTCCACTAATACCCTTAATAAACTAGGTTAGGAGGATTTTGGTGTAGTGGGCTTTTGGGTATTTGGGCTTTTTTTTTAAAATTTTTGGCTGAATATAAATTATAATAAAAAGAATATTTTTCTTATTAATTATGTAACATTTCCCCCAAAATATTTATTTTAAAAGATTTTAAAACTACCCATAAAATTATTTTATGCTTAAAAATTGTCTAATGCATGAAAATTCATTTTATTTAAAATAAATTCTTTTATGCAAATGCACTTCATGTAAATCATTTATTTCACAATAGCATATTATGCATATTAAAATTAATTTAATATGCCACATACTCATCAATCACTTAGATCACAAATTTCCACACAAGCACACACTTAACCTTAATAGTTCTAATTCAAGCAATTTATCACGAAAATTCCTAGGGTGGATGTGGGTTGTTACATTTTTATTTTCTTTCTGTTTTATTTTTATTTTTGTTTTACATTGAATGAATCTCATATTCATTGTAGTTTGATCTTTCTATGTGCAGAAACATTGATCATGGCAAACTCTCAATGGAAGGAACACCACCTAAGTTTCATGTGGGACATCATTCAGGGCAGTTCATTCTCTCTTTTACTTTTTCATTTTAATTGTTTATAACACACTAGGACAATGTGTTACTTAAGTGTGGGGGAGAGGTATTTTATTATGTCCGATCTTTTATTGAATCTTGAGCTTGAGTGAATTGAGTTGTGGCAATAGTTTCATTTGAAATTAACTCCCTCTAGTGATAAATTAGTCTAATTTTTCTAAAACAATGACTTGTTGCAGTGTGGATTGAATGTGGTGGTCATGATTAGGGAGTCTATTTTTTTTTTTTTTGCAAATTTTTACATACTTGAAATTTGAAACTTTAGTTATGCTTTTTGAGCCTATTTTATTCCACTATTACTTTTGTTCTAGTTTAGTAGAAATGCTTAATACCTTAGGTAGCTTGACTATTTTTCTTTAAAAAAAAATAACTATATATAAAAAAAAAAGATTGTACAAAGGAGCTTTGAAAATGTTTACATATTCCACTATTCTTGACTCTTTTAAACAAAAGGGGTTAAGAATATGAATAGTGCTAGTAGCATTGAATGTGTGATTCTAGCTGAGTAACCAGAGGCTGGCACTATAAGTGTTTGCATTCATGTAAAAATGCTAGTATGACTATTCAAAGAAGTTGGGCTCCTAAAGTAATTAAAAAGAAAACATGAAATTGAAATGCATGATCAAATTATGAAAGTCAATGAAAAGTCAAGTGAGTAGTCAAGTACCTAAGGGAAAAATCCTCACAAATCTACTTTGCTTGAACTTTTGTCTCAGTGGAATTATTTGTTCAAACTTATAACTTTGGAATTTAGGCTTTAGGTTTTTGAGATTTGTTTTAGAGATTTCTTGATTTGGCTATCATGTTGAGCCTTGCTTATTTTAAATTGTTGTAAATCTTTTTGAATTTCTTTGACTAGAGAGGGTGGGTTTTATTTCTTACTATTATTACGATTTAATTTGCTTGAGGATAAGCAAATACTCGAGTGCAGGAGAATTTGATAAATGCATGAATTCCTATGTTTTGCCCATTGATTTAGCATGTTTTATTATTTAAATTGAGTTTAATTTGTTTATTCAATTGCTTTTCACTATAATTTCTAGGAATTATTCATATTTTAGAATGTCATGATCATTTAAGCTCAAATTGTAGTTAAAAATCAAGAAACAATGTAATTTTTGGGTAATTTTAGCTATGGACATGCCCAGTGACATGGCCATGTCACTGACCATATCATTTAGCTTGAATTCTAGTAGTATGACACACCCAAAGACATGGCCGTATCATTTAACTAACTTAGCCACATAACGTTATAAAGGTCTAATAGCTTTGAACACCTTATAGTATTTTGAGCATAACTTCAGCTAAAAAGATTCAATTAAGGTGATTCAAGTACCGTTGGAAAGATAAGAGAAAGAGATATAAATGGTTAGAAGACCAAAAATTCTAATTCCTTCATTTTCTAACCCAAAATTGGCACGTAATCCAAATATTGTGTCTTGGCACCTAGCCAAGTTGTGCTAACATGGCAAAAATTGGCCAATCCATGCTTGACAACTATCCAAACCCTAATAAGCCTTAAAGCACTATAAAAGGAAATAATTTACCTTAGTAGGGGAGAGCTCTTTCTTAGGCTTTCAACAACCACCCTCACAAAGAGGTGAGAGAGAGTTTTGTGCATAATTTTAATGGTGAAGATCCAATATGTTGCATATTTTGAAGAGGAATGAAGATCAAAGTAAGGATTTCTCATCATCCATGGATTGTTTAAGTTTCCTTTACCTTCTCTTATATTCTTTATTTCAGTTCTCTATTATGAACTAATTTATTATTTATCTAGATAAAGATGAACCCTAGTTCTTAATTGTATGAACTGAATAATTTGTTTTGAATCAATTTATCTTTGGATTGTTTTATTCTCATGATTTATGATATTTATTCTGATTGACAATTACTAGTTTGTTGATTAGATATTGTTTCTATATTAGATGAGTAGAGAGACCTTGAAATAGATAGATCACTCATGGGAATTGAGGGTTGATTGGGGTGCTAGAGATAGACCTACAAGACTTCTTTAGATGTTAATATCTTGAATTTAATGCTGCTTCTATTTGATTATAAGTTGAGAAGAGATTCCCTTATAATACTTAAGAAGTTAGGTATTTAATCACTTGAGAAAGATTTTAATCTAATGTAGTGAGTGTCCAATTTAATTCATTGTTTGAATGATTCATACTAGTGTTCTTAACATGCATGAGAGGCTAAGGGAATTCAATATCTAGATGAACTTCACTACTGATTTTCTATCATTTATCCTTTATTACTTTCATAGATTAGTTTTAAATATTTTAGTTTAATTAATCTTGAGGTTGGTTTAACTAGACAATAGTTTAAGTTTGAACTAGTACTTATGTCGGTGTCTCTGTGGATTGACCTTATTACTGGTATACCACCTAAATGATAGGTGAACTTGCCTAGAGCTGAGGTAGAATTAGTCGTTGAGCTATTATAAATGTAAAACTCCTGGTGTCACAAAACATGCATCAGAGGCTATGGGTGTGGAAGTTGACCATGCAAGGATTAGCAATGCCTCTACATTCTTGCATGAAGTTGCCCAACTTTAGTGGCGGAGAAAGCACACCAAAAGGGAGAAAGGCATTTGTGTCCTTAACATATGGGAGCAATTCAAGGTAGAATTGTGCAAGCATTTTGTACCCCACAATATAGATAAAGAAGCATGAGGAAAATTGCACCGCTTAAGACAAGCGGGTAAGATTTCTGACTATATCAAAGAGTTCACTACCCTCATGCTTGAGATAAAAGATCTCTCTGAAAGAGACTCTCTTTTCTACTTTATGGATGGGTTGAAAGATTGGGCAAGACTAGAGTTGGAAAGGCAAAATGTGCAGACTCTTGATACTGCCATTGCCACCACTAAGTCGCTTATTGACCTCTCTACTTGCTCCCAAGACAAAGCGCCCTACTCTAGTAAAAGTGGGGGAGATGAGGGTCAATCGAAGAAGGACAATAACCACAAGGATAGACAATAAAACTCCGCTAGTGGTGGTCCTAAGCTTGATAATTCTTGTGATGCCAAATGCAATTTCTCTCAACCATTAAAGGCATCTAGACCATGCTTCATCTATGATGGTGAGCATTAGATGAGAGACTGCCTGAGTAAGAAACAGTTAAGTGCTTTGGTAGCTGAATACCAAAAGCAACTAGAGGGAGAAGCTGAAGAAGCTAGATTTAGTTCTCTCTAACTCTTGAGTGCCATGCAACATAGTTCATCTCCAAGCTTGTCCAAAAGGAGTGAACTATCATACATGGAAGCTATTGTTAATGGCAAACATACAAATGATATGTTGACATGGGGGCAACCCATAAATTTATGGATGTGCAAGAGGCCAAGTAGTTAGGGCTTGAAGTTGGCAAGCAAAATAGCTCGATAAAGGCTATGAACTCAAGAGAATAACTTATTCAAGGTGTTACACAAGGAGTTCCAGTTCGAATTGGCAAATGGCATGGGAAGGTAGACTTCTCCATTGTGCCTATAGATGATTATAATGTTGTCTTAGGTCTAGCCTTCTTCAAGCAAGCTCGAGCATTCCTCATTCCTTACAAAAACACACTAATGATCCACGATGGCCCTGAGACCCATGCTGTCACATCCCAACTTTAGAGACATGATGGTCTTAGAACATAGGGAGACATAAGGTCACCTATGCCCATAGAACCTACTTATACTTAAACAAATACTCCCTATAATCATACCAAGACCTCTTACATTAACTTAAATAAACCCTTTATTTATTTTTTTTTTAGAAAACCTTAAGTTGCGGAAGCATAGTTAAAATATACTTTTAACATAATCCATAAGGAAATAATATTTAGAATCCAATTAAAACCTTGAAAGATAACATAAACTAAACATCCAAAAATAAATATTCCTAGAGCATCTAAGAATAACTATTCATAACAAATTAGACTAATTATCTTGGACAAGGAATTCCCCAAGCGAAGTAGAATGCTTAAGCTATCACCTTGCCTCCTCATATTTGCTCACCTGGAACCATACAAGAAAGAAGGGGTAAGATAGATGATCTCAATGAGTAAACAATATAGCATAAATGATATCATATATCCCATTTTTAAGGAAAGCCCATTGCACATAACACACAGTTCATGATTTACAAATCATGTTTTCAAAGTTTTCAATTTAGCAAGATTTTCACTTTAGCAGGTTTACAGAAATCACACTTAAAACACTTATTACCCAATAAGAATAAATGACTATACTAGCTCATTCACTCAAAGAAAAGGTGGCCTCATACCAAATTCCAACTCCCAACCCATTACTTATAAAGTTGTGAAATTGATTAGGCTCTATGGTTGGAATTGCCCCTTCTAGCTAAGGTGGATGCACAACCCCTATCCATTGGGTCAAGACCATGTGCACAGGTTCCAATGATTACCCGCATCGGCACAAGGATTTCTGTATAAAGGATTAGAGGTATCATAACTAGAGTTAATGGTAATCACTTATAATAATAGCACTTAAGAAACAATAACATGTATCATGATAGCAATAGCAATTGTACTTATTGGTTAAAGGATAAAATAAAATGTGGTTCCAGAAAGAAAATAAGGTAAGGCAGCAATTATAAAGGATTTCTCATATCATTGAACAAATAATAATAGCTTTGGACCAGTTCTCCATTAACAACCCATGCTTAACAAGGAAATCACATAATTATAATTGAAAGTAGAAATAAACTTGGGTTTCAAGAGTCTCAAAAATTCCCATTACAAAATCATGATAACTTGTACTTGAAACAATAGCATAATGTTTACTCACTTTATGGTTCCTTCATTCCTAATTCACATAGCCCTTAGACTTTTAAGACTTCTCAAGCTTTATCAAAATATTTAATTCAATACTTAGTATTTATTTAATCATAATGCTATCCTATCTCATAACAACCCTATGTACATATAACATTCATATACACTTAGAGTTCCATATATAAGTGCATTTATCATTTGCACATAACATGTTGACTTAAAACTC
Source organism: Reutealis trisperma (assembly GCA_947687605.1). NCBI lineage: Eukaryota > Viridiplantae > Streptophyta > Magnoliopsida > Malpighiales > Euphorbiaceae > Reutealis > Reutealis trisperma. The sequence continues at coordinate 260,936 of CANTUT010001230.1, forward strand.
TTGCACACTTAGCCTTTATAGGCCCATATGAAAACACATCATAATTCATGTCCACACATTTCTAAGGTTAACACAATATCACTATCTTAATATCAATTCACTTTAACAATCATCTTAGTACATTTAACACTTCCATACATGTCAACTTAACAAATGACCTTTCAAATGTCATGCTTAACTCTTATGACCCATTCATTCAATCAATCGCTTCACCAATTCAAGATTAGTAATTCATTATCAAGTCATAATAAAATCTATTTTCAATTACCCAATCACATTCACATTCTAATCACAACATAAGATTAAGATACCTTAAGTATACCAAATTGCCTCTTAGGCTTGTCTAGGGTCATACCTTCAATCAACATGCAATTTAACTATTTATCATATATACATACATGTTAATAATCATTAGAATACATCATATAAAAATTATAGACATTAGGATAAAAATCTCATGGTAGGCCAAATACCCTATTCAGAGAAAAATTGAATTTTTCTTACTTTTTGCACTTTTTATCTATTACAGTAATATGTAGAAATATGGTCTGAACTAAGATTTTTCATGAAAACACAACAAAAATCATTTTAGAACATCAACCTATATGAATCAGCAACAATAGGTGTGACATATGCATGGAAATTTAATTTTAGGTTTTACGATGCAAAATCATAAACCTTTCTTGTGTTCGGTATTTTTTTATCATTACAATAATATGTAAACTGATGTTTTAAACCATTATTTTTCATTCAATCATAGCAAATATTAGTTTAGAACATCCACATGTATGAATTGGCAGCCCTAGATCATAATTAGGCATGAAAATTCTAAGTTTTAAGGTTTAGGGTGAAAATTATGAGTTTTCACGCTTTTCGTTTATTACAGTAATATATAAACACATGATTTAAATCATTATTTTTTATCAGAACAAAACAAATATTAGTTTAGAACATCAATCACCATAATTTAGCAGCCATAGAATTATCAAACCACAGAATTTTCCAACTTTTAAGTTCTAGGGCAAAAACCTTGAATTTCCTTGTTTTCTAAAACTTTTTAGTTATTACAGTAATATGTAAAAATATGATTTAATCCAATATTTTTCATCAAAACACATCAAAAATCAGTTTAGAATCTAAATATGCAGTAGCTACACCCCCCCCCACCCTCCCCCCTAATGAATTTATGTTCGAAAATTTCAATTTTTGAGTTATAGGATCACCTTTGGTGAAATCATGTAGGAAGGTTGATGTTTTTGATAGAGAAATTAATTTCTCTTTCAAAAACTCACTCAAATTGATTTAAATTTATAGAAATTAGTGACTAACTAGTTCAAAATAATTTTCTCATAATTTATTTCATAGAAGTCAGATAGGAAATTGAAAAGAAAGAAAAACTTACGAATACGAGTGAGAAATCGCAAAGTTGAAAGGTATTTTTCTTAATTTTGACGGAGAGAATTATTTTGAGAGAATTTTTCTATGAAAATACAAAAAAAATAGAGTGATGGCTACTGGAATGAGAGTGCTAGCCAAATTTTAGGCATTTAAATGTAGGGTTTTGGGCAATTTTCCAATAATACATTTAATGAGCTAGGTTAAGAGTCTTTTAATGTAGTGGGCTTTTAGGTATTTAGGTTTTTATTTAAATTTGGAGCTAATTATGGGTAATTAAAATAAAAATATTTTTCTTATTATTTTCATTAAAATTTTCCCCAAAACATTAATTTAAAAAATATTTTAAAAATACTCATAAAAATTATTTTATGCTTAAAAATTGCCTTTTTGCATAAAAATTCATTTTATGTAAAATAAATTATTTTATGCTAATGCACTTAATATAAATCATTTATTTCACAATGATAATTCATATTAGGCATATTAAAATTAATTTAACATGTCACACACTCATAAATCACATTATACATGAATTTTCCTATAAGCACATGTTTTGACACAATAAATTCTAAATTCAAGCAATTTGTCACAAAAACTCCTAGAGTAGATGTGGGTTGTTACATTCTCCCCCTTAAAAAAATTCATCCTTGCATTTTTCAAATGTAAAAGCATAACACACTCTACTTAACTTCTCCACCATGCTTTTGCTGCACCACTCAAACATAATACCTAACTACAATTAACATATCTAATACAGTAAGGCATATACTCACAATCTATCAAAAATCCCACTAATAAACCTTCAACTTAAGCTACACCTATGTCAGTCTCTTATTCAAACAAATTTTAAACTAATCCTTAATAATTTTGTATCTTTTAACCTTGAACGAAAGTAATATAACCTTTAATGTCATTAATTAAATATAATTCCAAGCATTTCTTTTCCTTATATATCTATTGATATTAACATCTATATTAATATCTTAATCACCACTTCCATTTATTATTTGTCACATTAGTCTTATAAGAATTCAATAGATAATTCCAAATTAATAACTCCTATTGATATTTGATAATTCTCTTTCCATATTAATAATTATTACTTAATTTATTCTAACCTTAATAGATATTTTTGTATTTAATACTTTGCTGTCATGACCCACCTTTTAAGCTGTGACGGTCTAAGGGCATAGGGAGACATAAGGCCACTTAAACCCATAGAACCCACTTAAATTATAATCTTATTCAATTATCATATTATACCTTACCCCAAGACCGTAACCTGATATTCTTTCCTTTTATCCATTTCTTAACTATCTTATAAGACCATTCATAATCACAACTCATAAGATTCTAGGATTTCATTTCATATCAACAACTCAATGTACGTTAATCATACATTTCATAATAATTGTACAATAATTTTTACAATACATGTAACCAATAACATTCTAGGACTAAACCTTTGACTACCATGGAGTTTTAAACAATGGTCTTCAAAAATAGAGAATCACGACACTTGTAATTTACTGGACGATTTCCAAGTAGAAGAACATGGCTTGGAATTTATCTTGTTGACTTATCAATCATGCTTGAGAAATTGAAATCACTAGAGAATGAGATAAGACTCAGTGAGCACATAATAATACAAAATACATACATATATACATAAATGCATGGTGAGTATAGGAATCAATAGCAAGAAAGCTCTTTGTAAAAATGGAACAGTTTCAATCAAAGTTATCATTAGGTTTAATTTCTCATTTAAGTTAGGAATAGTATTATTAACAGAAATAACCCACTCATGGAAGCAGGATGCTATCCGTGTATATAAATTCAAGAGTGGCGGCTTGAGCCTTACTGACTCGCAAGTATCACATTATGTAAGACTGATCAGGTCTTATGGTTAGGCATTCCCCCCTAACAAAGGTTAGGTACTCTCGCCCTACCCGTAAGCTTTACTAAGTGCACAAGGTTTGGTGTCTTTTCCCACACCAAAAGGGGATTTCTACTTATCAATAGGCATTCAATGGGATAGTGCATGTAAGATTCATATCAAGAAATTCAATGAGCACATTACGAATCCAATGTGATGGGTTCAAAAATAATCGATTGTTATTAAGGAGTATCATATCAAATGATCCAATGTTCAATGAGCAATTCAAGTTTATCAATGAATCAAGAAGCATCATATCAAATGGTTTAATAGTCAATGAGTAGTTCGAGCTTATCAAGAAATTAGAATATTTTAATGATTATGGTTTGAACAATAAAGGTTCAAAGCATATAACACATGACATATTATATTATTAAGTTCACCTTGGACTCCTTTGATCATATTACACTTGACTCTTGAGGCTACACATATACTTGTTACTAATCTTAACATTTTCCTTAGTCATTCTTTAAATGGCCAAGGCTAAACATTGTAGGAAGGATAATTCCTTTCCTCCAAATCTCACATTTCAACTTTGAGTGCAAATAATACAAACAAATTCTAATGTTCAATAAAATCAATTCTACTTCTACCATTAAATTCCATAAATCAATACTTAAAATCCCCAATTTTTCCATAAACCTAGCAATTTGGGGAAACCATTAACTCTTCATCAAATCTTCAAATTGATCATAGAACTACGTAATTAGCATAACATAAAACCTATATAATCATTCAATTGTCAATATCTAGCACAAAAAGTTTAAGTTCCCTTAAGATATTCAAATCTTGACCTAAGCTTCCAAGGTTCACTTTAACACTTCTAATTCATTATTCTTCATCTAAAGCACCCATAGATGTAATCAATCACAATTTAGAACAATTTTATAGTCATACACCAACATGGCCAAATCCCCATATAAAGTGCACAAAAGATTTCTCAAGCAACCTGGTCACCAAAATCAAATTTAAAACATAAAAATAAAGGATAGATATAATCCCTCACCTTAATTAGCTTTGATTTTCCAAAGTTCTTATTGCAAGAGAGATGGAGAGAATTGTAGAGAGAGAGGGTGGAGGATTTTGTGTAGAGAAAGTGGGTAAAATGAATTTCTCTAACATAATTTTGCTTATATATATATATATATATATATATATATATATATATATATATTAAGTTGGATGGTGAGGATTTATCAAGTTAAATCCAATGGCTAGCATTTGATCTTAATGGATGGCTAGGATGGCATCAAGGTGGAGGGCTAGGATTGCTTCTACAATAGTGATAGTTATCACTAAGTGCTCCAATAAAGACTTGGCTCATACAAAGGAAAAATCAAGAAATCCACTTGGTTAAGCATTTGACTTGGTCAACTTTGGTGACTAAGAGCTACACCACCAGGACTTGATCTCTACACTTGCTTTGTCTTCTACTTTAGCCCCACTATACATTCACTATTTGGATGTTACATCTTTCTTAGGCCCGATGGGCCAGCTATCCAATAGGTTTTGGCCTTTGAGCTCAAAAGCCCATTAGCAAATCCTTATATGCATGTTTCAAGCTCGATACTCAGTACATTTTCCATTTCATTTCTTTCATTTTAATACATATATTTCTACCTTATAATATCACTACACACTCTAAACATTGCTAAATAAATTCCATACATATCATAGTGCCCATTTACTAACTCTTTACTAGCATTGATCAAGTATGTATATCACATAAGCTCATTAGGACAAACTAAGTTTGACCTCCATTATACCATTGGAACTTTGATTAAATTCAATTTTTCATATCACTATCATCACCTCCCAATGTCTTAGGAGATGTGAATACCCATTTACTAGCACTTTAGATTCACGTTACAAAAAAATTTTAACATAATCACATTATGTCAAACTCGGTTTGACTTTAATTTTATCATGAAAGCATATATCAATGTTGACTTCCTTCATTACTCATTATCACATTATTCATTAAATTCACTTCTTGTGATGTTCTTAAGGTTTTTAGTATATTAAGGGGACCTTAAATGATATGGTATATGGATGTTATCATGTCATCATTACTGTTTATAGTTGGCTAAGGAAACTTGCTAACATTACAATTTCTACTCTCTCTGCATTTATCAATTAAAAAAAATTTAAACTTAACAAACATTCCTATATATATCATATCCTAAATGAACTTGCATTATATAAATTTATAATCCCAAATAGACTTCTTATAATTATTTCAGACTTATTCTCTTTTTGTATAATCTATATATCATTATCATGACTTAATTACCCAATGCCTCGAAATTTTTATACATTTAGCTCGTAATATCATCTCACTTTAGATTTCCACTTACATCTTGCTATACTTCACATTCCAAATCATTTAACTTACCCATATTAAAATAATAAACCTTTGAATACCATTGCCATTAAATGAAATATCTTTCCAAATCTATGTCATTCTAGGTTATCTCATTGAAAATTCCTTTCATACTAAAGATCATTACCAAGTTTTCCAGTAACCTCAATTGAACATTATTTATCTAACACGTTAAAACTATTCTCATCCAAAGGACTCAAATCCCTTTCAAGTATATTCAAAACTATTAAATTTTCAAAATTGTGTAGAATCATTTGTAAGAATCAAAATATTTTCATCCTTGCATGTAACATGCAACCTTAATGCAATGCTTGATGTAGTTTATGATGTATGATTGATGGTGTATGATTCCGTAAAGCCAAACTCAATGCCTATAGGTAGACACATTGGACACAAGTACATAATTAAATCAAATCTAGAACATTTTATCTTAAATCATATAAAATTTTGAATTAAATCATTTTGTATCCTCATATATCAAGTCCTCATGGATCCTCAAATTTATAGTTTGTATGGCCTTAACATTTATTACTTTGTAAAAGTTCAAATCCTTATACTCTAATCACAGCCTATATGCTCAAAGGAATCTCATCATTAAAGAATATCTACTAGCATCATACTTATCCTTTTATCATCATTATAACTATAAGAATACTTATCCCTTTATGTTTCCCCCTCTTAAAAGAAATTTGTCCTTGAATTTCAATACTTACTCACATGTTCTCAAAAAAACTAGGGATGCTTCTACTACATCCCTTCCTCAGCTTCCTAAGTATACTCATCCATTCCATGATTACACTAGTAGACCTTAATTATAGGTATCTCCTTGATACATAAATTTCTCCCCATCCTTTGCTCGAAATTCTACTTGCTTTCCACTATAGTCAATATAAGCTCTATACTCATATAACCAATCCCTTCCTAAGATCACATCGAATTCTAGGACAACAAGTTCCAATAACTCCACAAGAAGTTTTTGTCCTTCAATGTCTACCTCACAATCCTTAAATAATACCTTACTTCCATCAATTCTCCCTAAAGAGTCAACACTACTAAGGGTTCATTAATTAATTCCTTATTTCTACTGAGACTCTTAGCAAAACACAAATGAATGCATAGCACTAGAATCAATCAAGCATCTTGCACTAAAAATTCTAATGGGAATGATATCTTTTTCCTTCAAATCTCATTAGATAAATATTCTTCCTCTGACTATACTCGATAACTACATAAGTGATAGAGAAATCCCTAGCTCTCTTATTATTCTAGCCTATAGGGTAGCATCCATGCCACAAATTCCTTAATGTATTTCACTTACTTCCCACCATATATATATATATATATATATATATATATATATATATATAATGTATCTGATTCGTTTTGTTCTCCTACTAATCATTACTAACTATCATTCCTCTTCCTATGACATCAATTATAATTATCATTTAATGACTCTATATAATTCATATATCAAACCATTGTAGCATGTAAACATTTCATACCTCATACCATTATACCTATCAATCATTAATCTCAGTTGGATAAAAACCTAGTCCACTTCTCTTTCTAATCTATTTAACTCCAACATCAAAATGTCATACTTAGCATGCCTTTAACATTAGTACCCATCATATAATATCACATCATAGGACACATATCACCTAGCATATATCACATATCACGACATGTATCAAGTAACCTAATCACCTTTGTCACATCCCAACTTTAGAGACATGACAATCCTAGAACAAGGGGAGACATAAGGTCACCCATGCTCATAGAACCCTCTTATACTTAAACAAATACTGCCTACGATCATACCAAAACCTCTTACATTAACTTAAATAAACCTTTTATTTATTTATTTTTTAGAAAATCTTAAGTTGTGGAAGCATAGTTAAAATATACTTTAAACATAATCCATAAGGAAATAATATTTAGAATCCAATTAAAACCTCAAAAGATAACATAAAATAAACATCCAAAAATAAATTTTCTCAAGCATCTAAAAATAACTCTTCATAATGAATTAGACTAATTATCTTGGACAAGCAATTCCGCAAGCGAAGTAGAATGCTTAAGCCATCACCTTGCCTCCTCATATTTGCTCACCTGAAACCACACAAGAAAGAAGGGGTGAGATAGATGATCTCAATGAATAAACAATATAACATAAATGACATCATATATCCCATTTTTAAGGAAAGCCCATTGCATATAACACATAGTTCAAGATTTATAAATCATGGTTTCACAGTTTTCAATTTAGCAAGATTTTCACTTTAGCAGGTTTACAGAAATCACACTTAAAATACTTATTACCCAATAAGAGTAAATGACTATACTAGCTCATTCATTTAAGCAAGAGGTGGCCTCATACCAAATTCCAACTCCCAACCCATTACTTATAAAGTCATGAAACTAATCAAGCTCCATAGCTAGAACCGCCCCTTCTAGCTGAGGTGGATACACAACCCCTATCCATCGAGTTAAGACCATGTGCATAGGTTCCGATGATTACTCGCATCGACATAAGGATTTCTGCATAAATGGTTAGAGGTACCGTAACTAGACCTAATCGTAATCACTTATAACAATAACACTTAAGAAACAATAACATGTATCATGGTAGTAATAGCAGTTATACTTATTAATCAAAGGATAAAATAATATGTTATTCCAGAAAGAAAATAAGGTAAGGCGGCAATTACAAAGGATCTTTCATATCATTAAACAAATAATAATGGCTTTAGACTAGTTGTCCATTGGCAATCCAAGCTTAACAAGAAAATCACATAATTATAAGTAGAAATAGATTTGGGTTTCAAGAGTCTCAAAAATTCCCATAATAAAATCATGATAGCTTTACTTGTAATGATAGCATAATATTTACTCAACTTGTGGTTCCTTCGCTCCTAATTCATGTAGCCCTTGGACTTCTAAGACTCCTCAAGCTTTATCATAATATTTAATTCAATACTTAGTATTTATTTAATCATGATGCTATCCTATCCTATAACTACCCTATGCACATATAACATTCATATACACTTGGAGTTGCACATATAAGTGCACTCATCATTTGCACAAAACTTATTAACTTAAAAGTTATGCACACTTAGCCTTTATAGGCCCATATGGAAACACATCATAATTCATGTCCATACCTTTCTAAGGTCAACACAATATCATTATCTTAATATCAATTTACTTTAACAACCATCTTAGTACACTTAACACTTCCATATATGTCAACTTAACAAATGACCTTTCAAATGTCATGCTTAACTCTTATGACCAATTCATTGAATCAATCTCTTTAGCAATTCAAGATCACTAATTCATTATCAAGTCATCATAAAATCTATTTCCATATTGCCTAATCACATTCACATTCTAATCACAACATAAGGTTAAGATACCTTAAGTATACCAAATTGCCTCTTAAGCATGTCTAGGGTCATTCCTTCAACCAACATTAAATTTAACTATTTATAATACATACATACAGATCAATATTCATTAAAATATATCACATAAAAATTATAGACATTGGGATAAAAATCCCATGGTAGGCTAAATACCCTATTAAGAGAAAAATTGAATTTTTCTTACTTTTCTTACTTTTCGTCTATTACAGTAATATGTAAAAACATGGTTTAAACCAAGATTTTTTATTTAAACACAATAAAAATCATTTTAGAATATCAATCCATATGAATAAGCAATAATAGGTGTGACATATGCATGAAAATTCCGATTTTAGGTTTTACGATGTAAAACCATGAACCTTTCTTTTGTTTTGTATTTTTCGGTCATTACAGTAATATGTAAATTGGTGTTTTAAACCATTATTTTTCATTAAATCACAACAAATCATTTTAGAACATCCACATGTATGAATTGGCAGCCATATATCATAATTAGACATGAAAATTCTAAGTTTTAAGGTTTAGGGTGAAAATCATGAGTTTTCGTGCTTTTTGTGCTTTTCATTCATTATAGTAATATATAAACACTTTATTTAAATCATTACTTTTCATCAACACAAAACAAATATCAATTTAGAACATTAATCACTACAATTTGGCAGCCATAGAATTATCAAACCATAGAATTTTCTAACTTTCAAGTTCTGGGGCAAAAACCATGAATTTTCTTATTTTTTGAAATTTTTTAGTTATTACAGTAATATGTAAAATATGATTTAATTCAATATTTTTCATCAAAACACATAAAAAACCAATTTAGAATCTAAATATGCAATAGCTGCCCCCTTTAATTAATTTATGTTTGAAAATTTCAATTTTTAAGTTATAGGATTCACCTTTGGCGAAATTGCATAGGAAGGTTGATGTTTTTGATAGAGAAATTTATTTCTCTTTCAAAAACTCATTCAAACTTATTTAAATTTATAGAAATCAGTGAATAACTAGATCAAAATAATTTTCTCATAATTTATTTCATAGAAATCATATAGAAAATTGAAAAGAAAGAAAAACTTATGAATACGAGTGAGAAATCATAAAGTTGAAAGGTGTTTTCTTAATTTCGGTAAAGGGAATTGTTTTGAGAGAAATTTTCTATTAAAATATAGAAAAATAGAGTGATGGCTGCTGGAATGAGAGTGCTGGCCAATTTTAGGTATATAAATGTAGGGTTTTGGGCAATTTTCCAATAATACCCTTAATGAGCTAAGTTAGGAGTATTTTAGTATAGTGGACTTTTAGGTATTTAGGCTTTTTATTTAAATTAGGGGCTAATTATGTACAATTAAAATAAAAATATTTTTCTTATTATTTTCATTAAAATTTTCCCCAAAATGTTTATTTAAAAAATATTTTAAAAATACTTATAAAAATTATTTTATGCTTAAAATCATCTTTTTGCATGAAAATTTATTTTATGTAAAATAAATTATTTTATACTAATACACTTAATATAAATCATTTATTTCACAATGATAATTCATATTAGGTATATTAAAATTAATTTAATATGCCACACACTCATAAATCACATCATACATGAATTTTCCTATAAGCACATATTTTGACATAATAAATTCTAAATTCAAGCAATTTGTCACGAAAATTCCTAGGGTAGATGTGGGTTGTTACACATGCGATCCCCACAAAAAGCATTGGCAACTCCAAAGCTAAAGTGCTCTCTAGAATGCAACTCATAATGGGATCTAGTGGACTTAGTAATGTCGATAGACATGGCAAAGGCTTGGCCAGCCATAAGAAGAGGAAGCAAACATCCTCTCAAGCTACCAATGAAAGGCAAGGAAAAGTCCCACAAGCACAGAGGTTTCTTACCAACACCTCAACCAAGAAGAAGTTGTGACGAGGTTGCCGCAAAATAAATGGGGGAGGGTGTTACATCCTGCAGATTGTGCTAAGCACCAAGCTCATAACACTTGCAAAAATAAGCCAAGACAACCTCACTTGGCTAGCAAACGGACTGATGGGCGAGCAATTAGGCATAATTGGCGAGTGGATGGAGCTAACGAGCCTTGCCTAGGCAAAAATGGGCGTAACCCAACACCATCTTGTGAGAAGATATGTAAGGCTGACATGGTAGGCCAACTAGCGTACATGCTTATCACAGTTGCTTGCCAACACATAGCCCACCTACACAAGACATCTAGAATGGGTGAGAAACCTTGCCAATGATGGGCTAAGGTAAGCGGCAAGCGTTTACCAATAAGTGTCAAGCGCTATTAGCCCTTCCTAGAGACTTCTAATGCAATGCAGCAGGCTAAGCAGGGCCAACGCGCGCAAGAGATGCCCAGTAGGTGCTGGAACTGCCCAACAAGGCTAAAAGCTTCCCCCAGCATGCACTAGCAGGCTTGGTAGGCCAATTGGCAACAAAATTAGCTAGAGCTCTCTGGAAAGTTCCACAAGCTTATACCAACAGACATGACCAACCTTAAAGCTCTTTGAGGCTTCATGAGCTACATTTCTAGGAAGCTTCATTGTACATAATTGCCAAGAAAATTCTAGAGACAAAATAATGGCCACACATTGTAGGCCAAATAGTAGCTACACATTTGGGAGGTGAACAAGTATAAATAGGCCATCCCTCTCATTTGTAACATACATCCTAGCTGGCCATATACTTGCGACTCACAACTTAGCCTTTGTAAAGCTTTCTTTACTAATAAAATTAAGCATTCCTTAACCTCTATTGCTCCTTTATCTCTTCCTAGGTCACATATTGCTATCAAGGTGGTAGGGTGAAATTTCAAACAATTTAAAATTTCAATTCACCGAATTTTGGTCCAAAAATTCATTCAAACAAATTAACTAATTTTTGTGCAAAACATATATGCATATAAAGAAGTAGGAAGAGTAATCATATTACCTTTTGAATGTTTGTTTTTTCTTTAACAAAGAGCTCCCCAAATGTAAAGTCTCTAGATCATCCAAACCTAGCTCACCTTCAAGTTTTCCTTTGGTTTCTTTGGTGTTCTTGAATCCCTTACTTGGTTGCCCAATCTTGACTTAAGATTCTCCGAGAAAAAACCTTTGGAAGATAAGGTTTCACTTTGATTTGTTTTGGACTAAATCTATTTTCAATTTGCAAGCAATTTTTCTTTCACAAAGAACAAATAAAAGAATTGAAGATCAAAAGAAAATTAAAGAAACTCTTTCTTCATCTTTTCTTTCTCTCTCTCAAATTCTCTTCCTAAAAGCCTCAAAATGAAAAATGAGCAACTCATACGTGAAAATGATGAACAAAAGACTTATGTACATGTTTTCCTAAAGACGTAACCCTTAAGTCTTGTACAAGGACTATAATATCCTTTTAGCTCATCATTTAATGAAGAGACAAAGGTTGACTTTGCTACTTCAAATGATAAATGACCATTTTATTCTTTCAGGGTAAAATGGACATTTCCATTAGCTAAAAATTGTAATTACAATTTTAACTTCAGTGAAAATTCTCTAGCCCTAAAACCCATCCAATGGGCTTACTAAATAGTGAATATTCTCTAACCTTTAACTAGCCTCTTTTGCATATGACATATGGGCTTAGACCACATCTCATATATTTAGGATTTTCACTAAGCTTAAAATCAAGTCTTTGATTTTGTCTAAATCATTTTCAATTTAATTTTTTTCATTTGCATCATATATAATTTAAGATTCAATTGAATCAAAACTTTTATAGATTAACCATCAGGACACGTTAGGATCCTTGTAAATTAAATTACATGTTTAATCATTTTACCACTAACCAATTATTTAAACACTTTAATTAATTATTATGGTAAACCTTTTAAACTTAAAAGGTGATCACTATTGGATGTGTAACTTTCTATGTTCATGTCTAATTAGTAATGGGGATGAGAAAACACTTTTTTCTACTAATGTGAAATCCCTACTTCATACTTAGTCCCAAAAGTCATGAGTGATAGCTAGCATTCCATATCATGACTATTTAATTAGAAATGAATGTTTATAGTTGTCACTCATGATTTACGAGACTAAGTGTGGAGCAGGGATTTCACATAAGTAGAGAAAAATGTTTTCTCATTTTCATTGCTAATTAGACATGGATCTACAAAGTTGCATACCCAATCATAATCACCTTCAAGTGTAAAAGGTTTACATTAATCATTAATACAAGTGTTTAATTAATTGATTAGTGGTAAAATAATTAAACATGTAAGTTAATTTACAACGACCTTAGCATATCCTGATGTTTAATCTGTAAGGGTTTTGGACTAATTCTTAATTTTATATGATGCAAATGAGAAAAATTAAATTGAAGATGATTTGGACTAAATCAAAGACTTAATTTTAAGTTTAGTGAAAATCCTAAACACAAGAGATGTGGCCTAAGCCCGTATGTAATATGGAAAAGAGGCAATTTAAGGGTTAGAGAATATTCACTATTTACTAAGCCCATTGGATGGCATTAAGGGTTAGAAAATACACACTAAGGGTTAAAATTGTAATTACATCTTTTAGCTAATGAAAATATCTATTTTACCCTTGAAGGATAAAATGGTCATTTTACCATTTGAAGTAGTAAAGTAAACTTTTGTCACTTCATCAAATGATGAGTTAAAAGGCTATTTAGTCTTTGTACAAGACTTAAAGGTTATGTCTTTGGGAAAAGATGTACATAAGTGTTTTTGTTCATCCTTTTTCATGGGGGTTGTTCTTTTTTATTTTAATGCTTTTAGAAAGATAAATTGAGTGAGAGAAAGAAAAGATGAAGAAAAAGTTTATTTGATTCTTCTTTTCATCTTCAATTCTTTTCCTTGTTCTTTGTGAAAGAAAAATTTCTTGCAAATTTAAAATAGATTTAGTCCAAAACAAATCAAAGGGAAACCTTAACTTCCTAAGAATTTTTTTGGGGAGAATCTTAAATCAAGATTAGGCAACCAAGAGAGGGATTAAAGAACACCAAGAAAACCTAGATGGAAACTTGAAGGTGAGTTAGGTGTGGATGATCTAGAGGCTTCACATTCGAGGAGTTCTTTGTTAAAGAAATAAGGAACTTTCAAGAGGTAATATGATTACTCTTCCTTCTTCTTTCTTTGCATATGTATTTTACACATAAATTAGTTGATTATTTGAATGAATATTTGGATCTAATTGGGTAAAATGAAATTTTAAATTTTTTTAAATTTCACCTTACCACATTGCTTCTACTGCAATTGGTGTCATCATTCCTTTTAGGATCTTAACCTCATTTGCTTAAGGTAACAAATTCAATTTTGGTGATAAATTACCTCTATACATAACAAGTTAGAACAATCACATTATCTGTACATGAATAGTAGGTTTATGTAAGCAGTAATAAATCCTAATCACCTATGTATGAGATATAGCACCCATCAAGTCAAAGGACTATATGCACTATTATGATATAGATGATAAATAATTAAGTAGTAAAACTCTATATTATTATCATCTAACATCATAGTTGTACTATTCATCATATGAATATCCATGTGTTTGTATAGGTATCACATATCAAGTAGCATGAGGATCAAAACAAATGTTGTTATGTTGATCATGAGAATTATGCCTACTATTCTGATATCATGTCCTTGAAATCTATAATGGGGCCATGATATTTGTACCCAACTTTTATTTTTTTTCAAAATTGTTTTGGATTTATTTTTCAATCAAATAAATTTCTATGACTTAAATATGATTTTAAGCTATGAAAACCTTGAATATATGATATTCAAAATGGTTTTTGGAAATGTTCCAAAATTGAACAACATATTATGAGGCCTCACCCGAGCACCATCTCGATCAGCTAAAGGGAATCGAAAATGCTCTTTTGGGGAAATATCATGATTGGAACCATCTATAAGTTTAGAAAATTATATTTTGTAAATTGTAATTTGCAAAAGGAGTCACCACTTTAATTTTATTTATTTTAGTTAGGAAAATTAAAGGAAAAACTCAATTTGATTGACTCTAAAATTATACCATTTTTTTTAAGGAAAAAAAGCACTAGTCCTTGAATGACCAAAGAGGGCTCGGGAACTAGGTTTTGCTTAGAATAATGTTATAAATTAGTTTAGCTTAAATACGAAATAGCTTTTGTAAAAAAGAAGATTTTATATGTGCATGAATAGATATAAAATAATGCATGAAACAAATATTACTCATGCAATGCATGGCAAATATGAGATAATGACAATTACAAATGCAAAAAATAAAGGAAAACTACTTAAAATTATTACAAGTCAAGATGTAAAAATCAAGGGATCTTTCCTCTAGCCCTTATAGGTTCTAAGAAAAGCACACATTCCCCAAATATAATCTAAACAACTAAAGTAAAAAAAAAAGTAATAAAATAATTGTAATAAAAAGAACTAAAGTTTTGACTTTTATTTAAGAAAAGCAATTTCAATCTTAAACTTTGTGAAAAGGTGAGAGAGAGAAGAAGTTTTTAATTTTAGTGGAGTTGATGCCTTAGAGACGGTATGCCTGTGTATCCCTTTGAATGAGAATCAAATCCCATGTAGTTCTTCATTCTTGCAAAGGAGGGGTTTTTAAGTCATTATCTTTTTTATCATGTTGTGATTGATTTTAAGGTCTTAGGTGCAACAACCCACACCCATCCTACGAGTTTTCATGACCAATTACTTGAATTTAGAGCTATTATGGCAAAATGTGTGCTTTTATGAAAACTCATGTGTTGTGTGATTCATGAGTATGTGGCATGTTAGATTACTTCTAATATACATAATATTAATTATTATACTGATATAAGTGATTTATATGAAGTGAATAAGCATAAAAAGATTTATTGCACATAAAGTGAATTTTCATACACAAAGCGATTTTTAAGCATAAAATAATTTTTATGAGCATTTTAAAAATATTTTTAAATAAATATTTTGGGGGCAATTTTAATGAAAAATTATAAGAAAAATATTTTATTTTTAATTACATATAATCAACCTATAAAAAAAAATTAAAAGGCCCAACTCACCAAAGCTCACTGCACCAACACACTCCTAACCTAGCTCATTAATGGCAAACTTATAATTTTGCCAAAATCCTACATATTTAAAGCTAAAATTTGGCCAACCCCTTGGTGACAGCACCATTCTATTATTCTTCATAATTTTTATAGAAAAACTTTCTCAAAAATATTCTCTCAACTAAAATTCATAAGATGCTTTCAAACCTTGCGATTTCATGATCATTTTCATAAGTTTTTCTACTCTTTCAATTTACTATTTGATTTCTATGAAACTAATTATGAGAAAACTATTTTGGGCTATCAATTTACTATTTTTAATGTGATTAAATTCAGCCTAGGTGATATTTTGAAGGAGTAATTGATTTTTTTGCCAAAAACACAACCCCATCTTCACATATCCGCCAAAGGTGAATCCTAAAATTTAAAGTTAGAATTTTCATGTAAAAATATATTGGGGGGGGGGGGGGGGGAGCTACCAATTTGTGTATTGTTGCATTCTAAATTGATTTTTATTATGTTTAGATAAAAAATATTGATTTAAATCATATTTCTATATATTACTATAATGATCAGAAAAGTACGAAAAGCAAGAAAATTCATGGTTTTCACCCTAAAACCTAAAGTTGAAAAATTTTCATGCATATATATATAGATGGGTGCCAATTGGTGCATTAGTATATTCTTTGTTATGTTTATATGAAAAATATTAGTTTAAATAATGTTTTTCCATATTACTATAATGAACGAAAAGCTCGAAAAGTAAGAAAATTCATGTTTTTCCTTAATGGGTATATTTGGCCTATATAAGGATTTTAATTGCAATGTCTATAATATTTATATGATATATTTTAATGATTATTAACATGTATACATGAATGATAAATAATTTAATTGTATATTAGTTGAAGGATTAACTCTAGACTAGCCTAGAGACAATTCGGCCTACCTAGGGTTACTAATCCTATTACTATGTTATCATTAATATGTGTATATATTAAGTGAAAAGTGAAATAGGTTTTATTATGAGTAAATAATGAATTAATGATTCTAAATTGACTATGAAATGGGTGGTATGATTTGTTCAAAAGAGATAAGCATGACTCTTCAAGATTACTTGTTAAGTTGATATATATGTAAAGTGTTAAGTGTACTAAGTTGAATGTTAAATAGAATTAATATTAGGATCATGATATATTGTGTTTGATTTTAGAAAATTCATAGTATGAGTTATAATGTGATTTCATGTGAGCCTATGAAGGCTAAGTGTGCAAGACTTAAAAGTCAACATGTTATGTGCAAGTGATGAGTGCATTTCTACGTGCAACTCTAAGTTTATGTGAATGTTATATGTGCATAGCGTAGTTATGGGATAGGATAGCATAATGATTAAGCAAATGCTAAGTGTTGAATTAAATATTATGTTAGAGCTTAAGGAGTAGTAAAAGTTTAAAGGGCTACAAGTACTTGGAGCAAAGGAACCATAAAGGTGAGTAAACATTAAGTTATTATTACAAGTACAAGCTATCATGGTATGTGAGCCTTTGACATTCTTGAAACTCAAGTTCTTTTCTATTTTCAAATACAATTATATGATTTCTTTGTTAAGCTTAGGTTGCCAAGGGATAATTGGTCTAAAACCATTTTTGATTATCCAATGATGATAAGTAACATTTTGTGATCATTTGCCCTAACTTATATTCCTTTTGGAACTACACCATTATTTATCTTTTATTTGATAAGTTAAACATCAATTTTTATTATGCTACATGTGATTGCATTTCTTCAATGCTATTGTTATAAGTGATTACCATTAGCTCTAGCTATGGTACCCTCATACCGATGTGGGTAATCATCAAAACCTATGCACATGGTCTTAACTCGGTGGATAGGGGCATAGTATCCAACTCAGCTAGAAGGGGCGATTCTAGCTGTGAAGCCTGATCAGTTTCGCCACTCTTTACAAGTTATAGGTTGGGAGTTGGAATTTGGCTTGAGGCCACCTCTCCTCAGTGTATTCGAGTGAATTGAGCAGGGTCTTCACTCACAAGTAATAAGTGTGATTTCTGTGAGCCTTTTTAAATTGCTAATAATGAACCATGAACTATGAATCATGAATTATGAATCATAACCTATGAGTTGTATGCTATGTGCCCCTTTTTAAGGGATATGTGTTATTGTATAAGCTATATTATTTAATCATTGAGATCATCTATCTCACCCCTTTTCCTTATGTGGTTCTAGGTGAGTATTTTGAGTATGTAAGGTGTTAGCTTAAGCAATCTACTCAGCTTGGGGAATTTCCTTGTCTAAGTCTTTTATTATACTATGATATGAAGAGTCACTTCTAGATGCTCTAGGAGTTTTATTTGGAATATCACTCATTTGATAATTTACTTGCAGACTTAAATATTCTTTTCATATGGATTATATTTAAAAGTATTTTTAAATTATTCTTTCATTGGTTAAAGTTTTCTTTATTACTAGATATTTAAATGAATGCATAAGATTTTCGTATGATCCTAAGCAATATTTATATGTTCATGAGTGGGTTCTACAGGCGTGAGTGATCTTATGCCTCCCCATGTTCTAGGATTGTCATATCTTCGAAATTGGGATGTGACAAAGATATATCAGAGCTATAGTTAATTAGGTTGGTACCCTTTATTACCATTCAACTAGTGACAAAGATGGTATCAGAGCTAAGGTTGGTACCCTTTGTTGCCATTTAACTAGTGACAAAGATGGTATTAGAGCTATAGTTTTAAATCTAGTTTAGAATTGTTTATTTATTAGGTTGATTAAGTATAATCCTGATGCATAGGAATTTTCCTATCATGTCACTTGCAGTTGATTGCTAGTATAGTTCTGCGAAATCCTAATAAGCTATAGTACACCTTGTTATTATTTGTGTGCCTTACGATTCTTTTATCAAATGACCAAGAAGATCACCCCTGCTAGTGGACCCTGATCTAGAGTACCCCATATGACGTGCAATAGGACTTCGCCAGTGATGTTTGAAAAGGTTATGCCTGTGATCCACCTCAAGAAAAAAGAAGACTCTTGATGAGGAGGACCCTGTTAAGTGTCTAGGTTATAACTGGATTCAGAGTAAGATGCAAAGGTTCAAAAAAGATTACTCAGACCTAATGAAGGAAAATCAATGTCTAGGGTCCCTATTGCATGCTATGAGAGAGGACATGGAACAGATTAAAGCTAGAGATGTGGAACAGATGAGAGACTATGCACCTGATGTTTGCCCTGATGAAGGAAATAGTTGAAACTTGAGCTAGTAGTTGATAATTGTAATATCCCCACTTGATATAGGTCGTATATATAGAAGTATATGTGAAAATATATGATTAATATTGTAATACATGCCCAAGTTGACAATGAATATATTAATTAAGTTCAAATTCTTTGTATTTATGTGTGAATTTTTCGAATTTTTATAAGATAAATTGTCACGTAATTGATAAACAAATTTTGATTTATAAAGATTATCAAAGGAATTTATGAAAATTGAATTCATTATAGAGGAGCATAACCTTATATATTATTAAATAAATATTTTCAAATATTCAAATAATTTGAATATAAATGTTTTAAAGTAATAATTTTATATGGAAATATTTTCCTTATTATAATTATATTGATATTCAAAATTATAGATATTTATAAATTTATATTTGAATATTGATATTGATATTAATACTTATTTATATTATCATATTAGTATTGATAAACTAAATTTATATTAATATTTGATATTATATATATGATTTATTAATATTGTTATATGAGTATTTGAAATAATAGTGAATTATTATGATTTAATACAGATATTTGGAATAATTTATTTATTATATTTTATATTGATACTTGAAATGATATTAATTTATTATATTATCATATTAACATTTTTAAGAGAATATTTTGTTAAATGAAGTATTGATTTTTAAATTTATTATTTATTTTAATGAGAAATTTTAAATGAAGGAAATTGAAATTTTATTATGTAATATACAAATTTGTTTAATTATTATTTGAAATTATATATTATGATTTATATTATAATTATTGAATAATATTATAAATTATGTGAAATTAATAATTAATTAAAATTACGATTTGAAAAATTATATGACTAAATTATTATTATTATTATGAGAAGAAATAAAAAAAAAAAAAAAAAAGGCAACTTAAAAACTTGTATAGCCAAAATGGAAGAAGAAGAAACGAAAATACAGAAACAAAGGCAGAGAATGGAGCGAGGGAGAGAGAGAGAGAGAAAGAGAGACAACACCATTAGTTCACCACCATTCGATCGTTGCCAACCACCACATGTCGGCCAGGGAGGAAGCCCGCCCTCCAAGCTTTCGAATGCCACCTCGCCCGTCACCAACTATCGTCAAACGGTGACACATGCTCTGCCTAAAGAACT
Organism: Reutealis trisperma; assembly: GCA_947687605.1. Classification (NCBI taxonomy): domain Eukaryota; kingdom Viridiplantae; phylum Streptophyta; class Magnoliopsida; order Malpighiales; family Euphorbiaceae; genus Reutealis; species Reutealis trisperma. The sequence goes on from CANTUT010001230.1 coordinate 281,567, forward strand.
GCCAGCTAAAATCTTCTAGCCCAATTTTTGGCCATTTTTTGATCTCTTTTTTCAACGAAATCAGTATGGATGAACTCCTCATGATTCCAGCTTTAATTTAGTATATTGTTTGTTAATTTTAGATAACTTTTGTTTGACCAAAATCTGATGATTTCCCCCTATTGTCATGCCATTTTTGACCATTTTATAGTGAATTACAGAAATCGAAGGGTATATTTGGAATCCTAACATCATATGCCAATTGTTGATACCCTTGGATCGTGATTTGGTCATCGTTGGAATTTTCCAGCGACCATGAAACTGACAATTTCTGACAACAGCTTTGGCTCATTAAACTAAGTCATATGGTATAAATCTCAACTCCTAATTGTGTCTGGATAGTGAATTATGAATTTATTAATGAGAATTTAAGTAAATAATTTATTGGAATTAAGTAGTTAAATTGGATAATTGGATTGAGATAATTATTATTCTTATGATTATTAAATATTATTGATGATTAGTTGAAAGATTGAAGTGAGATGTGGATATTGGTATTGATTAAATTGAATTATTTGAATATTAGTTTGATAATGAAGAATGAAATTGGGGGATGGGATTAGTGTATTGAAGGTATATGTTGGACCACTTGATTGTGATATTGTGGTTATTATGGATAAATTGAACTTATGGTAATAGGGAGTTAATCTTAGTTTAAAGGAGATGCTACCGAATTTTCAGTAGATAATTGAAAGATAAATAAGAAAGAAATAGCATGATAGTATCTAATAAATGATATTATGTTTCTAGAAGTATGTCAAGGGAGGATTCGGAGGATAACTGATAGAAGGGAATATTTCGTTAGATTGCAATTGACAATCTAGGTGAGTGAAGAATACATAATGTTATTCTTAAATTCAAAATATTTAAAGTTAATAAAGTATTGTTATTGTTAAATTAAGAAGCATGTTTATGGTAATATGAAATTCTATTGTTTATTGATAAGTAATAGATTGTTAAAATGTTAATATTTATTATAATTGATTTTCTATTGATTTCCAAAAAATATACAAATTTAATTGATATTCTAATAAATATGATACCAAAAGTCTTGTCATAAAATGTTAAAAAAAATTATATATGTTACCAAAGTATTAATTAAGGAAAATTCCAATGTTCGTGAAATAATTGAAAGGTTATCGAAAATGGTCAAAGATATGTATAACCACCCTGCTTATATTATGAATTTATATCTAAATTGTAACTGTATAAAAGTTCTTCTAGTTAAATAAGTAAGTAAAAATATGGAAAACTATATGTAAGATTAAAGTAACAGTTAATATTCTTCCTAAAGAGGAATTGCATATATAATTATTAGTAATATCATTATTGTTAAGATGTTGAAGCCTAAATACCGAAATGATCTTATATATGTTTTAAGTGTTACCTAGAGTAACTCTTTTCTACCAACACCTGAAAAGTCTTTCAGAAAGTATATGTGAACCTTGAATCCAAGCAACCCATTTGAACCTTGGGAATTATAGAAATCCCAATTTTCCATTTTATCAAGGATTAACCTTAACATAAAGATCCCCGTCTAATGTGGGTAAGACATCAGACTGCGTGCACACAGGAATCAAGTTATGTACAAGTGATATGGGGCTATGTTTTAAAAGGAACCTTTGCCTTAGGTATGCCAAAGCCCCTCTACCCCAAATTTAAGGGAGCATTATGCTTCGGGTATGCTACAAATAGCCTCAACCCCAACTATATGGGAGCATGCTTATATCAAGAGCCTCTGCTTAGGGTATGCTCAAAAGTGCCCCAACCCCAATTTAAGTGAATGATCTCTATTGACCTCAATTGTATTGTAATCAAAACACATTGAATTTCTTTTTCATTGATGCCCAACCAAGCTAATTATAAGATTTAAGAATGTTTTTACCCTATTTGTCATATGTTCTAAAAGTAAAATGACAAATTGACTCCACAGTAATAAAAGATTCATTCCAATAGAAATAATTAAAAATTTGAATATTGTCTCCTTTAAATTAAAAAGTATACATATGCGTATAAAATGTTTCCTTTAAATTTTTTAATGTCTTTTTAAATATATAAAGCATCAATAATATTATAATTTATTTAATGACATGTTTATTTGATAAAAATATTTAAATTACAAATATGTATGATTTTCATAAAATTAATATATGTTTCTTATATGAATATCAATAGTAATTTTATGTAATTCTATTTTAATATCTAAATGATATATGTCATTATATAATAAAAAAAAATTGATTATAGTTTATCATTTAATGAGTTAACTATTGATATTAAAGTTGATTATTTTAAGTTTTCTTGAATTCCAGAAATTTCCTTTTTATATGTATATATACGAATTTTTCTTGAATATTCGAAAATTATATAGTTATATAGCTTTATAAAATTGTATTTTGAATATTGCAAGAATTATAAGATTTAAATATAATTATATTTCCCTTGAGATATTAAAAATATTACACTATTGATTTTATAACTTATTAGATATAAAATATTTTCAAAAATACGTGTACTCATACGATGAGACAAATGATTTTATATGTATTTGTCTAAAATAATTTAATACTCTTATCATATATGAATTTTGAATTTTTAAAATTTATATAATGAATTATTATTCAAAATTTCTTATAATGAATTATGAAAATTTTGAAGGATTATATATATGTAATAAATAGATTTCAATGTCTATATTTATATGTTTAAACTAAACATATGTTGCATAAAATTGTCTAATTTCTAAGAATACGAAGTTCCAAAATATATTTATATCAAATGATAAATTAAGGTTTTTAAAACTTTAAGATTCTAAATGCTCACTTGTATACCCTATGTGTGGAGAAAGATTATAACATTCAAATCCTATTGAAGTTTGATATAATTTAGTGATGACAAGAATCATATGCCTCAAGTGTTATACAAATTGAAATTAAATTGTGAAGATTCCAAGATGTATGTGTTTTTTTAAAGATATTAAATTTATATTGTAGGAGTTTGTCTAACTTCTAAGGAATATGTAAATTTATTAGTATAGATTCCTTAAATATTAGGAATAATATAAAGTAAATAATTTAATGTCTATATTTAAATTACATGAATTATAATTAAATGATCAGTGAAGTATATTTTAATTTATTTTAAAGATTGATTGTATTCTTGCTCACTAAGTTTTCCCCGAAACTCACCCCCCTCTACTCACCAGTTCTTGTAGGTGAAGATTGAGCGTTCTCAAGAGTCTAGTGGATAGTGGCAAGTTGACTCCTCAAGCAATCATTTCTTTGTTGAGGATTACTAAGTTAAAGTAATAGTTGGATATTTAATAATTATTTCATTTAAATAAATGTTTAAAATTCTTAGATGCTCCATGTGTGTAAGATGGTATTATTAAATTTGGTGTGATCTAAAGTATTTGATAAGTATTATGTTAATATGTAAATTGAATGGTAAACTGGGATTGCCTATGAGAATGAGAATGAATGATGAGAATAGTGTATGGAAAGTATGATTGGGTTGCAATTTGTGATCTTGGGCTAATGTATTTGTTACTGATATTACAGTGAGTCTCATTATATGTATGGGTTTTATAGGTTGTTGGTGTCTTTATGGTTACCCATGCCCTAGGACCATCACATCTTCAAAAGTGGGGTGTGAGAATAACCATTGGCATAGGGGTATAAGACTCTTATGATGCGAATAACGTTAATTGATTTCTTGGCAACTTAGTGTAGATTGATTCTTTTTGCTTATGACATGATTCACTTTTATATGATAGGAGAATTCTTGCTATGAGATATGTGTTATATGATTATTATATATGATATATGCTATGTGATATGTGATATGTGACATATGCCTTGTGATGTGATATGATAAATACTTGCGATAAATGCATAGCAAATATAATTGTTACTAGTGGGTTAACATGGGTTAGAGGGAATTAGCACTAAATTCCTTATTGTTATAGCAGAATGCCTCCTAAAAAGAAGGTTCACATAGTTGCCTAACCTATTAGGGCTAGTGAGGGTGCAATATCAGATACTACTTCACATGCTACCTCTATATTGATGAAATCAAGGGAAAGGTTAAACTTGAGGGTGCTAATCATGCGCTCTAGTAAGTAAGCCTCCTCATAAGAAGTGCAAGCTATGCACAAGGAAATGAGGGGGACTTGCATAAGGAATTGGATGAGCTATAAGCTCAAAGGTGGAAAGTCCCACCAACATAAGAAAGAAATGGAGTTCTGTCCCCTGCAATAGTGCACCCGCATGGAGGGAAAGAAAGCGACTACTAGATGGATGACTGTTGCAGAATTTAAGAAGCTACAACCACATACCTTCTACGTTGAGGAAAGTGACGACCCTCAAGAATTTTTGGATGAGATGGATAAGCTAGTCCATTGGCTATCATGCTCTAACACCTTAGTATTGAATTGGTAGGACTCTAACTCTAGAAGGAGGTATGGTATTGGTACAAAAAAAAATGTTGAAGAACGACTATATGGAGCAGACCTACCTATGTGGGCAAAGTTTAAACAATAGATGATGGATTAGTTATTTCCTAAAGGTGAAAGGCAAGATAGGGCATTACAATTTGAGTAGCTAAAGCAGAAACCTGAAATGTCAGCATTGGATTATGCTAAGAAGTTTAGTCGACTTAGTAGGTTCGCTGTCAACATCGTCCTTACCAAAGCTAACCATATTAACCATTTTTTAAAAGGAATGGTTACACCTCTGTTTAACTCACTAGCAGTAACTAAATTCTCAATGTTGGCCAAGCTAATAGATAAGGCTAAAATAATGGAAAAGGGGCATAAGGCCAAAAGAGCCGAATGAGCTAAACGTGAACAAAAGGGTAAGCATAAGAACAAGAGTCATAGAGGCCAACACGGAGAAGGAAGTTGAGGACTAGGAAAGGAATCTTTGCAACAACTTATGGCCATTGTGGTAGGAAGCATTATGGGGTTTGCAAGAAGGTCTCTAGCACATGTTTGAGGTGTGGACAGATGGGTTACTTCATTAAGGACTACCCTCAGACAAGGAACTTGGGAAATGTGGCCTCGACACCACCACCACCTGGACCATCTCAACCTTAAGGGCAAGGAGCCAAGAATAAGAGACACAACTAAGACTCCTGCTAGTAATTAGTAACTATTAGCCAAGTGGCATAGGACTTATATGATATGAATGATATGACTACTCAGCTATTTGGCTTGGGTTTGATTGTCTATTGCCTAGGAGATGATTGACTTTTAAAATGATAGGAAAGCTCATTATGCTATAGGTTATATGTTATGTGATTAGGATATATGATACATGCCATGATATGTGATATATGCTAGGTGATATGTGTCCTGTGATGTGATATTATATGATGGGTGCTCATGTTAAATGCATGCTAAGTATGATAATTTGATAATGGGGTTAAGTGGATTAGAAAGAGAAGTTGACTAAGTTTTGATCTAACTGAGATTAATAATTGATAGGTATAATGTTATGAGGTATGAAATACTTACATGTTACAATGGTTTGATATATGAATTATATGGAGTTATTAAATGATAATTGTATTGATGCCATAAGAAGAGAATTGACATTTAGTAATGATCAGTAAGAGAATGAAACAAATTAGTTACATTATATATACATAAGTATACGGTATGAATTAAGTCAAGTATATTAAGGAATTTGTGGCTTAGATGTTACCATATAGACTAGAATAACAAGAAAGCTAGAGATTTCTCTGTCACATATGTAAATATCAAGTATAGTCAAAGGAAGAATGTTAATCTAGTGTGATTTAAAAGAAGAAAGTATCATTCCGATTCAAACTTGTAGTGCAAGTTGCTTGATAGATTCTGGTGCTACGCACTCATCTATGTCTCTATGTTTTACTAAGAATCTAGGTACAAATAAGGAATTAATGAATGAACCCTTAGTAGTATTGACTCTTTTAGGAGTAATGATGGAAGTAAAGTATATGTTTAAGGACTGTGAGGTAGACATTGCTGGACAAAAACTTCTAGTGAAATTATTAGAATTTGATGTATTAGAATTTGATGTGATCTTAGGAATGGATTGGCTATATGAGCATGGAGCTCATATTGACTGTAAAGATAAGCAAGTAGAAATTTGAATCAAGGATAGGGAGAAATTTGTATATCAAGGAGATACAGATGATTTAGGTCCACTAGCATAATCATGGAAAGGATGAATGTACCTAAGAAGCCGAGATAGGGATGTGGCAGAAGCACTCCCAATTCTTTTTTCGAGAATGTATGAGTAAGTATTTAAATTCAAGGATGAATTTCTTTTAAGGGGGGAGAATGTAATAACCCACACCCACTCTAGGAGTTTTCATGACCAATTACTTGAATTTAGAGCTATTTATGGCAAAATGTGTGCTTTAATGAAAATTCATGTGTTATGTGATTAATGAGTATGTGGCATATTAGATTTTTTCTAATATGAATTATTATGGTGAAATAAGTGATTTATATGAAGTGCATAAGTATAAAATGACTTATTACATATAAAGTAAATTTTTATGCACAAAGTGATTTTTAAGCATAAAATAATTTTTATGAGCATTTTTAAAATATTTTTAAATAAATATTTTGGGGGGAATTTTAATGAAAATAATAAGAAAAATATTTTATTTTTAATTACCTATAATCAGCCCATAAAAAAAAATTAAAAGGCGCAACTCACCAAAGCCCACTGCACCAAAATACTCCTAACCTAGCTCATTAATGGCAAACTTGTAATTTTGCCAAAACCCCCTACATATTTAAAGCTAAAATTCAGCCAGCCCCTTGGTGACAGCCACCATTCTATTATTATTCATAATTTGTATTGAAAAACTCTCTCAAAAATATTCTTCTAATCGAAATTCACAAGGTACTATCAAACATTGCAATTTCGTGACCGTTTTCGTAAATTTTTCTATTCTTTCAATTTACTATTTGATTTCTATGAAACTAATCATGAGAAAACTATTTTGGGCTATCAATTTACTATTTTTATTGTGATTGAATTTGGCCTAGGTGATGTTTACAAGGAGAAATCAATTTTTCCATCGAAAATACAACTCCTTCTTCGCACATCCACCAAAGGTGAACCCTAAAACTTAAAGTTGGAATTTTCATGCATAAGAATATGTCGGGGGGGGGGATGGGGGGCTACCAATTTGCAATTGTTGTGTTCTAAATTGATTTTAGTTGTGTAAGATAAAAATATTAATTTAAATCATATTTCTATATATTATTGTAATGATTGGAAAAGTACGAAAAGCAAGAAATTCATGGTTTTCACCCTAAAACCTAAAGTTAGAAAATTTTCATGCATATATGTATATATAGATGGGTGTTGATTGGTTCAATTTACTATTTGATTTCTATGAAACTAATCATGAGAAAACTATTTTGGGCTATCAATTTACTATTTTTATTGTGATTGAATTTGGCCTAAGTGATATTTACAAGGAGAAATCGATTTTTCCATCGAAAATACAACTCCTTCTTCGCACATCCACCAAAGGTGAACCCTAAAACTTAAAGTTGGAATTTTCATGCATAAGAATATGCCGGGGGGGGGGGGGGGATGGGTGGCTACCAATTTGCAATTGTTGTGTTCTAAATTGATTTTAGTTGTGTAAGATAAAAATTATTAATTTAAATCATATTTCTGTATATTATTGTAATGATTGGAAAAGTACGAAAAGCAAGAAATTCATGGTTTTCACCCTAAAACCTAAAGTTAGAAAATTTTCATGCATATATGTATATATAGATGGGTGTTGATTGGTGCATTAGTATATTCTAAAATGATTTTTTTTTGTTATGTTTACATGAAAATATTGGTTTAAATCATGTTTTTGCATATTATTGTAATGAATGGAAAGCGTGAAAAGTGATAAAATTCATGTTTTTCCTTAATAGGTGTATTCAGCCTATATAGAGATTTTAATCCCAATGTATATAATTTTATATGACATATTTTAATGATTATTAACATGTATACATGAATAATAAATGATTTAATTGCATATTGGTTGAAGGATTAACTTTAGATAAGCCTAGGGATAATTCGGCCAACCTAGGGTTGTTAACCCTATTACTATGTTATGATTGATATGTGTATATGATTAAGTGTGAAGTGAAATAGGCTTTATAATGAGTTAACAATGAATTAATGATTCTAAATTGACTATGAGATGGATGGTATGATTTGTTCGAAAGGGATAAGCATGACTAGTCAAGGTTACTTGTTAAGTTGATAACTATGTAAAATGCTAAGTGTACCAAGTTGAATGTTAAATTGAATTAATATTAGGATCATGATATATTATGTTTGACTTTATAAAAGTCATAGTATGAGTTATAATGCGATTTCATGCAAGCCTATAAAGGCTAAGTATGCAAGACTTTAAAAGTCAACATGTTATGTGCAAGTGATGAGTGCATTTCTAAGTGCAACTCCAAGTTTATGTGAATGGAGTAGTTATGGGATAGGATAGCATGATGACTAAGTAAATGCTAAGTATTGAATTAAATATTATGTTAGAGCTTGAGGAGTAGTAGAAGTTCAAAGGGCTATAAGTACTAAGAGCAAAGGAACCATAAGGTGTGCAAATATTAAGTTATTGTTACAAGTACAAGCTATCATGATATGTGAGCCTTTGACATTCTTGAAATCCAAGTTCTTTTTTATTTTCAAATACAATTAAATGATTTCTTTGTTAAGCTTGGGTTATTAAGGGACAATTGGTGCAAAACCATTTTTGATTATCCAATGATGATAAATAACCTTTGTGATTATTTGCCTAACTTATATTCTTTCTAGAACTTCACCATTATTTGTCTTTTGTTTGATAAGCTAAACATCTATTGTTATTGTGCTATATGTGATTGCATTTCTTCAATGCTATTGTTATAAGTGATTACCACCATGAACCTTTTATGTATGAATACTTGTCTCGATACGGATAATCATCAGAACCTGTGCACATGGTCTTAACCCGATGGATAAGGGGGTAGTATTCACCTCAGCTAAAAGGGGCAATTCTAGCATTTGAGCCTAATCAGGTTCACAACACTTTACAAGTTACAAGTTGGGAGTTGGAATTTGACTTGAGGGAATTTGACTTAAGGCCACCTCTCCTTTGTGTATTCAAGTGAGTTGAGCAGGGGCTTCACTCACAAGTGAATTGTGCAAGGTCTTCACTCATAAGTGAATTATGCAGGGTCTTCACTCACAAGTAATAAGTGTGATTTCTATGAATCATTACCTATGAGTTATGTGCTATGTGCCTGATTTCTATAAATCATGACCTATGAGTTATGTGCTATGTGCCCCTTTTTAAGGGATATGTGTTGTTTCATAAGCTGTATTATTTAGTCATTGAGATCATCTATCTTACCCCTTTTCCTTATGCGGTTCTAGGTAAGCATTTTAAAGAGGCAAGGTGTTAGCTCAAGCAATCTATTCCACTTGGGGAATTTCCTTGTCCAAGTCTTTTATTGTACTGTGATATGAAGAGTCACTTCTATACACTCTGGGAGTTTATTTGGAATATAACTCATTTGATAATTTACTTGCAGACTTGAATATTCTTTTCATATGGATTGTATTTAAAAGTATTTTTAAACTATTCTTCCACTGATTAAAGTTTTCTTTATTATTAGATATATAAGTTAATGTATGAGGTTTTGGTATGATCCTAGGTAATGTTTATATGTTCATAAGTGGTTTTACGAGCATAAGTGACCTTATATCTCCCTATATTCCAGGACCATCATATCTCTGAAATTGAGATGTGGCAAAGATGTATCAGAGCTATAGTTATTTAGGTTAATGTCAGGTTGGTACCCTTTGTTGCCATTTAACTAGTGATAAAGATGGTATCAGAGCTAAGGTTGGTACCCTTTGTTGCCATTTAACCAGTGACAAAGATGGTATCAGAACTATAGTTTTAGTCTAGTTTAGACTTGTCTATTTATTGGGTTAATTAAGTATAATCTTTGAGCATAAGAATTTTCCTATCATGTCACTTCCAATCTAACGCAAGTATAGTTTTGCGAAATCCTAATAAGCTATAGTACTCTTTGTTATTGTTTGTGTGCCTTATGATTCTTTTATCAGATGACCAAAAAGATCACCCCTTCTAAAGGACCCCGACCTAGAGCACCCCATGTGACATGCAAGAAGACTTGGCCAGTGATGTTTGAGAAGGTTGTGCCTATGATCCACCTTAAGAAAAAGAAAACTCCTTATGAGGAGGACCCTATAGAGTGTCTAGGTTATAACTGGATTTAGAGTAAGATGCAGAGGTTTGGAAAAGACTGCTCAGACTTGATGAAGGAAAATCAACGTCTGAGGTCCCTTGTGCATGCTATAAGAGATGACATAGAACATATTAAAGCTAGAGATATGGAACAGATGGGAGACTATGCACCCTACATTCGCCTCGATGAAGGACATAATTGAAACTTGAGCTAGTAGTTGATAACCATTGGCCTAGGGGTATAAGACTCTTGTGATGTGAATGACATTAATTGATTGCTTGGCGACTTAGTGTAGATTGATTCTTTTTGCTTATGATATGATTCACTTTTATATAATAGGAGAACTCTTCGTGCTATGAGATATATGTTACATGATTACGATATATCATATATGTTATATGATATGTGATATGTGACATGTGCCTTGTGATGTGATATGATAAGTACTTGTAATAAATACATGACAAATACAATAGTTACTAGTGGGGTGACATGGATTAGAAGGGAATTAGCACTAAATTCCTTATTATTATAGTAGAATGCCTCCCAAAAAGAAGGTCCGCACAGTTGCCCAACCTGTTAGGGCTAGTGTGGATGCTATATCAGATACTACTTTGAATATTGCCTCCGCACCAATGAGATCAAAGAAAAGGCCAAACTCGAGGGTATTAACCATGGGCTCTAGTAAGCAAGCCTCCTCACAAGAAGTGCAAGCTATGTGCAAGAAAATAAGGGACTTGTGCAAGGAATTGGATGAGCTACAAGCTCAAAGGCGAAAAGTACTGCCAACATAAGAAAGGAATGGAGTTCTGCCTCCTGGGGTAGTGGTGCCCATATAGAGGGAAAGAAAGTGATACCAGATAAAAGGATGACTATCTCAGAATTCAAGAAGCTATAGCCACCTACCTTCTGTGGTGATGAGGGTGACGACCCTCATGAATTTTTGGATGAGATGGATAAGCTAGTTCGTCGACTGTCATGCTTTGACGCTCAGGTGATTGAGTTGGTAGGACTCCAACTCAAGAAGGAGGCATGGTATTAGTACGAAAGGAACATTAAAGAATGACTATATGGAGTAGAACCATCTACGTGGGTAGAGTTTAAACAAGAGATGATGGATCAATTCTTGCTTGAAGGTGAAAAGCAAAATAGGGCACTATAGTTCAAGCAACTGAAGCAAAAACTCGAAATGTCAGTGTCAGATTATGCTAAGGAGTTTGACCAACTTAGCAAGTTTGCTATCAACATCATCCCTACCGAAGCCAGTCATATCAACTGCTTTTTAAGAGGACTAGTTACACCTTTATTCAACTCACTAGCAGCAACTAAATTCTCAACCTTGGCCAAGCTAATAGATAAGGCTAAAATAATGGAAAAGAGGCATAAGGCCAAAAGAGCTGAATGAGCTGAATGTGAACAAAAGGGTAAGCATAAAAACAAAGGTCATAGAGGCCAGTATGGAGAAGGAAGCAGAGGACTAGGAAAGGAATCTTTGCCAATAACTTATGGCCATTATGGCAGGAAGCATTCTAGGGTTTGCCAAAAGGTCTCTAGCGTATGTTTGAGGTGTACATAAATGGGTCACTTCATTAAGGACTGCCCTTAGACAAGGAACTCGGGAAATGTGTCCTTGACACCTCCACAACCTAGACCATCTCAACCTTAAGGGCAAGGAGCCAAGAATAAGAGACATAACTGAGCCTCTCGCTAGTAGTTAGTAACTGTTGGCCTAGTGGCATAGGACTTATATGATAGGAATGATATTATATGATTACTCAACTATTTGGCTTGGGTTTGATCATCTATTAACTAGGAGATGATTGGCTTTTAAAATGACAGGAGAGCTCATTATGCTATAGGTTATATGTTACGTGATTAGGATACATGATACATGCCATGATATGTGATATATGCTAGGTGATGTGTGTCCTATGATGTGATATTTTATGATGGGTGCTCATGTTAAATGCATGCTAAGTATGATAATTTAATAGTGGGGTTAAGTGGATTAGAAAGAGAAGATGACTAAGTTTTAATCCAACTAAGATTAATGATTGATAGGTAAAATGTTATGAGGTATGAAATGCTTACACGTTATAATGGTTTGATATATGAATTATATGGAGTTATTAAATGATAATTGTGATTGATACCATAAGAAGAGAATTGGTATTTAGTAATGATCAATAAGAGAATGAAACAAATAAGTTACATTATATATAAATAAGTATAAAATAAGTTACATTATATATAAATAAGTATACGGTATGAAGTAAGTGAAGTATATTGAGGAATTTGTAGCTTAGCTGCTACTATATAGACTAGAATAACAAGAAAGCTAGGGATTTCTCTATCACTTATGTAAATATCAAGTATAGTCAAATGAAGAATATTAATCTAGTGTGATTAAAAAGAAGAAGGTATAATTCCCATTCAAATTTCTAGTGCAAGATGCTTGATAGATTCTGGTGCTACGCACTTGTTTATGTATCTGTGTTTTGCTAAGAATCAATGTAGAAATAAGGAATTAATGAATGAACCCTTAGTAGCGTCGACTCCTTTGGGAGTAATGATGGAAGTAAAGTGTATGTTTAAGGACTGTGAGGTAGACATTACTAGATAAAAACTTCCCGTAGAGTTATTAGAACTTGATGTATTAGAATTTGATGTTATCTTAGGAATGGATTGGCTATATGAGTGTGGAGCTCGTATTGACTATAGGAAGAAGCAAGTAGAAATTTGAACCAAGGATGGGGAGAAATTTGTATATCAAGGAGATACCTATAATTTAGGTCCACTAGCATAATCATAGAATGGATAAGTCTACCTAGGAAGCCAAGATAGGGATGCAGCAGAAGCATCCCTAATTTTTTTTCAAGAATATATGAATAATTATTTAAATTTGAGGATGAATTTCTTTTAAGGGGGGAGAATGTAACAACCCACACCCATTCTAGGAGTTTTCATGACCAATTACTTGAATTTAGAGCTACTATGACAAAATGTGTGGTTTTATGAAAATTAATATGTTATGCAATTGATGAGTATATGTGTGACAACCCACAACCACCCTAGAAATGTTCATGACAATTTGCTTGACTTAGAACCACTAAGGCTAAGTGTGTGCTTTTATGGGAATTTATGTGCTATGTGATTGATGAGTATATGGCATGTTAAATTAATTTTAATATGCATAATATGGGTTATTGTTGTGAAATAAATAATTTAGAGGAAGTGCAATAGCATAAAATAAAGTATTTCACATAAATGAATTTTCATGCAAAAATGCGATTTTTAAGTATAAAATAACTTTATGAGTATTTTAAATTAATTTTTAAAATAAATATTTTGGGGGAAATTTTAAAGAAAATAATAAGAAAAATATTTTTATTTTAATTACCTATAATCATCCCTAAAAAATAATTAAAAAGCCTAAATACCCAAAAGTCCACTATACTAAAACACTACTAACCTAGCTCATTAAGGGTAATCTTGGAAATTGCCCAAAATCCTATATATATATATATATTATGAAAATTTTGTTAGCCCTCATTCTAGTAGCCACCATTTTATTATTTCATTATTTTGATAGAAAAATTCTCTCAAAATTTTTCTCTCTACTAAAATTCACAAAATACTTTCAAACTTTGCGATTTCGCGACCGTTTCATAAGTTTTACCTTTCCTTTCAATTTATTATTGGATTTTTATGAAACTAATCATGACAAAATTATTTTGAATTGAATTTTTACTGATTTTGATTGATAAAATGTGGCCTAGGTGAATCCTTCAGAGAGAAATCAATTTTTCTATCAAAAACACCAACCTCTCTACTCGATTTCTCCGAAGGTGTATATTACAACTCAAAATTGAAATTTTCATGCATAAATACTATAAGGGAAGGGGGGATGATTTCTACATATTTGTGTTCTAAATGGATTTATGAAGTGTTTAGATGGAAACTAATGAATTAAATCATATTTCTGCATATTGCTGTAATGATCGAAAAGTTTTGGAAAATAAGGAAATCCAACGTTTTCATCCTAGAACTTGAAAGTTGGAAAATTTCATGATTTTATATTGGTATGGCTACCTATTTGTGTATGGTCAGATTCTAGATTGATATTTGTCATGTTTTGGATGCGAAATGATGATTTAAATCATGTGTTTACATATTCATGAATGGAAAGCGCGGAAAGCAAGAAAACTCATGATTTTCACTCTATACCCTAAACTAATATTTATTGTGATTTACATAAGAAATATCTATGGTTGTCAATTTACATGTATTGATGTCCTAAATTGATATTTATTATGATTGAATGAAAAATAATGGTTTAAATCACATGTTTACATATTGCTGTAATGACTGGAAAATACCAAAAATAAGAAAACTCATGGTTTTTCATCCTAAAACCTAAAGTTAGAAATTTCCATGCATATGGATCTATATATGTGCCGATTCCTACATATTCATTTTCCATAATGATTTTTGTTTTGATTACATAAAAAATCTTGGTTCAAACCATGTTTCTACATATTACTGTAATAGATGAAATGTACAAAAAGTAAGAAAATTTAGTTTTTCACCGAAAAGTAAGAAACTTTAGTTTTTCTCTTTTATTAGGCATTTGGCCTACATTGGGATTCTTATACCAATGTCTATAATTTTTATGCAATGTATCTTAATAATTATTGACATGTATGTATAAATGATAAATGGTTAAATTGCATGTTGGTTGAAGGAATGACTCTGGACAATGTTAAAGATAATTTGGTATACTTAAGGTATCTTAACCTTATGTTATGATTGCAATATGAATGTGATTGGGTAACATGGAAATAGGTTTTATGATGAATAAATAATGAATTTATGATCTTGAATTGGTAAGGAGATTAATTGAATGAATTGGGCATAAGAGATAGACAAGACACTTGAAAGGCTATTGATAGTTGACATGTATGGAAGTGTTAAGTGTGCTAAGATGATTGTTAAAGTAAAGTGATATTAAGATCATGAAATTGTGCTTGACTTGAGAAAAGTATTGGTATGATTTATAATGTGTTTTTACATGAGCCTAAAAAGGCTAAATGGGCAAGACTTTTAAAGTCAAAATGTTATGTGTAAGTGATGAGTGCACATCTATATGCAACTCTAAGTGTATGCAAATGTTATACGTACATGGGGTAGTTATGGAATAGGATAGCATGATTATTAAATATGTACTAAGTATTGAATTTAATATTATGTTAAAGCTTAAGGAGTTCTAGAGGTTCAAGGGTTACGAGTACTAGGAGCGAAGGAACCACAAGGTGAGTAAACATTATGCTATTGTTACAAATGCAAGCTATCATGATTAAGTTAATGGGAACCTTTAAAATTCTTAAAACCCAAGTTCACTTCATTTTAAATTTCATTATGTACTTTTTTTGTTAAGTTTAGATTGCCAAAGGACAATTGGTTTGAAACTAATAATGTTTATTCAATGGTATGAAAAACCCTTTTGAGATTGCACCTTACATACTTTCTTTCTAGAATTACACTATTATTGGATCTTTTGTTCAAAAAGTTCAATTGCTATTATTATTATGGTATATGTTATTATTACCTTAAGTGCTATTGTTATATGTGAATACCATTAGCTCTAGCTATGGTACCTCTAATCCTTTATGCAAAAATCCTCATGTCGATGTGGGTAATCATCGAAACCTATGCATATGATCTTAACTCGATGGATAAGGGTAGTGTATCCACCTCATCTAGAGGGGCAATTCTAGCCATGGAGCCTAATCAATTTCACAGCCTTATAAGTTATGGGTTAGGAGTTGGAATTTGGTATGAGGTCACCTCTCCATCGAGTGAATGAGCTAGCATAGTCATTTACTTTCTATTGGTAATAAGTCTTATAAGTGTGATTTTTTGCAAACCTGTTATAGTAAAAATCTTGCTAAAGTGAAACTATGAAACCATGATTTGTAAATCATGAACTATGTGTTATATGCAATAGGCTTTCTTTGAAAAATGGGATATATGATATCGTAAATGCTGTATTGTTTACTCATTGAGATAATCTATCTCACCCCTTTCTCTTGTGTGGTTCTAGGTGAGCAAATTTAAAGAGGCAAGGTGATAGCTTAAGCTTTCTACTTGACTTGGGGGATTCCTTGTCCAAGTCTTTAATTACACTATATTATGAAGAGTTACTAGTAGATGCTCTAGGAGTTTATTTTCGGATATTAATCATTGATGATTTATTTTATTCAGACTATAAATGTCATTTCCTTTATAAGATGTTTTCTAAGAATTTTGTTAAATTATTTTTTTGCATATTAAAGTTTCCTATATTATTGGACATTTAAGTTAGTGTATGGGGTTTGGTACAATCCTAGGCATGATTTGTATATATATAAGTGAGTTCCACAGACGTGGGAGACATATGTTCTAGGACTGTCATACCTCTAAAATTGGAATGTGACAATGTGGCATATTAGATTATTCTAATATACATAATATGAATTATTATGGTGAAATAAGTTATTTATATGAAGTGCATAAGCATAAAATGACTTATTGTACATAAAGTAAATTTTCATGCATAAAGTATTTTTAAGCATAAAATAATTTTTATGAGCATTTTTACAATATTTTTAAATAAATATTTTGGGGGAAATTTTAATAAAATAATAAGAAAAATATTTTATTTTTAATTACCCATAATCAAAACATAAAAAACATCTTATAATATAATAATAAAAAAAATTAGAAGGCGTAACTCACCAAAGCCCATTACACCAAAACACTCCTAATCTAGCTCATTAATGGCAAACTTATAATTTTGCCAAAACCCTACATATTTAAAGCTAAAATTTAGCTAGCCCCTTGGTGACAGCCACCATTCTATTATTCTTTATAATTTTTATAGAAAAACTCTCTCAAAAATATTCTCTCAACCGAAATTCACAAGGTGCTTTCAAACCTTGCAATTTCGTGACCCTTTTTGTAAATTTTTCTATTCTTTCAATTTACTATTTGATTTCTATGAAACTAATCATGAGAAAACTATTTTGGGCTATCAATTTACTATTTTTATTGTGATTAAATTTGACCTAGGTGATCTTTTGAAGGAGAAATCAATTTTTTCATCGAAAATGAAACTCCTTCTTCGTACATCCACCAAAGGTGAACACTAAAGCTTAAAGTTGGAATTTTCATGCATAAGTATATGGGGGGCTACCAATTTGTGATTTTTGTGTTCTAAATTGATTTTGGTTGTGTTAGATGAAAAATATTAATTTAAATCAAATTTCTGTATATTACTGTAATGATCGGAAAAGTACAAAAAGCAAGAAATTCATAGTTTTCACCCTAAAACCTAAAGTTGGAAAATTTTCATGCATATATATATATATATAGATGGGTGCCAATTGGTCATTAGTATATTCTAAAATGATTTTTTCTTTGTTATGGTTACATGAAAAATATTGGTTTAAATCATATTTTTGCATATTACTGTAATGAACATAAAGGGCAAAAAGTTAGAAAATTCATGTTTTTCCTTAATGGGTGTATTTGGCCTATTTAAGGATTTTAATCCCAATGTCTATAATTTTTATATGACATATTTTAATGATTATTGACATGTAACATGAATAATAAATTATTTAACTGCATATTGGTTGAAGGATTAACTCTAGATAAGCCTAGAGACAATTCGGCCTACCTAGGGTTACTAACCCTATTACTATGTTATGATTAATATGTGTATATGATTAAGTGAAAAGTGAAATAGGTTTTATGATGAGTTAATAATAAATTAATGATTCTAAATTGACTATGAGATGACTAGTATGATTTGTTCAAAAGAGATAAGCATGACTCTTCAAGGTTACTTGTTAAGTTGATATATATGTAAAGTGTTAAGTGTACTAAGTTGAATGTTAACTGGAATTAATATTAGGATCATGATATATTATTTTTGACTTTATAAAAGTCATAGTATGAGTTATAATGTGATTTCATATGAGCCTATAATGGCTAAGTGTGCAAGACTTTAAAAGTTAACATGTTATGTGCAAGTGATGAGTGCATTTCTAAGTGCAACTCCAAGTTTATGTGAATGTTATATATGCATGGGGTAGTTATAGGATAGGATAGCATGATGATTAAGCAAATGCTAAGTATTGAATTAAATATTATGTTAGACCTTGAGGAGTAGTAGAAGTTCAAAAGGCTACAACTACTAGGAGCAAAGGAACCACATGGTGAGTAAACATTAAGTTATTGTTACAACTATAGGCTATCATGATATGTGAGCCTTTAATATTCTTAAAACCCAAGTTCTTTTCTATTTTCAAATACAATTATATGATTTCTTTGTTAAGCTTGGATTGCTAAGGGACAATTATTTCAAAACTATTTTTGAATATCCAATGATGATAAGTAATCTTTTGTGATTATTTTCCCTAACTTATATTCTTTATGGAGCTGCACCGTTATTTATCTTTGGTTTGATAAGCTAAACATCTATTATTATTATGCTACATGTGATTGCATTTCTTCAATGCTATTATTATAAGTGATTACCATTAGCTCTAGCTATGGTACCCATGAACCTTTTATGCAGAAAATCCTCGTGCCGATGTGGGTAATCATTAGAACCTGTGCACATGATCTTAACCCGAAGGATAGGGGTATAATATCCACCTCAGCTAGAAGAGGTGTTTCTAACTGTGGAGTGATGTGCCAAAATGCACACTAACAAACTGCAAGTACATGGGTCATTATCAAGTAATAAAGTAGTGACTATAAGTATCGTCTCCATGAGGATAGTTTATAAGTACTAGTGCAAACTTCAGCTATTGTCTAATTGATCAAAATGAAGATAAATTAAACTAAGCTAAATTAACTAAGCTAACCTCATAAATCAAGTAAATGATATTAATGGAAATAATCTAGGCAAAGCTAATTTAGATATAAATCCTCCTAGTTTCTCAGGCACATCAAACAATGGATTGAGTTGGACCCTCACAAGATTTGTCTAGAATCCCTCTCAAGCGATCTAGTCCCTAATTCCTAGGTAAATTCGAACAAATCTCTTCTCATCCAAGATAAAATAGGAATAGCATTAATATCAAAGAGTTAAAGCCTAAAGAGTTTTGTAAATCTATCTCTAGCAACCCAATCAACTCTTTATTTTCATGGGTGATCTATATTAGGGTATCTCTACTCATCCAATATAGAAACAATATCCAATCAATCAACTAGCAATTGCTAATTAGAATAATAAGATTTATCATGAAAATAAAACAATCAAAGATGAATTGATTAAAGTTTAAATCCTTTAATCTATACAATCAAAACTAGGGTTTATTACAAATAGAATTAGTTCATATTAAAATTGAAGGACAATGATGCAGAAAATAAAAGAGAAAGAAATCTCAAACAGATCTTGAAGATGTTATTTAAAATCTTCTGTTCAATCTTCCACATCCATTTAGATCTTGGTCTTTGATTCTATTAAATGCTTAATATCTCTAGCCTTCAAGCCTCTCCTGTGACTCTAGGGCTAAGCCAACCCTTAGATCTCCATTTTTGCTCTATGGCTGCTCCCCTTTATTTCTGCACAAAACTCTTTATATGGCTATTGATTCCTCTGGCCATGGCCTTTGGTCACCCTGTGAGCATGGTGTCAATTTCGTCTAAGGCATGGCATAGGCGTGGATTAGGCCATTGCTTACCCCGTGGCAGGATATTGGAACTCTTCAATTTTTCTTCTTAAGTCAAAGCCAAACTCATGGGCATGGCTCACCCTGTGGCAGGCTATTGCCTCTGAATCCTTAGGCCACACCTAACCCCACAGGCGTGGTTCTGGCTATGAGACAGGGATGATCTTCAATACTTTGCCTATTTTCTTCCATTTTTGCTCCTTTGCTTTGTAGTTTCTTGATAAAGTGATCCATTGCTCCTAAAAACATAAAAGAACTCTGGAAAGACACTAAACAAACAAATCAAACTCAATTTAATGATAAAATACATTAAAAACAAGGGGTAAAATGTAGTTAATTAAACACGTATCAAATTTTCCCACACTTGAGTATTTGCTTGTCCTAAAGCAAATTAAATAGTAACAACAATAAGAAATAAAACCTACCCTCTCTAGTAAAAGAAATTCAAAAAGATTGACAACAACTTGAAATTAGTAAGGCTCAAACATGGTAACCAAATCAAAAAATCACTAAAACAAATCTCAAAAACCTAAAACCTAAATTCTAAAGCTACAAGTTTGAGCAAATAATTCCACAGAGACAAAAGTTCAAGAAAAGTAGATTTTTAAGGATTTTTCCCTTAGGTGCTTGACTACTCACTTGGCTTTTCATTGACTATGCATTTCAAGTTCATGTTTTCTTTTTAATTAACTAAGGAGCCCGACTTGTTTGAATTGTCATCCTAGCCTTTTTACGTGAATGCAACACTTGTGGTGTCGGCCTCCAATTACTCAATTAGAATCACACATTTAAATGGCTACTAGCACTATTCATATTCTCAACCCCTTTTGTTTAAAAGAGTCAAGAACAATGGAATATGTAAACATTTTCAAAGCTCCTTTGCATAATCTCTTTTTTTTCTTTTTCTTTTCTTTTTTTTTAGAAAAATAGTCAAGCTACCTAAGATATTAAGTATTTCTACTAAACTAAAACAAAAGTAATAGTGGAATAAAATAGGCTTAGAAAGGGTAACTAAAGTTTCAAATTTTAGGTGAAAAGATTTGCAAAAATTTAATTTCCTAATTATAAACACCATATTCAATCCACACTGCAACAAGTCATTATCATAGCAAAATTAGATCAATTTATCACTAGAGAGAGTTAATTTCAAATCAAACTATTGCCACAACTCAATTCATTCAATCCTAAGATTTAATAAAAGATAGGGCATAATAAAACACGTCTCCCCCACACTCAAGTAACACATTGTCCCTAATGTGTTATAAACAAGAAAAAAGAAAAACTAAAAGAGAGAATTAACTGGCCTGAATAATGTCCCACATGAATCTTTGGTGGTATGTCTTCCAGTGAAAATTTGCCATGATCAATGTTTCTGCACATAGAAAGATTGAACTATAACCAAGTTAAGAACCATATAATAACAAAAATAAGAACAAAATAAAACAAAAAGAAAATAAAAAGAAAAAGGAAATAATAAAAATAAAAACAGAAACCATTAATGGGTTGCCTCCCATTCAATGCTTCTTTAACGTCGTATTAGCTGGACGTTATTGTTATTCATCTTCTACCAATGGTGTGGAGGTTGCCTTGTGATATCTACCTCCATAAACCAAGATAAAGAAGAGTATGCAAAGGTTTTGGCCTTTGCATAGCCTTTGTTCAGTAATAAATATTTTTGGCTCTCTATTTCGTGCAAACTGAAGCTTGCTAAGTTCAGAACCATCATTGAACAATCTCACCCACATACTAGATGCAGAGATTGCAGCCTTGGCACCCAAGAGAGTAGGCACGTCATAAATGTTAGCCACCTCATGCAATTTTGAAATGCTCCACCCAAATTCACTAACCTTTAGCTTCAACACCTCCACAAAACAAATTTCCCTTCCCAACAAAAATTTAGAGAGTACAAGTACTGGCCACATACTTGAGTCACTAACAAATATGCACTTAAAGAAAGGTGGCAAAGGTGTAAGATCTTGTGCGGCTGGGTGTTCATTGGACAGAATTTAGAGTATAGGAGAGGTGGGTACTAGGGTTATAAGTGGGGTATTTCCATTCTCTTTAAAAGGCGGGAGAGATGGAATGATAGGGGGGATGCAATTGTCATTACTCTCTAAATCCATAGTTCCCCCTTCCATGCTCTCACATAACTCGCTGTCATCAAAAGAGAATTCTTTAACACTTGAATCCACTCCATACATGCCACATGACTCACCATTCTCGTCTTCCTCATTGTCATCATCCCAAAACTAATTAATGGCAATGGTCTTTTGTTGCTCTTCTAGAATGGCTTTAGTATTGCTAGGCAAATTGTCTTCAGGTCTCTTACTTAGCGATTGTAAAATCTGCCCAACGAAATTTTCTAGATTGTGAAGAGAGATTTGTTAGTATTCCAGAGCTATCTCTATGCTCTAAAACTTTTCTCTATAGCTTCTACTTATTTTACAAGCATCTCTTCTAACCTACACTCCTCCTGTGCATGCTCGTCATCCACTAATATAGTGTCCACTTCAAATTAAGTTGGAAAGCTAGCTTCGAATGTATCATTTCTTTCGTCCACTTTCTTAACCCAATTCTCTGTAGATGCTATGAATCTTTCTACTACAAGCTTGAGGGATGACTTCTCTTTTGGTGCTTTTAATGCACATTCCTCTGGGAAATTAGTTTGATAGAAATATCCATGATCATAATACTAATTTCGCTGGTATCCCCATTCTAGATTTGGGTAAGAATACCAATTCTAATAGTTTTGATCAGCCATGTATAAATTTTTTTATCTTTTAGAAACACAGACTTAAAATAAAACAAAAATGTGAAGTAGAAAAAATAAATAAAATAGTTAAAAATAAAACAAGTAAAAAAAGTAAAGCAAAAACAAAATCAAATACGAAAATAAAAACTAGATCAATAGTCTCTATTAATATTGCTAATATTATAAAACTATCTATTAATATTGCTAATCTTATAAAACTATCCTCGACAACGGTGCCAAAACCTTGATTTATCGAAACGCACACTAACAAACTTCAAGTGCGCATGTCATTATCAAGTAATAAAGTAGTGAATATGAGTATTGTCTCCATGAGGATAGTTTATAAGTACTAGCGCAAACTTCAACTATTGTCTAGTTGAACAAAATAAAGATTAATTAAACTAAGCTACATTAACTAAGCTAACCTAAGAAAGCAAGTAAATAATATTGATGGCAATAATCTAGACAAATCTAGTCTAGATATAAATCCTCCTAGTTTTTCAAGCACATCAAACAATAGATTGAGTTAGACCCTCACAAGATTAGCCTAGAACCTCTCTCATACGATCTAGTCCCTAATTCCTAGGTAAATTGGAAGGAATATGTTCTTATCCAAGATCAAATAGTAATAGCATTAATATCAAAGAGTTAAAGCCCAAAGAGTTTTATAGATCTATCTTTAGCATCCCAATCAACTCTCTATTTTAATGGGTGATCTATCTATATCAAGGTATCTCTACTCGTCTAATATAGAAACAATATCCAATTAACAAGCTAGCAATTGCTAATTAGAATAATAAGATTTATCATGAAAATAAAACAACCAAAGATGAATTTATTAAAGTTTAAATCCTTCAATCTATACAGTCAAAACTATAGTTCATTACAAATAGAATTAGTTCATATTAAAATTGAAGAACAAAGATGCAAAAAATAAAATAGGAAGAAATCTTAAACAGATATTGAAGATGTTCTTCGAAATCTTCTCTTCAATCTTCCACATCCACTTGGATCTTGGTCTTTGATTCAATTAAGCCCTTAATATCTCTGGCCTTCAAGCCTCTCATATGACTCTAGGGCTTAGCCAACCCTTAGATCTCCATTTTTGATCTGTGGTGTCTCCCCTTCATTTTTTGCGTCAGTTTCTTTATATAGGCGTGATTTTGGGTTCATGCCACGGCCATGTTACTAGGCATGTCGACATTGTGGTTGCAGCCACGGCCATGACTTAGGCCGTGTGAAGCTACTAGACATATTTCAAATTGGCCCTTAATGACTCGGGCAATGCCATGGCCGTGGCTCTGGCCATGGGATAGAGATGAACTTCAATCCTTTGCTTGTTTTCTTTCATTTTTGCTTCTTGGCTTCATAGTTTTTCAATAAAGTGATCCATGGCTCCTAAAAACATAAAAGAACTCTAGAAAGACACTAAACAGACAAAACTCAATTTAAGGATAAAATAGATTAAGAATAAGGGGTAAAATGTAGTTAATTAAACACTTATCATGGAGCATGATTAGTTTCACGACTCTTTACAAGTTGCAAATTAGGAGTTGGAATTTGGCTTAAGGCCACTTTCCTTAACGTATTCGAGTGAATTGAGTTAGGTTTTCACTCACCAGTGAATTGAGCAAGGTCTTCACTCACAAGTAATAAGTGTGATTTCTACAAACCTCATTAAATTGCAAATAATGAAGCATGAACTACGAATCATGAATTATGAATCATGACCTATGAGTTATGTGTTATGTGCCTCTTTTTAAGAGATATGTGTTGTTGTATAAGTTATATTGTTTACTCATTGAGATCATCTATCTCACCCCTTTTTCTTGTGTGGTTCTAGGTGAGCATTTTGAAAAGGCAAGGTATTAGCTCAGGCAATCTACTCCACTTGGGGAATTTTCTTGTCTAAGTCTTTTATTGTACTATGATATGAAGAGTCACTTCAGATGCTCTGAGAGTTTTATTTGGAATATCACTTATTTGATAATTTACTTGGAGGCTTGAATATTCTTTTCATATGGATTGTATTTAAAAGTATTTTTAAACTATTCTTCTACTAGTTAAAGTTTTCTTTATTATTGGATATTTAAGTTAATGCATTAGGTTTTGGTACAATCCTAGGTAATGTTTATATGTTCGTGAGTGGGTTCTACAGGCGTGGGTGACCTTATGTTTCCTTATGTTCTAGGACCCTCATATCTCCAAAATTGGGAAGTGACATTAGAAATTTGTTAATTAGGTCAAATTTTAATTAAAAAAATTAGATATTTTCATATTTAGATCTTAATATTGGAATTGAAAAAGAAAAAGGAAAGAACTTTTATCTTTGGCTTTCTGAGATGAGGAACGTAGGGAGAGAGCTTGGCACTAGATCTATGTTCCACCTTGGCTTAGGGATAGCATGAGCACTCCTTTTGAAAGAAGAACTCTTGAATAGTGCAAACTCTTTTTAAATGAAGGACTTTAAATCACCCTTGCTTGAAAACTATAAATTCCCTTTGAAAGAAAGAACTTGAATTGCACTTTTTCTTGATTAAGAGGCTTAAAAAGATGGTTTGAGGTGATTAGGAGGCTTATGAATAGGGTTTTATATGATAGAAAAGGTTTTAGAATTGGACTTTAGAGATTAGGAGGTTTAGAAAGAGGGTTTTAATGTTTGAGAGGCTTAGAAATATGGTTTTAATGGTTAAGAGGCTCAGAAATAGGGTTTATAAAGCTTTAGATAGAGTATATATGTATGTAATTATGTGTGGAAGTTATTAGAAGGTGTAAGGCATTTATAGGGGGAGTGTGGGGTTAAAAATACATAATTTTCAGTGTGGGATTCTATCAGAAACACTCTGTAGCAATTTGTCATGGGCTACAGTAACCATAAAGCCCATTGCAGCAACCGTAGGGACATCTATGGTAATCGTAGCTGCAGCCACCTGCAAGTTGCTACATCTAGCCTACAAGTTGCCACACCTCATTTTTCAACCCATTCTCATCTGTTCTTTATCGAATTTGGGCCCAATTTGATTCTATGGGTTCCTAATCTAATGCTGTTCATATAAAGGTACAATTTTGAGAAAATTTATTTTTTCAATTGGGTGTTACCCTGCACCCTGCAAGGGGCATTGCCTCCTTAACCCCTGTCCGCTAATAGGCTAGCAGGACCGTTGTACTAACTTTGCATAGTACACTAATTTTAGCAAGTGTCAAGCTATGGTCGAATCCTAAGGGTGCAAATTTGAGGGTTCACACATATGTATAAAAGCAATTGTTGTATATATATGTTTAGTTGTTATTTAAAGGCAAGGATGGCTGATCATGGATTAGGAAACCATAATGTATGATTTCTTATATGGACTTGTAATAACTAATTTTATTATTTGATGGGATTTAATTAATTGTTATTACTTATTTAGGTTATAAATTAAATTTATTGAGCCTATAAGCTCTTTTGTATTTGTAATCTCATTTTAGAATGCCAAGGTTACTAATGTACATACGGAGATGTGGAGATGTAAGAATAAGAAGAGATTCAACCAATAGAGATGCCTGGTGGGAGCATGAAGATGCAAGTGTTGTAATCTTCTGCTTGTAATTTAATTAATTTAAATCCTTAATTCATTTCTTGTGGCTAGGAAATAGGCCCATAGTAATCCATGATCATACCTATATATGTTATCCATTTTATGAAATATATATGTGATATAAATGAATGCATGTGATGTATGTTTAAAATGGATAATGTGCAAAGTGAGAGTAAATGGTTAAAGCCAAAAATCTTCCAAAGAAAATATTAAGTCATGGTTCTCTTTTAGACCAATAGTTCTAGAGAATTCAAACACTTATGTCATTGGTTATGGATACATAAGGATGATATATTTAGTTTGAATATTTTCTTGAAGTTATTGTTAAGCATGTGAATAATGACAATGAGTATATGAGACATATGATATTTAAATTATTATAGTTATTGGTCCAATGGGTTAGACTTGGCTTGTGTGAAAGGCCAAAATGACAATGTGTATTTGAGGTTGGAAACACTAGGAATCAAATTGATTAATTCTCACAAAAAGTTGTGATGAACATATGTTGTTCACTTATTAGATATCAAAGTCACAATAACAACAATGTGTATCTAAGGAATTTGTGATAATCTAATAAGAATACAATCATATAACAACCGATACCCTTGCTAAGAGTTTTGTGACAAATTGCTTGATTTTAGAGCTATTGCGACATAGTGTGTGCTTTCATGAAATTTCATGTGCTATGTGATTTATGAGAAAGTGGCATGCTAGACTAATTCTAAGATACATAATATGAATTATGAATATAAAATAGGTGATTTATGTGAAGTGTATATGCATAAATTAATTTAATGCATATAAAGTGAATTTTCATGCATAAACCAATTTTTAAGTATAAAATAATTTTTATGAGCATTTTTAAAATATTTTAAATTAAATATTTTTGGAGAAATTTTAATAAAAATAAGTAGCTAAATATTTTATTTTTAATACATTATAATTATCCCATAAATTGGATTAAAAGCCCAACTCACCAAAAGCCCAAGACACCTAAGCACTCCTAACCTAGTTCATTAATGGCAATATTGTAATTATGCACTAAAACCTAATTGCAACCTAATATTCTGCTCCTTGCACATTGGTAGCCTCCATTTTGGTTTTCCATCATATATTTATAGAATTTTCTCTCAAGAATTTCCTCTTCACCGAAAAATACACGGTGCCTCCAAACCTTGTGATTTTGTAATATTCCTTATAAGTTTTCCTTCCTTTTCAATTTAATTTTTGAATTTTATGAAACTAATCATGAGTAATCCATATGAGGCTATGTATTTACTGATTTTCTTTATATTATATTTGGCCTAGGGTTGTTTTTGGAGGGAGAAACTGATTTCCAACTGTGAACATATCTCTCTCTTCTCAAATCCATCAAAGGTGACCCTAAAACCTAAAAGTTGGAATTTTCATGCATATATGCATCAAGGGGGGAAATTTGTATGTTTTAATGTTTTAAACTAATTTTTATTATATTTATATGAAAAAAATTGATTTAAATCATGTGTTTACATATTACTATAATGATCAAAAACTGTGAAAAATAAGAAAAACCCATGGTTTTCCATAGTACTGTAGGTTCGGCCAATATTGGGATTTTGATCCCAAGGCCTATAATTTTTGTAAGGTACATATTTAATGATTGTTGATATGTGTATATGAATTGTACATGATTTAATTGCATGATGATTGAAGGAGTAACTCTAGGAAACTCCTTGAGTGGTTCGACCTTGCCTAGGGTTTCCAAAATCCTAATTGACATGTTTGGCTAATATGAGTACATGGTTAAGTAGTATGTGAATTGAGTTTAATGATGTGTTAATTGTGAAGTAATGATCCTAAATTACCTATAAGGTTGATTGTATGATTCTTCCTAAAGGAGACAAGCATGACTCTTTTAAGGTTTGCATGATAAGTTGATATGTATAAAAAGTAATAAGTGTTCCAAGTTGGAAGTTGAATTAAATTGGTATTAAGATTATGATTTGTTGTATTTGGATTTAGAAAAGTCTTGATATGAACTATTATGTGGATTCATGTGAGCCTAAGAAGGTAAAATATGTAGGACTTAAAAGTCAATATGATATGTACAAGTGATGAGTGCACTTCTAAGTGCAACTCCAGGTATATGTGAATGATATATGTGCATAGGGAAGTTATAGGATAGGATATCATAGTGTTAAGCCAATGCTAAGTATTGAATTATAATGTTGTGTTTCAGCTTGGAAAGTGTTCAAAGTGCAAAGACTATAAGCATTAGGAGCTAAGGAACCACAAGGTGAGTAAATAATATGTTTATGTTACAAGTTATCATAATATGTGAACTTTTGAGATTCTTGAAACCCCGAGTTCCTTTTTATCATAAATTATAATTATATGTCTTTATTAAGCTTGGGTTGCCAAAGAAAAATTGGTCCAAAATTATTATTAACCATTCAATGATGAGAAAAGAGCCTTTGTGATTGTTGCTTTACCTTACGTTCTTTTTGGAACCACACTATTGTTTATCCTTTATTCAATAAACTAAACATCTATTGCTACTATTATACATGTGATTGCATTCTTTCATGCTTTTGTTACAAGTGATTACCATTAGCTTTGGCTATAGTACCTATGAATCCGTATATTCTGAAATCCTCATGCTGATGTGGGAAATCATTAAAAGCTATGAACATGGTCTTAACCTCGATAGATAGGGGTAGTGTATCCACTATAGCTAGAAAGAGCAGTTCTAGCCATGGAGCCTAATCAACTTTACACTTCCTTATAAGTTGGGAGTTGGAATTTGTATGATGCCATCTTTTCCTTATATGTTCGAGTAAATAAGGCAAAAGCCATCACTTTATAACTTATAAGTTTTATTTCTGCAAACCTTGTTGAATCGCAAACTATGAACTATGAATTATGAACTATGAACTATGACTTATGAACTATGAACCCTTTTATAGGGATATGTGTCATTGTACAAGCTATATTATTTACTCATTGAGATTATCTATATCTCCCCTTTTCTTGTATGGTTTCATGCGAGCATTATAAAGAGGCAAGGTGATAGCTCAAGCAATCTACTCTGCTTGGGAGATTTCCTTGTCCAAGTCACTTTACATACTATGATATGGAGCGTCACTCCTAAATGGTCTGAGAGTTTCATTTTTGGATCATTATACATTTGATGATGAATTTGGAGTCTTAATTGTTCTTTTTCTTATGGATTGTATTCAAAGTATTTTTAAATTATTCTTTTGCTAATTAAGGATTTCTTTTATTAATGGTAATACAAGTTAATACATGAGATTTTGGTATGATTCTAGGTAGTGTTTAACCTGCACAATAGGGTTCTATGGGCTTGGATGACCTTATATGTAACAACCCATACCTTCCCTAGGAGTTTAGTGACAAATTTCTTGAATTTAGAACTCTTATGACAAAATGTGTGCTTTTATGAAAATTCAAGTGTTATGTGATTAATGAGTATATAGCACATTAGATTAGTTCTAATATGCATAATGTGAATTATTATTATGAAATAAGTGATTTATATGAAGTGCATAAACATAAAATGATTTATTGCACATAAAATGAATTTTCATGCAAAAAGCGATTTTTAAGCATAAAATAATTTTTATGAGCATTTTTAAAATATTTTTGAGGAAATTTTAATGAAAATAACAAGAAAAATATTTTATTTTTAATTACCTATAATCAGCCCATAAAATAAATAAAAAGCCCAATTTTTCAAAAGCCTACTATACCAAAACACTCCTCACCTAGCTCATTAATGGTAAACTTGGAAATTGCCCAAAACCCTAAATATTTATAGCAAAAATTCAGCTACCCAAGAGTAGCAGCCACCATTTTGTTATTCTTCATAATTTTGATAGAAAAATTCTCTAAAAAATAATTTCTCAACCAAAATTCACAAGATACTTTCAAGCCTTGTGATTTCGCAACCGTTTCATAAGTTTTTCTCTTCTTTCAATTTATTATTTAATTTCTATGAAACTAATCATGAAAAATTATTTTGGGTTGTTTATTTACTGATTTTCTATTGATTAAATTCAACCTAGGTGAATTCTTGAAAGAGAAATCAATTTTTCCATGGAAAACACAACCCTCTCTACGTGAATTCTCTAAAGGTGAACCCTAAAACTCAAAATTGAAATTTCATGCATAAACACAATGGGGGATACTGATTTATATATCATTGTGTTCTAAATTCTTTTTTTTTTTTTGTGTTTAGATGAAGAATATAAATTTAAATCATATTTCTATGTATTACTGTAATGACCGAAAAGTACTGAAAACAAGAAGGATTCATGGTTTTTATCCTAAAACCTAAAGTTAGAAAATTTCATGTATATAAATATCCATGGTTATGGATTTATGTATATTTGGATTATAAACTAATTTTTGTTATGTTTAGATGAAAAATAATAGTTTAAATAATGTGTTTACATATTGCTATAATGATTGAAAAAGTATAAAAAGCAAGAAAATTCATGGTTTTCACTCTAAGACCTAAGGTTGGAAAATTTTCATGCATATATGTACATGTGGGTGCCGATTTCTATGTTTGAATGTTCTAAAATGATTTTTGTTATGTTCATATGAAAAATCTTGGTTTAAACCATGTTTTTGCATATTACTGTAATGAACAAAAAGTGCAAAAAGTAAGGAAATTCATATTTTTCTTTAATATGAAAGAATGGTGGAGCCAAATGTAGCAGAAGGGAGGTGGTGGGGTGAAATTTCAAACATACTAAAATTTCACTTCACCCATTTTGGTCCAAACATTCATTCAAGTAATCAATTAATTTGTGTGTAAAACACATATGCATTGAAAGAAGAAGGAAGAGAAATCATATTACCTCTTGTAGATTCCTTCATTCTTTGACAAAGAGTTTCCAAAGTGTGAAGCCTCCACTAACTCACCTTTAAGTTTCCTCTTGATTTCTTTGGTGTTCTTGAATCACTCTTTTAGTTACCCAAACTGATTCAAAATTTTCCCTCAAAAACCTTTAAAAAGTTAAGGTTTCTCTTTGATTTAGTTTGGACTAAACACATTTTCAATTTGCAAGCATTTGTTCTTTCATAAAGAACAAAGAAGAGAATTGAAGATCAAAAGAAAAATGGAAGAAACATTTTCTTCATCTTTTCTTTCTCTCTCAACTTCTCTCTCTAAAAATGCTTCAAATGTTAAAAATGATGTTCACTTACTTATTTGCAACATAAAAGCTAAAGCTTTTATATCTTTCCAAGACTTTACACTTAAGTCTTCAAGACTTAAAAATCCTTTTACATTCTTCCAGCTCACCATTTGGTGAAGGGGCAAAGTTGACTTTGCTTCTTAAAATGGTGAAATGACCATTATATCCTTTAGGAGTAAAATGGATATTTCCATCAGCCAAAAGATGTAATTATAATTTTAACCTTAGTAGAAAATTCTCCAACCCCTAAACCCATCATATGGGATTATGAATAGTGAATTTTCTCTAACCCCTAAATTGCCTCTTTTCCATATCGCATATGGGCTTAGGCCACATTTCATGTTTTTAGGGTTTTCACTAAGTTTAAAATTAAGTCTTTGATTTAGTCCAAATCAATTTTCAATTTAATGTTTCTCATTTGCATCATATACAACTTAAGATTTAATTGAATAGAAACCTTTTTTAGATTAAACATCAGGACATGCTAGAGTCCTTGTAAATTTAATTATATGTTTAATCATTTTACCACAAATCAATTAATTAAACATTTTAATTAATTATTATGGTAAACATTTTACACTTGGAAGGTGATCACTATTGGGTGTGTAACTTTCTAGGTTCATGTCTAATTAGTAATGGGAATGAGAAAACACTTTTCTCTACTAATGTGAAATCCCCACTTCACACTTAGTCCCATAAGTCGTGAGTGATGGCTAGCATTCCATATCATGACTATCTAATTAGAAATGAATGTTTATAGTTGAAAGCTTAAACATCACATGGACTATTAATCATAAATTATCATGCAATAGAATTCCTCTATTAAAGATCCCAATCTTGGCTAGGGTAATGGTTTATGTCAAAACCTA
The DNA here is from genome assembly GCA_947687605.1 of Reutealis trisperma. NCBI lineage: Eukaryota > Viridiplantae > Streptophyta > Magnoliopsida > Malpighiales > Euphorbiaceae > Reutealis > Reutealis trisperma. The sequence continues at coordinate 314,019 of CANTUT010001230.1, forward strand.
ATGTGCCTCGATTCTATGTCCTTATCTTGGTTCTAATTCTTGATGAAATTAGATTCCTACTAGAAACTCTTTCTAGTGAATCTTACTATTTTAGCCAAGAACTTAAGTATCAACAATAACTACATAGCGTAGGATCTTAACCTTGTTTACTTTGTTTACTCGAGGTAATAAATTCTATCTTGGCAATCACTTACCTCCATACATAACAAATTAGAACTATCACATGCCATATATCTATATATGAATAGTACATTTGTTTAAGCAATAATAAATCTTAACCACCTGTGTATGAGATATAGTATCCCTCAAGTCAAAGGATTATATGCACTATTATGACCTAGATGATAAATAATTGACAAGTAGTAAAACCTTATATTATTATCATCTAACATCATAGTTTGTCTATTCATCCTATAAATATCCACATGTTTGTATCGACATCACATGTCAAGCAGCATGAGTGTCACATCCCAACTTTTGAGATATGACGGTCCTAGAACACAGGGAGATATAAGGTCACCCACGCCCATAGAACCCATTGACATATATACAAATCATGCCTAGGATTGTACCAAACTTTATTAAATAACTCATTTAAAACATTATATGAAAACCTTTAGTTGCGGAAGACAGTAATTAGACACTTCACATAGAATCTATAAGGAAAAATATTCATAATCCACTCGAAAACTTAATAGGTAATAACATCTCAAGATAAACATCAAAAATAAATATTCGTAGAGCATCTAATGGCAACACTTCATAGCATGGTATTACTAATGACTTTAACAAGGAAATCCCCAAGCAAAGTAGAATGCTTGAGCCATCACATTGCCTCCTCACATTTGCTCACCTAGAACCACACAAGGAAAAAAAAGGGTGAGATAGATGATCTCAATGAGTAAACAATATGTCATATATGATAACACATATCACTTTTTAAAAGGGAAACCCATAGCTTATAACATATGGTTCATGTTTTATAATTCATGAATCAAAGGTTGCAATTTAGCAAGGTTGTAGAAATCATATATATAACACATAACAGATAAAGTGAAGACTGTTGCCATGATCACTCAAACACATAGAGGAGAGGTGGCCTAAAACCAAATTTCAACTCCTATCACATAGAGAAGTGTGAAGCTGATCAAGCTCCACAGCTAGAACCACCCCTTCTAGCTGAGGTGGATACACAACCCCTATCCATTGGGTTAAGATTGTGTGCACAGATTCTAATGATTACCTGTATCGGCACGAGGATTTCTACATAAAGGGTTAGAGGTACCATAGCTAGAGCTAATAGTGATCACATATAATAATAACATTTAAGGCACTAATAACAAGTATCACAGTAACAGTGGTAGTTTAACTTTTGAACAAAAGATACAATGATAGTGTAGTTCCAGAAAGAATGTAAGTTAGGGCAATAATCATAAAGGTATTATCATTGGATAATTATAAATGGTTTTGGACCAATTGTCCTTTGGCAATCCAAGCTTAACAAGGAAATCATAGGGTTTCATTTTAGAATAGAAAGAACTTGGGTTTCAAGAATGTCATAGGTACACATATCATGATAGCTTACACTTGTAACAATATCATAATGTTTACTCACCTTGTGGTTCCTTTGCTCCTAGTACACGTAGCCCTTTTAAACTTTTAAATCTCCTCAAGCTCTAAGATAATATTTAATTTAATACTTAGTATTTATTTAGTCATAATGCTATCCTATCTCATACTACCCCATGCACATATAACATTCACATACACTTAGAGTTGCACATATAAATGCACCTCATTCATTTGCACATATCATCTTGACTTTAAAAGTCTTGCACACTTAACCCTTATAAGACCAAATGAAAACACATTACAATCATGTTAATACCTTTCTAAGGTCATCATAATATCATTATCTTAATATTAATTCACTTTAACAATTATTTTAGTACACTAAACATTTTCATATATGTCAACTTAACAAATAACCTTTCAAGCATCATGCTTATCTCTTATGACCAATTCCTTCAATCTATCTCTTCATCAATTCAAGACCATTATTCATTATCAAGTCATCATAACATCTATTTCCATATTTCCCAATCACACTCACATTATAACCATAATATAAGGTTAAGATATCTTAAGTATACCTTAAGTATACCAAAGTGGCTATAGGCTTGTCTAGGGTCCTTCCTTCTACTAACATGCAATTTTATAATTTATTATATATACATACAAGTCAATAATCATCAAAATGCATTGCATAAAATTATAGACATTGGGATAAAAATCCCATAGTAGGCCGAATGCATCATCAAAGGAAAAACTAAATTTTTCTTTTTTTTTTCGCACTTTCTGTCTATTTCAGTAGTATGTAAAAACATGGTTTAAACCAAAATTTTTCATGTAAACACAACAAAAATCATTTTAACATTAATTCACATGAATCAACAGCCTATATGTGTGACATGTACAGGAAAATTCCAATTTTAGGTTTTAGGATGTAAAACCATGAATTTTTCTTTTTTTTTTTTGGTATTTTTTGGTCATTACAATAATATGTAAACAGATAGTTTAAACCATTATTTTTCATCCAATCATAGAAAATATCAGTTTACAACACCTTCATGTATGATTTAGTAGCCTTAGATAATAATTATACAAAACAATTCCAAGTTTTAAGGCTTACGGTGAAAATCATGAGTTTTTGCGCTTTCCGTTCATTACAGTAATATTTAAACACATGATTTAAATCATTATTTCTCATCCAAACAAAACAAATATCAGTTTAGAATATTAAACATCACAATTCGACAACCATAGACTTATCAAACCATAGAATTTTCCAACTTTCAAGTTCTAGAATGAAAACCTTGAATTTTCTTATTTTCTGAAACTTTTCGATCATTATAGTAATATGCAAAAATATAATTTAATCCAATATTTTTCATCAAAACACATCAAAAAGCAGTTTAGAAATCAATCATGTAGAAATCGCCCCCCCCCCCCTAGTGATGTTTATGCATAAAAATTTCAATTTTAAATTACAGGATTCACCTTTGGAGAAATCACACGAAAGATTTGTGTTTTTAGTAGAGAATTAAATTTCTCTCTCAAAAACTCACCCAAATAGAATTAAATCTATAAAAATCAATAAACAACCAATTCAAAATAATTCATAATTTATTTCATAGAAATCATATAGGAAATTGAAAGAGAAGAAAAAGTTACGAAAATGGGCGAGAAATCGCAAAATTGAAAGGTGCTTTCTTAATTTTGGTAGAAAGAAATATTTTGGAAGAATTTTTCTATCAAGATACAAAAAAAAATGGAGTGATGGCCGTTGGAATGAGAGTGCTGGCCGAAATTCTCATTATATATTAGGGTTTGGGGTACAATTTCCAAGTTTACCCTTAATGAGCTAGGTTAGGAGTGTTTTGGTGTAGTAGGCTTTTGGGTATTTGAGGGCTTTTTATTTAATTTTGGACTGATTATGAGTAATTAAAAATAAAATATTTTTCTTATTATTTTCATTAAAATTTTCCCCAAAATATTTATTTAAAAATACTCATAAAATTATTTTATGCTTAAAAATTGTCTTTTTACATGAAAATTCATTTTATGAAAAATAAATTATTTCATGTTAATGCATTTTATTTAAACCATTTATTTCATAGTAATAATTCATATTATGCATATTAAAATTAATTTAACATGCCCCAAACTCATAAATCATGTCACACATGAATTTTCATATAGTCACATAATTTGTCACAACCCTAAATTCAAATAATTTGTCACTAAAACTCCTTCGATAGATGTGGGTTGTTGCAATGAGACTCACTGCCTATAATCATCCGCATCACATACTAATTATCTAAAACATACAAAGGTGATGGTCTTCTAAAATTAATGATGACCAGTTATTAATCCTATAATCATAAACATATTTAAAACATTTGTACAAGAGCAATCTGATTCCCATATTCTCAATACTTAAGAATATATCCTCTTTCAAATGCTTAAGGACTATATTCAATAATATGAAACCCTTTTCATATTATGAATTGGGAATTAATATCCATTATTACATAACTATTATATGGCTCCTAGGGTACATACTGTTATCATGATAGGTATATTCGAACAACCTAGGGATTTTAATCCCAATGTCTATAATTTTTATATGATGTATTTGAATAATTGTTGACATATATACATGAATGATAAATGATTTAATTGCATGTTGGTTGAAGGATTAAATCTAGACAAGCCTAGTGACCATTCAACCTACCTAGGGTTTACTAACCCTATTACTATGTTATGATTAATATGTGTATATGATTAAGTGATAAGTGAAATAGGTATTATGATGTGTTAATTGTGAATTGGTGATCTTAAGTTAACAATGTGATGGATGGTATGATTTGTTCAAAAGAGATAAGCATGACCCTGCAAGGTTACTTGTTAAGTTGATATATATACAAAGCGCTAAGTGTATTAAGTTGAATGTTAAATGGAATTGATATTAAGATCATGATATATTATGTTTGACTTCAGAATAGTCATAGTATGAGTATAATGTGATTTCATGTGAGCCTAAGAAGGCTAAGTGTACAGGATTGAAAGTCAACATATTATGTACAAGTGATGAGCGCACATCTAAATGCAACTCCAAGTATATATGAATGTTATATTTGCATGGGGTAGTTATAGGATAGGATCACATGATGAATAAGCAAATGCTAAGTATTGAATTATAATAATATGTTAGAACTTGAGGATCATTAGAAGTTCAAGGGCTACAGCAATTACGAGCTAAGGAACCACAAGGTGAGTAAACATTATGTTCATGCTACAAGTACAAGCTATCATATTATGTGAACCTTTGAAATTCTTGAAACCCAAGTTCCTTTCCATTTTCAAATATTATTATATGATTCTTTGTTAAGCTTAGGTTGCCAAAGGCAATTGGTCTAAAACCATTTTGATTACTCAATAATAACAAAGAATCTTTATAATTGTTGCCTTACCTTATTTTCTTTCTAGAACCACACTATTATTTATCTTTTGTTCAATAAGTTAAATTGCTATTGCTATTATGCTACATGTTATTGCTTTTTTAAGTGCTATTATCATAAGTGATTATCATTAGTTCTAGCTATGGTACTCATAAACCTTTTATGTAGAAATCCACATACCGATGTGAGTAATTATTGGAACCTATGCACATAGTCTAAACCCGATGTATAGGGGCATAATATCCACCTCAGCTAGAAAAGGGTGGTGTGAGGCCTCACCCGAGCACCAGTCCTATCTGCTAAAGAGAATTGAAATGCTTATTTGGGAAAGAACTCATGATGAAACCCCCGGGCTTATCTTTGATAGGTTTGAAAATTATTTCTTAAAGTCGCCATCTTAATTTATTTTTATTTAGGAAAATATAAGGAAAAAACCCATTTAACTCCACTTATTACCCAAAAGAAAAAGATCACTAGCCTCGAAACCAAAGAAGATTTGGGGACTAGGTTTTCAGTTTATCTTAACAAAATAAGTTTGGCCAATTTATATAAGAGTGACTTAAAATATATTTCATCAACAAATTAAAATGCATGAATAATTTATAATATGCATGATCATTCATTCATCTATATCAATAATAAAGTAAAAACATAGTTAAGGTTTGGAATAAGAGAAAGTTAATATTATAAGAAAATTCCAAACTTAGGGGATACCTCCTCTAGCCCTTATAGGTTCTAAGGAAGTCATATATTCCTCAAACTAAACCTAATATCAAAGTAAAGGAAAACAAAATAAAAGCAAGTGAAGAAAGTGATAGAGGGGAGAGTCGGTTAGTTTTAATTGGATTTGATGTTTGAACCAAGCATGCCTACGTATCCCTTTAAACAGGAATAAGAACCCATACAGTTCTTCCTTCTTATGAAAGGTTTAGTTTAGCCTAGCCACTTTATCATGTTTTGATTGATTGATTCAAAGAGTGTTGAGTTAATTAATTAATTTAATTGATTATCGAGTTGATTACCTAGCAACCTAGATGAATTAATTTAATTAACTAACTAAAAATATGCAAGGAAATTTAGATGATAGAAAATTAAAGGAGAAGGGAGCTTACCTCATATTGTAGGCGATGACTGGCCTTAGGATGGCTGGTGGCAGCTAGCCTAGGATGGCTGGCAGTACCTAGCCTAGAATGGCAAGCGGCAGCTAGCTTTGGATGGCGAGCGACAGCTAGCTTTAGACGGTAAGCAGCGGCTGACTTAGTATGATAGGTGGCGGCTGACCTCAGACAATAGGTGGAGGCTAGCTTTGGATGGCGGGTGGTGGCTAGCATTGGATGGTAGGCGGTGGCTAGCCTTGGATGACAAGCGGTGGCTAACCTTAGATGGTGGGCAGCAGCTAGCCTTGGATTGGAAAAACGAGCCCTGGGAAAAAGACTTGCCTCGAATATGAGGGCAAAAAGCTTTTAATTAGTCGAATAGGAATCAAGGAGAAACCCCCCAACTCGCTTGTGAAGCAAGGAGCAAATTCAAAGCGTTATGCTTGAAGTAATGCTTTTCAAGCTCTGGAAGTTGGTGTTTTGAAGAGTGGAGAGGCCCTCTATATATAAGAGGAGGATTGGAGCATAGAATGCATCAAATTCCAGTGTGGCACTGCATAAAATCAGATTTTTGCCAGAGTTGCTACAGAGAGCTTTACAAAACTATAGAGCTCTCTGCAGCAATGCCATACAAGCCTCTGTGGTTTCATAAATGCCTTTATGGCAATGTCGCAAGCCTTTGCGGCAACGAGCTTATTTTCACTCGTTATGCTGTTTTTATCTGTTCTTGCACGTTTCTTGTCTGTTTTTCATGATTCCAATTGTGTTATACTCTTTACTCAGTCTCGGATGATTTGAATGGGTTCAAATGTCAAAAATAAATGTTTTGATTTTTCCATTTTGAGAGTTTTTGACTTTTGAAGGTTTGTTTACTAAGCTTAAGTGCTTCTAAAGTTCAAACACATACTGGAAGGTGTAAAATTAAGGGTTCACAACTGCCCTTCATTAGAATTGTCTTTGTTTGAAAGGCAATTCTAATGATAGTGAACCTGGGGAGATGGTAAAAGGAACCAAATTAATGTCTAGGTTAGAGTTTAGACATTTGGGTGAGAGGTGTGGTTTAATTTTAAGGAAGATGCTCATGGTATATTTGGGAGATATGTTGGCTAGTACCATTTGGTACTTCAACTATCTAGTAGGAGCTAAAAGCAATGTTCCTATCTGGTAGGAATCAACAAAATGGTGATCTTGTCTAATAGAAAAGAAGGAGATGATCCCATCTAGTAGGATTGAAGATGACCCTTTTTGGTAGGAATCGACAAAGTGGTGATCTTATCTAGTAGGAATGATGATGATGATCCTATCTAGTAGGAAAGAAGATGACCTTATGTGGTAGGAATCGATGAAGTGGTGATCATGTCTGGTAGGAATGATGATGATGATCCTGTTTGGTAGGAAATAATACAATCCTGTCTTGTAGGAATCGACGAAGTGATAATCCTATTTGGTAGGAATGATAATGATGATCCTGTCTGGTAGGAAAGAAGACTACCCTTTTTGGTAGGAATCGATGAAGTGGTGATCCTATCTGGTAGGAATGATGATGATGATCTTGTCTAATAAGAAAGAAGATGGCCCTGTCTGGTAGGAATTGATGAAGTGGTGATCTTGTCTGGTAGGAATGATGATGATGATCTTGTCCATAGGAATCGATAAAGATAACTGATCTTGAGATTGATTTTTGAAAAGAGATTGATTCAAATTGACCAAGTTGATGATCTGTCTTTCTTTAAGAGTTTGACAATTTGCCTTTGATTCATATCCTGTTCAATGCAAAAAATGCTAGATAATTATGTAATGATCTAATACCTTGAACCTACGAAGTGTCAGTCCTGATATAAAAGTGTTGATCTTTGGAAAAATGCCCCCATTTTAGAAAAATGAATATTTGGAAGGGATGCGCCCCCACTTTAGAATGATGAGGAAAGTGGTTTGGTCATTTGATTTCTATCAGGTATGAGGCTGATTGGTTAATGGCTATCATTTTTTCCTAGGAAAAAGTCATTTTGGAAAGTCAAGCAATGTGTGGTCTTACAAAAGATTGAGCTATTCAGTTTAGATAGGTCTGACTTTGGAGAAGATTTGGTTTGAGGCTGAATTGGAGAGCTTAATCAAAAGGGTCAGGTCATTGAAAGGTTTAGGGAAGGTCAGCTTATGGGGCTTGTCCTCAGAGAAGTTCATATGGAAGGCGTAGTCTGGTATGGCATTTCGGCTTAGTCAGGTTACAACCTTTGGAGAGTTTATTTGGATGACTTAGTCAAGTTCTGCCTTAGGCTTGGTTAGGTCTAGCTTAGAGGAAAGGTCAAGCTAATAAATTACTTAGGGAAGGCTTGGTCAGATTTGGCCTTAGAGGAGATTATGGTCTTTATAAACGAAGGCTTTTTGTGAATGGAATTCATGGTGAAAGCTTTTAGGCTTGGGCTTCAGGGTGAAGGCTTCTTGGTTTGGGTTTTATAGTGAAGGCTTTTTATTTAGGCTTCATGGAGAAGGCTTCTTGGTTTGGGCTTCATAACAAAGGCTTTTAGGCTTAGTTTTTATGGTGAAGGCTTTTGGGAGTAGTTTTTATGTTGAAGGCTTCTTAGTTTGGGCTTCATGGTACAGGCTTTTGGGCTTAGGCTTCATGGTGAAGGCTTTTTAGGACTGTGCTTCATGGTGAAGGCTTTTGGGCTTGGGCTTTATAGTGAAAGCTTAAAGGCTTAAAGACTTTAGTTAAAAGTGCTTCGGACCTCTTTGGAAAATGTTGGCTTTATCTCAAATGCGGTGCTATAGGTTTTAGTTATAAGGATACTGCAGGCTCATAGATAGAGGCTTGCCCTTTATCATGGTTATATCAAATTTTTCAATGCCCATTAGATAATTGGCAGGCTTTGACTCTGTTGGACTTTATAGGTGATGTAATTTGCCAAGGAGGCTTGGTCTTTTCAAGGATGATGAGATTTTGCCAATGAGATATGGGTTGACTAGATTTTGAGTGGTTCGAGCCTTTCTTAAGCTTTGCAAGACATGACTTAATTTTGGTTATGCTAAAGAATGCTGGCTTTAAGGATGATAAGTCTTGAAAGACTTAGGATTTTTGGTTCTGCAGATAGGTTTGGCCCTTAAAAGATGATGAGACTTTGCCCAGTAAAGGATGGTATGGTGGACACCATGGAAATATATAGTTCTAATCTTGATGAGTTGAAAAGAGCAAGCTCACAACAAACTCCACCTAGGAGGGAAGTCTAAAGAAGGCAAGATGATGAAGAGTCTGGATCCAATAATGACTTTAAAGATGATACCACAAAAAGAAGAAGATACAGAAGGGAAAGAAGGCAAGAAGGTAATGGGGGTATCAAGTGAATAATTCCTCCATTCAAAGACAAAAATGATCCAAAAGTATACCTTGATTGGGAAAAGAAGATTAAGCTAGTATTTGATTGTCATGACTACTCTAGAATAAAATAATTAAGGCTTGCTATGGCTACATTTGAAGATTATGCCATTACTTGGTAGGATGATACCAAGCAAAGAAGAAGAATGAATCAAGAAAGACCCATTGAGGATTGGGAAGATCTTAAAGCTTTAATAAGAAGGCGATTTGTCCCTACCTATTATTATAGGGAATTACACAACAAACTACAAAGCCTTACTAGTAAGGGTCCAGAAGTGTGGAAGATTATTACAAAGAGATGGAAGTTGCTATGATTCGAGCCAACATTGATGAAGATAGAGAGGCCACCATGGCTAGGTTTCTACATGGGCTAAATCGAGACATTACTAATGTTGTTAAATTACAGCATTATATTGAGCTTAAAGAGATGTCTCAGATAGCCATCAAGATTGAAAAGCAACTTAAGTATAAGGGCAGCAACAGTCGGAGCTCATCCTTTTCAAATACATCTACGCTATGGAAATCTAATTGGAAAAAGGATGATAAGGCTTATTTCAAGCCAAAATTGGATTCAAGCAAAGGAGAGGCTAAACCAGTTTTGAAAGAGAAAGAAAAAGGTAAAACTAAATTACCAAATTGCTCTCGAGATATTAAATGTTTTAAATGTTTAGGTTCAATTCATATATATAGCTTCTCAATGCCCTACCAAGAGCATGATGATCACATTCCATGGGGAAATCTTTTTTAAAAGTGAAAAAGAAGATGACAGTGATAGCATGCTCTCCTTGGAAGATGCAAGTGATCATAAACTAGAAGAAAATGATGAAGATGCGGTTCGTGGAGAAATGCTTGTCACCATGCATGCTTTGAGTGCACAAGTGAAGGAAAAAAATGAGGTCAATCAATAAAGGGAAAACTTATTCCATACTAGGTGTTTTGTGCAAAATAAGGTTTTTCATGTAATCATTGATAGGGGAAGTTGTACTACTGCAGCAAGCTACTACTTAATTGAAAAGCTTAACTTACCCACAATCAAACACCCAAAACCCTAGAAGCTAAAATGGTTAAATGAATGTGGTGAAATTAGGGTTCATAAGCAAGTTTTAGTTTCCATTACTATTGGTAGGTACAAAGATGAAGTTTTATGTGATGTAATACCTATGCAAGCTAGTCATTTACTCTTGGGAAGGCCTTGGCAATTTGATAGAAGGGCCAAACATGATGGATTTACCAAGTAGTACATGATTAAGAAAGATGGCAAGCGCACTACCCTTAATCCATTGTCTCCAAGGGAAGTGTATGAAGATGACCTCAAAAGAATGAGACAACTTGAAGAGTGGGAAAGACAATGAGTGGGAAAGACAACTTGAGGAGTGTGTGAGATTGAAAAAGAAAAGAGGGTGTTAGTCACTAACAAGTTTCTTTTACTTTCCTCTAATTTTCTTGTTTTTCTTTTTAGGGTTTCAAAGAAGGATTGTCATGGGGAAAACATTATGATGATTCTACATTCAATGCAATCCAAGTAACTAAGAAGGATGGAGAGAAGATCAAAATTATGATTGGAAGGAATTGCAGCCATGTGCTACAAATTCTTATCTACAGGCAAAGAGCTTTTCATTTTAGAGTAATAATCTACAAGCTACAATTCTAAAATTGATGTTATGTTACTTCTTCAATTTTTGTTTCAAATCCTTGTCTTCACAATGAAAGCATAGATTCGAGGTCAAATCTATTTGAGGAGGGAGGGAATGATAGGAATCCAATAGCCTTGCAAGAAGTATACAAAGATATGCCCAAAAAGGAATTCAAGAAGTCTCTTCAAGATGATAAGGCGTGAGGCCAGCTAGGCTGAGGCATCAAGTGAGCTGCACATAATAGACTGGGCTGCCTATGCTTTCTATTTTCAATTTTAATTATTTTTCGTTATTCTCATATTATCATTGGGCTAATTTTGTTAATTAAGCCCATATCTATCTTTTTTTTTTTGTTTTAAGTACTTTAATTAGTTTTTGGGTTTTTTAGTTTGTTTAAAATTAAGCCTAAGCCCGAATTTTGTTAGTAAGAATTTTAAGGTTTGTAACCTAGCTAAAATGATATAAATACTTAGCAAATCTAGAAATAGAACAGACTTGAATAACTCAAAATTAAGTTTTATGAGAAATTTCTCAGCTTTTGGTTCTTGCTTAAATTCGAACTTCCAAAGTTAATCACTTTGTTTTGTTCACAACACACCAAGGTTCTTTAACATAAGTTCGTCATTAGGTTGAGGTTTTCTTGTACACTTGATTTGGCTTTTCGAGGGAGTCGCTTCCAAGCGTAAAGGTATTAGGTCTCAAAGCATATCATTTGGGGTTCGTATCAATTATGCCTAAGCTCTTTGAGCTAAGCGACGAGATGGATTAATAAAAGATGATGACAACCTAGAAGAATATGCACCCACTGTGAGATAAGGGCATCAAAGACAATATCACATTAGAGAATGAGCCTTTAGTGAGGAAGGACGACTTTGAAGATATGAGACGAGATGGATTGATTAAACCTAATTTAACAAACTTTGAATGATATGAAGGAAAATAACTAAGATGAGCTTTCTCTTTCTCTTTTTTTTTTCTTTTTCTCTTTGTTTTTTTTTTCTTTTTAAAAACTTTTGCCTAAGTCACTCTTTCAAGTTTTTAACTTAGTGAGCTTGGATTAATGAAAATTGAGAGAAAATATTACACCATGACTTGTTGTTTTGCTTTGAGGGGCTCTAACTTTTGAACTTTGAATTTAATGGACTTGTTGCCCCTTATTGAGGTGTATCGTTTAATTTTGTGCTTCAATTATTTGAAGAGAGGTCTATTTCTTGACCTTCTATGGTTAGGAGTTGGCAAAACAATTGTTGATGGCATCTCAATTCCAGTATGTGCTAGTTGTGGTGGATTTAATTGACTATTCATTTCTCTTTTTCTCTTTCTCTTTTTTTTTTTAAAGCTCATCCATGTTTAAAACAAGAAAGACAAATGCCCAAATAATTAAAAAGATGTGAATGTTTTATTATAATGAAAAATTTTATTACAAGATAACAAAAAGGAATTGACGTGATTGATGAAAAATACATGAAAAGGAAAATAAAATGATAAACATAGACCCAAATTTAAACTTAAATTTGAGATTTGGGACTTAGACTCAAACTTAGACTTGGATTTCAATCTCAGATAGGTTGGATTAGCTGAACTTGAACTCTTCCATGTCATGCCACTTGGGGTTAGGGTAAGGTAAGGTTGAATTGGGTTTGGGTTCTTCATCACTGTTTGGGTTGGTGGTGAGGAATTCAATTTGAAATGATGCACTTTGGATGCAATCTTCAACCTTTGATGCAGTTGCAACTAAAGCTTTGAAAGTGGATAGGTATTAGGTTAACAAGTGGTCTCGGTAGGCTGGAAGTAGATTATTGACAAGAATGTCCAATTGTTCTTACTCGGTTGGTCTGTTTACCATTGGGGCAGCTTTAGCCCTCCATCTTATAAGGAACATGGAGAAAGACTCCTTTGGAAATTGCTTGATAGTTTCCAAGTCATGTCTAGTGACATCAACTTCACTGTTATAATGATATTGTTCAACAAAGGCATAACAGATATCATCCCATGTCCTTTTCTTGCTCTTGTCTAGTGAAAAGAACCATTTCCTAATAACACCGGTTAGTGATTGTTGGAACAGTTCAGCAAGGAGCTCATCGCTAATTCTAAAAGATTTCATTGCCCTCACATATATCTTCAGATGAGTCTTAGGGTAAATGGTTCCATCAAATCTCTCCAATTTAGGCATTTTGAATTTAGGAGGAAGCTTGGCATTAGGAAATAAGGTTAAACTATCCACATCAATTATATCATTGCGGTGCTTGAGGGTTTTGATGGTTCTTTCTAAGGCTTTAAGTTTTTCTATGAGCAATCTAATGTATGGATAAGAGAAAATTTCCCTACCTTGGTTTAGATATGGGTTGGTTTGGCTTGAATTTAGGCTAGGATTGGTTTGGTTCAATATAAGGTATGTGTTAGGATGGTTAAGGTTGACCTGGTTAATTATAGCTTGAACTTTCTCAATGATGAATTGCCTTTATTCCTCGAATTAGGCTTATTGAGCAGCTATGATAACTTAGAAATGCTCTTCTTGCTTCTTAAGGACTCTGCTCACAAGTGTGGTCAGGGAAGCCGTGACAAGTGGGTTGGCCATTAGTACCTTCAAACCAAAGCAACAAGATAAGTGATGGACATGGAATAAAAATGGTGATGAAGGTATAGGCATGTAGATTCTAAGAGAAAAGGCTTCTTATTATGTCATGGGCTAACCATTTTTTCTTTTTTTTGGGCTTAAGGTATGATGGGGCAAATGTTTTAGGCTTAGGGTAGTAGACTGGACAAAAGGTATTCGATTTTACATAGTGTGTTGGGCCAAAGTCATTGGGCTTAAGGGTAACAAATTGGTTTTGAAACATGATGGGACATGGGTGTTGGGCTTAAGGATAGTGGGTTTGATTTTGAATAAGGTATAGGATTAAGATACTAGTTTTAGTATGGAGAACCTAAGGTGTGTCTAGTTTCTTCCCCTTTCTTTTTTTAAGATAAGGATAGAGGCTATGGGTTAGGATTATGGTCAAGTAGTAGGGTTTTTAGAGTCAGATATAGGTTTTAAGGCTATAGGTTTGTGGCCTAAGGTCCAGATGTTAAAGGTGGTTCAAGCTTACATTTGAGGTGTGAGGTTCAAGCATTTGGTGTTTAGGGTAAGGCTAGGGTAAGGTGTTTAAGGTATGTGGCTAGGGTGAGCTGTTTAGGATTGAAGGTTAGGTTAATGGTCTTAGGCTTGTGGGGGTGAAGGTGTTTGGATGGAGGTTAAGATGAGGTGTTTAAGGTTAAAGGTTAGGGTGATTGTTTTAGGTTATTGGATAAGTGATGGGGTATAGGTGAGAGTGTTTATGGGGGAGATGATTGAATGGAGATAAGAATGTTTGAACCTTCTTCAGTTCAAGGTTTGACCTAGACTTAAAATGAATGCATGTTTTGTTATACAATATGGATACATGATATGCATGAGGAAAACATTTCATGAGAATGCAAAGATGTAAGGTTTTAGTTATGGTATATAAAACCTAAGGCTAGGATCTAAGTTCATTATATGAAAAGGTAAGGGTGGTTTGGTTCACACTAGAGCAATGATATACCTAACCACAGGTGAGTCAAAGAGCCTCACATGGGTCCAACAGGACATGCATGCTCGTTACACCTTTGAAAGGATCAAAAGATTCATCGCAGGGTGGATGATTTCACTATTGGTGAATAGACCCAAGAGGGTTACCCACTCGATGCTACTCATTATCCATTATTTTCCAAAAACTAGGTTGAATGGCAAAAAGCCTATGCAAGTGATGCATACAAAGTCACAATCATATCAAAAGGCCAAACTCTTTTTAAACCAATTAGTAGACAACTTATTTTTCCTTTTATTAAAAGAAAGTCACTCTCCAGTGGAGTCGCCAGCTATGAGGCCTCGCCCGAGCATCGGTCCAATCCACTAATGAGAATTGAAATACTCATTTGGGAAAGAACTCATAAGGAAGCCCTCGGGCTTATCTTTGATAGGTTTGAAAATTATTTCTTAGAGTCGCCACCTTAATTTATTTTTATTAGGAAAATATAAGGAAAAAACTCATTTGACTCTAATATTACCCAAAGGAAAAAAGATCACTAACCTCGAAACTAAAGAGGAGTCAAGAACTAGGTTTTCTATTTATCTTAACAAAATAAGTTTGGCCAATGAATATAAGAGTGACTTAAAATATATTTTATGAACAAATTATGCATAAACAATTTATAATATGCATGATCATTCAATTCATCTATTTCAATAATAAAGTAAAAACATAGTTAAGGTTTAGAATAAGAGAAAGTTAATATTATAAGAAAATCCCAAACTTAGGGGATACCTCCTCTAGCCCTTAAGGGTTCTAGGGAAGTCATATATTCTACAAACAAAACCTAATATCAAAGCAAAGGAAAGCAAAATAAAAGCAAGTGAAGAAGGTGATAGGAGGGAGAGTTAGTTAGTTTTAATTAGATTTGATGCCTAAACCAAGCATGCCTACGTATCCTTTTGAATGGGAATCAGAACCCACATGGTTCTCCCTTCTTGCAGAGGGGTTAGTTTAGCCTAGCCACTTTATCATGTTTTGATTAATTGATTAAAAGATGGTTGAGTTAATTAATTAATTTAATTGATTACCAAGTTAATTAGCTAACAACCTAGATGAATCAATTTAATTAACTAACTAAAAGAGGCAAGAAAATTTAGACAATAGAAAATTAAAGGAAAAGGGAGCTTACCTCAAACAGTAGGCGATGACTGGCCTTAGGATGGCTGCTGGCAGCTAACCTCGAATGGTAGGTAGCTATTAGTTTTGGATGGCAGGCAGTGGTTGGCTTTAGATGGCAAGTGGCGGCTAGCCTTAGACGGCAGGTGACAGCTGGCTTTGGATGGCAGGTGACGGCTAGCCTTATATGGCAGGCGGAGGCTGGCTTTGGATGGTAGGCAATGGCTGGCTTTGAAAGGCAGGCAGCGGCTAGCCTTGGATGGCGGATGGCAGCAAGCCTTGAATGGTGGGCGGTCATTATCCTCATATTGGAAAAACAAGCCTTAGGCAAAAGACTTACCTCAAACAGGCAAGCAGAAGGCCTTTAACTAGTCAAGTAGGAATCAAAGAGAAACCCCCAACTCATTTGCAAAGCAAGGAGCAAATGCAAAGCATTATGCTTGAAATAATGCTTTTCAAGCTCTAAAAGTTGGTGTTTTGAAGTGTGGAGAGGCCCTTTATATATAGGAGGAGGATTGGAGCATAGAATGCATGAAATTCTAATGTGGGATTGCAAAAAATCATATTTTTGCTAAAGTTGCCGCAGAGAACTTTGCGACGCCGCAAAGCTCTCTATGATAGCATCACACAGGCCTTTGCGGTTCTGCAAAGGCCTTTGCGGCAATGGGCCTTTGCTTATTTTGCTATTTTCATCCATTCTTACTTATTTCTCATTCGTTTTTCACAATTTTAGTTGTGTTGTACTCGTTACTTAGTCTTGAATGATTTGAAAAGGTTCAAATGTCAAAAAGAAATGTTTTTATTTTTCCATTTTGAGAGTTTTTGACTTTTGAAGATTTGTTTACTAAGCCTAAGTGCTTCTAAGAATCAAACACATACTAGAAGGGGTTCATAGGCGGTCCTAGCCATGAGCCCTAATTAGTTTCACACTCTTTACAAGTTACAAGTTGGGAGTTGGAATTTGACTTGAGGCCACCTCTCCTTAGTGTATGTGAGTGAATTAAGTAGGGTCTTCACTCACAAGTGAATTGATCACTCACAAGTAATAAGTGTGATTTCTACGAACCTTGTTAAATTACATATTATGATTTATGAATTTCAAATCATGATCTATGAGTTATAAGCTATGAGCCTTTTTAAGGGATATATGTTATTGTCTAAGTTATATTATTTACTCATTGAGATTATCTATCTCACCCCTTTTCTCTGTATGGTTCTAAGTGAGCATTATAAAGAGATAAGGTGATGGCTTAAGCAATCTACTCCACTTGGGGAATTTCCTTGTCCAAAGTTTATTAGCATGCCGTCATATGAAGAGCCCTTTTAGATGCTTCAAGAGTTTCATTTTTGGAATATTATTATTTGATAAATTACTTGGAGTCTTAAATATTCTTTTCATATGGATTGTATCTAAAAGTATTTTCTTTGGTATTATGCTTCTGCTGGTTAAAGTTTTCCTTATTATTAGATAATTAAGTTAATGCATGAGGTTTTAGTAAGATCCTAAGTATTGTTTATATGTATTTGAGTGGGTTCTATGGGCGTGAGTGACCTTATGTCTCCCCATGTTCTAGTACCATCAAATCTCTGAATTTGGGATGTAACAAAGGTGGTATTAGAGTTTTATTTTTAAAGTCTAGTTTAGACTTGTCTATTTATTAGGTTGGTTAGGTATAATCTTGAAGCATAGGAATTTTCCTATCATGCCACTTGCAGTCTATCACTAGTATAGTTCTACAAAATCCTAATAAGCTATAGTACTCTTTATTGTTACTTGTTTGTATGCCTTATGATTCTTTTACCAGATGACTAAGAAGATTACCCATACTAGAGGACCACGACCTAGAGCACTGCGTGTGGCAGGTAAGAGGACATGGCAAGGGATGTTCAAGAAAGTCGTACTTGTGATTCACCATAAGGAAAAGATGGTGCCTGAAAAAGAGGACCTCAAGGAGTATTTAGACTATGATTGGGTTTATGGTAAGATTCAGAGACTAGAGAGTGACTGCTTAGATTTGAAGGGGGAAAACTGATGTATTAGCATTTGATTCATGCCTTGAGGGAGGATGTGGAGTAGCTTAAGACCAGAGGTGTTGAGCAAATGGATGACCACACACCTTGAGATTTTGTCACTTGCCATATAGGACTTTGTCCTCAACAAGTCATGCACCGGATAAAGATTTACTTTGCTATAAGTGTCATGGTTTCAGTCACATTTCTACTAATTGCTCTCTTATCAATTACTTGCCTGAGCGACCCTTGAAACTACCTAACATTTTTCTGGAAGAGGGGCATAATTGAGGTTTTTGCTACTAGTGGATGACTATTGGCCTAGGGTATAGGATTTATACACTATGAATAATACTATTTGATTGCTTAGTGACTTAGTATGGAATTATTTATTTTATTACCTATGACATGTTTGACTTATATATGATAGGGAAATTTATTATACCATAAGTTATATGTTACATGATTATGACATATGATACATGCCTTGATAAATATGGTATATGATATATGCTATGCGATATGTGATATAAGGTGTGATATGATATGATGTGTACTCATGTAAAATGTATGGTAAGTATTATATGATAATGGGGTTAGAAGGGTTAGAAGGGAGTTAGCACTAAATTCCCTTATCGTGATAGCAGAATGCCTTCCAAAAAGAAGGTCCGCACAGCTGCCCAACCTGTTAGGGCTATTGAGGATGCAATATCATACACTACTTCAAATGCTGCCTCTGCACCTTAAGGTCCAGAGAAAGATCTAATTTGGGGGCACCAACCATGCACTCTAGTGAGCAAACATCTTTATAAGAGGTGCAAGCTATGAGTGAGGAAATGAGAGACTTGCATAAGGAATTGGACAAGCTGCAAGCTCAAAGGCGAGAAGTGCTGCCAATACAAGAAGGAAATAGAGTTTCACCTCCTACAGTAGTGGCACCTACACGGAGGGAAAGGAAGCGACTACCCAATGAAGGGTTGACCATCTTAGAGTTCAAAAAGCTATAGCCACCTACCTTTTACAGTGAGGAGGGTGATGACCCTTATAAATACTTAGATGAGATGGACAAGCTAGTCCATCGATTATCTTGCTTAGATGCTCAAGTGTTCGAGTTGGTAGGACTCCAACTCAAGAAAGAGGCTTAGTACTGGTACGAGAGAAATATTGAGGAACGATTGTATAGAGCAGACCCACTTACGTGGGTAGAGTTTAAACAAGAGATGATGGATCAATTCTTACCTGAAGATGAAAGGCAAGATAGGGCACAGCAATTCAAGCAGCTAAAGCAGAAACCCAAAATGTCAATGTTGGATTATACTAGGAGTTTAACCGACTTAGCAGGTTTGCTGTCAACATCATCCTTACTGAAGCAAGCCATATCAACCACTTTTTAAAAGGACTGGTTACACCTCTGTTCAACTCACTAGCAGCAACTCAATTCTTAACCTTGGCCAAGCTAATAGATAAGGCAAAAATAATGAAAAAGAGGCATAAGGCCGAAAGAGTTGAATGAGGTGAACATGAACAAAAGGGTAAGCATAAGAACAAGGGTTATAAAAGCCAGCACAAAGAAGGAAGGAGAGGATCAGGAAAGGTATCTTTGCCAATAACTTGAGACCATTATGGCAGGAAGCATTTTGGGGTTTGTTGGAAGGTCTCTCGCGCATGTTTGAGGTGCGGACAGATGGATACTTCATTAAAGATTGTCCTCAGACAAGGAACTCGAGAAATATGGCCTTGACACCTATACCACCTCGACCATCTTAACCTCAAAGGCAAGGAGCTAAGAATAAGAGACACAACTGCAACTCCCGCCAATAGTTGGTAACTATTAGCCTAGTGGCATAAGACTTATATGATATAAATGATATTACATGACTAATTAGCTATTTGGCTTGGGTTTTATTTTCTATTGCCTAGGAGATGATTGACTTTTAAAAATGATTAGAGAGCTCATTATGCTATAGGTTATATGTTACATGATTAGGATACATGATACATGCCATGATATGTGATATATGTTAGGTGATATGTGTCTTATGATGTGATATTATATAACGGGTGCTCATGTTAAATGCATGCTTAGTATGATATTTTGATACTAGGGTTATATGGATTAGAAAGAGAAGTTGACTAAGTTTTGATCCAATTTAGATTAATGATTGATGGGTATAATGTTATAAGGTATGAAATGCTTACATGTTCCAATGATTTGATATATGAATTATATAGAGTTATTAAATGATAATTGTGATTGATGTCATAAGAAGAGAAATGATATTTAGTAATGATCAGTAAGAGAATGAAACAAATCAAATACATTATATATAAATAAGTATAAAATAAGCTACATTATACATACATAAGTATAAAGTATGAAGTAACTGAAGTATATTAAGGAATTTATGGCTTAGATGCTACCATATAGACTAGAACAACAAGAAAACTAGGGATTTCTCTATTACTTATGTAGATATCAAGTATAGTCAAAGGAAGAGTATTAATCTAGTGTGATTTAAAAGAAGAAGGGATTATTCCCATTCGAATTTCTAGTGCAAGATGCTTAATTGATTCTGGTGCTACGCATTCATTTGTGTCTCCATATTTTGCTAAGAGTCTCGTTAGAGATAAAAAATTAATTAATGAACCTTTAGTAGTGTCAGCTCCTTTGGGAATAAGATGGAAGTAAAATATATGTTTAAGGAT
This sequence comes from Reutealis trisperma, assembly GCA_947687605.1. Lineage (NCBI taxonomy): Eukaryota > Viridiplantae > Streptophyta > Magnoliopsida > Malpighiales > Euphorbiaceae > Reutealis > Reutealis trisperma. The sequence continues at coordinate 334,569 of CANTUT010001230.1, forward strand.
TGTGAGGTAGACATTGATGGACAGAAACTTCCTATGGAGTTGTTAGAACTTGGTGTCCTAGAATTCAATGTGATTATAGGAATGGATTGGCTATATGAGCATGGAGCTTGTATTGATTGTAAGGAAAAGCAAGTAAAACTTCAAACTAATGATGGAGAGAAATTTATGTATCAAGGAGATACCTATGATTAAGGTCCATTAGCATAATCATAGAATAGATGAGTGTACATAGGAAGCTAAGGAAGTTATGCGGCAAAAGCATTCCCAGTTTTTCAAAAACATATAAGTATTTAAATTCAAGGATGAATTTCTTTTAAATTCAATATTTGAATCAAGCATGCCTGCGTATCCCTTTGAATAGGAATCAGAACCCATATAGTTCTCCCTTTTTGTGAAGGGATTAGTTTAGCCTAGCCATTTTATCATGTTTTGATTAATTGATTGAAAGAGGGTTGAGTTGATTAATTGAACCAATTGATTACTTAGTAGAGTTAATTAAGTCAAATTCTAATTAACTACCTTAGCGAATCAAGAATTAGGTAAGGAGCCTTAGAACACAAATCCTAAAGAAGGAAATAATGAATGACATAAAGAAAAAGGAAGAGAAAAGGGAAAGAAACTTACCTAGGACTAAGGGCAATGAGTAGCCTTGGACAGCGCAGTGGCTTACCTCGGATGGCGCGGCTGCTTGCCTTGAATGGTAGGTAGTAGCTAGTCTCATATAGCAGGTATGAGCCTTAAGCAATAGACTTTGACTTGTTGAGTAGGAATTAAAAAGAAGCTCCCCAACTCACTTTAAGAAGTAAAGAGAAAATGCAAAGTGAAAGAAAAGAAAAGCCTTTAGAACTAGCATGGTTTGCTTGATACAAAGGCTTTCAAGCTCCTAAAGTTGATGATTTGAAGTGTGGAGAGGTCCTCTATATATAAGGAGAAGATTGGAGGAGGAAAAAACTAAAGTTTGATATGGGATCATGCAAAATAGTGAAATTCATAGGAGTTGTCGCATAAGGCTCTGAGGACACTTGGCCTATTTTTTGTCATTTCAACCATTTTCACTCGCTCTTACTCGTTTCTCATCTATTTTTCACAATTCCAATTGTGTTGTGTTCATTATTCAGTCCTAGATGATTTGAAAGTGATTTAAAGGTCAAAGGGATATTTTCCATTTTTAGGGGCTCAATTTTTCGATTTTCCCATTTTAGTGGTTTTTGGCAATTTTGACTTTCAGAGGTTTGTTCACCGAGCCTAGATACTTTTAAGATTCCAACGCATACTAGAGGTTGTAAAATTAAGGGTTCACAACAAACCATAATGCATCTGTCTCAACCATGAAAAGTAGATTGTGACTGCGACTAAGGCTTCATGACCATGAACCTTGTCTGACAATGGCATAGGAAGCCAATGACACTACAGTTGGCCTTTGCGACAGAGCCATTCTTTTAATAGCTTTTTACTACTTTTCTAATGATGACACTTGTGGGCTTGTATATATATATAGAATTTGAGGCAAAATCATTTCTCCCTTGATTTTTACTCTAAAACTCTGCCAGTTTGTCAAAATTTCCTCCTTATACTTGATTTTTTTACTTCTTTTGCTCTTTTTCACTATTCTTACATACCCATAGAGTTGTTTTTTAGCCATTATATACATCTATAGATAAAGAAACTTGATAAGGTTGAGAAAATCAACTTGGGCAAATAAGAGGTAGTTGCTTTGGTGGCATTAAGAGGAGTTCAAGTGGATTGGGACTTCCTAAGGGCATATTTTTAGTTTTGGGATCTAGTGATGTTTCGATTTGGCATATGTGTGGAGGAGCTACACCTCACTTTTTGAGGAGTTCTCTGCCATTCTTATGAGTGACCTAAAGGCAGCTTTGGTGGTGCCAAAGTTTAGGGTTGGGCATTACCAGGTATTTCAGTAGTTCTTAGATCTGCCTAAGGAGATTGCTAGTCGAATGTTAGTGGAGGGGCAGGTGAATATAACTGCCATTATAAAGAGCCATAGTTTTAGAAGCCTTATCCATGTCCTAAAAAGATCAAAGGGTTGATACTATAGTCAGAAGGCATTTGGTAGCCTTTTTACATAGTCAAAAATGGAGAAATTCCAAAATAGAAAGTTACAAAATTATAGCCTATGCATAAGTAGTGCGAACCTTGGTCTATGCCTTATCCTAGGGGAACAAGCCTTGGTTTGGCACCCCATGATTGGCCACAAATAAGTTGAAGACCACCCCATGCATCCCATTACTGAATGAAGAGCTTAGATGTTGTTTTCCTTGATTTAGCGATGTGATGACTCACTTTGAGAGTCGCATGGTCTTAGGCCTTGGGTAGCCATAAGGGCACCAACCACCTATATAACTTATGAGCATTAACATTCAAATAAATCTTAGCAATATAATAGCTACACATTAAGCATTCCAATACATAATATGCCTAAGATTTTAACCTACTATGAACCCTTAATTTTGCACCATTATGATTCGATCGTAGCTTGACACCTGCTAGGATTAATGCACTACACAAAGCCAATATAGTGGTCTCGCTAATTGATTAGTGGGCAAGGGTCAAGGTGGTAGCTCCCCATAAAAAAATGAATTTCCTTAGCTTTACATCCTCCAGCACTTAGGCTTAGTAAACAGACCTCTAGAAACCAAAAATATCAAAATCAGAAAACTAGAGAAGGAGACTCAAGAACCAAAACCTATCCTTTTCACCTTTGAATCACTTTCAAATCATTTGGGACTAAATAATGAACACAATGCAATTGGAATTGTGAAAAATAGGCTTAATAGTGGACTCAAAGTCTATGACCACACAGCCTAGTAAGATGATCGCATGGACCCATATGGTGACCACACAAGTACATATAGTTGCAATTTGATGACCACACATGTTATGTGCAACACCACAGTGCCCATGTGTGATTGTTGCTTCATTTTATGATCCCACATCAAAAATTTAACTTTTCACCTCCAACCTTTAACCTATATAAACTAACCCCCTAACTCATTTTCACACTCAAAATTGCATGATCAAACCTTCTGATCTCAAAGTAAGTAGTTATTTTTAGCTTGGTTTGAAAGGAACGAGTTTTTTAGTTTAAAGTTTTCTTTTTTTATTTTGTGTTGCTATTGCTTCTTACTTTGCAAAGCAAGTTGGGTTGTGACTTATCGAGTCAACCCATCAAGTCAAAAGTTTCCCACCATCCGAGGGAAGCTATAGTCCGAGGCAAACTGCTACCTGCTATCAAAGGCAAGCCTTCGCCCATCATTCAAATAAGTTTCCTTTCCCTTTTCTTTTCCTTTTATTTTGTTCATTTATTTATTTAAATTTAGTTTCCCTCCTTGGGATTTTTTGTTCTAAGGCTCCTTGCCTAATGTTTGGTTTGCTAAGATAATTAATTAGAATTTGACTTAATTAACTCTACTTAGTAATCAATTAAAACTAATCAATCAACTCAACCTCCATTTAATCAATGAATTGAAACATGATAAAAGGCTAAGACTAAACAAACACCTTTGGCAAAAAAGGCAAACTACGTGGATTTTGATTCCCATTTAAAGGAATACTTAGGTATGCTTGTTCCAAGCATCAAATTCAACTAAAATAAATAATAATCTTCCCCCCTTCACCTTCTTCATATAGACTAGGATTTGTTTTGTGCTCTTTTCTTTGTTGTATTACATAAGGATTTAGTTTGGGAAATATGTGACTTTCCTATAACCTATAAGAGCTAGAGGAAGTATTTCCCATTTTGGGTTTTCATTGTAAATTTAATATTTTTCCTTTTACTTTATTGTGCTCTTAATTGTTGTATTATTGAATGAATGGATATCATGCATTAATTAAATTATTCATCCATTAATTAAATTGTTCATGCATTTATAACTATTCATGAAATTTACTTTTATGTCATTTTGTATTATATTTTCCAAACTAATCTTTTTCTAAATAAACCAAAAACCTAGTCCCCGAATCCTTTTTGGTAATCAAAGACTAGTGAACTTTTTCTATTAGGATAAAATTGAAGTCATTTAATTGGGTTTTTAAATTAATTTTTGCCCAAATAAAAATAAAATTAAGGTGGCGACTCTAATATATTTTCAAAATCAACTATCTAAACTTGAGGGTTTCATTGTGAGTTTAAACCCAAATGAGCATTTCGATCCTTTTCAACGGATTAGACCGATGCTTAGGCAAGGCCTCACAACTGCATAAAAACATACATTTCCAATATTCAACCTTGTATCCTCACTTCACTTCAATCAATTCATAATATTCTTTTATACTTATATTCACAATCATGCCATAATCATGTTATATATCACATATCACATGTTTATAGTAACTTATGAGAAGAAGTTTTAAACTATCCCTTCACTTTTTTTTTTAACCATTTTAACTCTCCAATTTAGCAAATGTCATTTGTTTGCACCCTAATTATTTGGAACTAAAGCAGTGTATCTCATACGGCTGATGTAGACTTAATTATAATTTTGTCAGCCCTTTTTTTCTTTTATTAATGTAGCTAAAAGACAATGAAATAATAATATTATATTTAAGTATTTTAATAAAGTAATATATATCTTCTCTTCTCTAATTTTCTCTTCCTTCTCCTTTACACACTCTAATACTTCTCCATCCCCCCTTTCTTCTCAATTTTTAGTACTATCATATCTCTAGAATATTGCCTACAAATGAAATTTACAAACTCATCTTTTGAGTTGAGAGTAATACAAACTCACCAATAATAAAATAGTATATTTCTTTTTTCCAAAGTAAAAAACCATATTCCAACTATATCATTTCAATTATCAGTAGAGCAAGGACCTTAATATTTTATGTCCAACTTTATAAGAAGAAAGAAACATTCATAATCCAATTCCAAATACATTTAGTTGTAAATAACCTTCCCTTCTTCATTCATCTTTCTTTTTCTTTCTTATTTTTTATTCTTCCATTTTCATGGAAAATTGGTGTATGAAGATCATAAAAGCTAAAATAACAACAATTAATTCATTATTGAATCTATAAAAAAAGGAAGAGTATGCAATTGATTTCCTTATAAATTCCCCTAACAGATACTAGATATAGAATCAATTTTGACTATTGTTGCATAATACTTGTAAGATTAAAAGTTCTCTTCTATTTTAGTTTGCATTATTTGACAAAATTGTATAAGAAAACAAAATTCATCATAACTTATTTGATGAAATTCCTAAATGAGTGCTTTATATTAACCATGCCAAGCTACTAGTGCAAATAACAAGCTGCATTTAAAACCAAGACAATAAGAATTGCAAAAGTGAAGGTTATGTTCCCATCGTGAGAGACTGAGATTTTGGAAATCTCATGATAATGGAATCGAGAGTCTGATACTTTGAGGAGACATTGGTGGCCATGAGTGGTGACTAGAGGAAGAGTTAAAT